>JACEFZ010006825.1:0-425000 GCA_014155875.1 Cepaea nemoralis
ACGCGGACCGACGATACTCAACCTTCTACAGAAGAATGCAGACCGTAGAAATTCGCAATACTTTCCTCCGCCTTTTTGTCCCTTGCAACCCTTATCTCCGTTTCCCCGCTCGACCTAACTCTCCCGCTCCTCTCTCCGCCCCCCGAGACCACTCCCTCTCCCGCCCTCGCGCCCTTCCGCGCCCTTACAAATATACTATGTGTTGGAATATGGGGTGTATGCGTTGTCAACTAAGTGTTATAGGTTTGTATGCAGTCAAGTATAAATGTATTGTCGTCTCGTCGTCAGTTCAGATTTGTGGAACTTTAGTATAGCTTGCTCGATGCTTTCACGCGTATCTTAGAACATTCTCCACTCCATTACATCTTATCTCGTGAAATAATGTATATCTAATCAATGTTTCTCACGTTCAAAACCAATCGTTCACGCCTTTCGCTCTATCTTATACTTGTCGTTCAAGAGCTACCAACGTTCACGCCTATCTTACATATGCATATGGTCCAAACACGCCTTCACACACTATCTTTCTACATCTGGTTAAAAAAATAAACCGGACAAAGCTCTCACGTTCACGCCTGTCAGGATCTTACTTCTAACTTAACAATGGCTCGTGTGTTCTGACAGGGAGTGAAACACAATCATACACTACGAATGATTGTACGAAACACACGGTTCAACAATTTAATCACATTCTTCAGATAATATAGCGCTCACAATTAGCGGCATTCTCATTTGCATTTACGTATGTACAAATCTACATGATCATCAATGCATACAATAAAGCAGGCTTTCAGTCTCCACAGAACATACAAGCTTTCATACATCAAGCATGGAATAATACATAAAATACAAGCCACTTTCTCCCACGTCTGTCCAGTCTCATAGTCGTCCGCCGTCTGAGCTCCCAGCCAGGGTTTCGTGTTGGCCCGGCTTTGGGTTCTCGGGTGCTTCGTGCGCCACGCTGACCATTGGTCACTGCGCCGTTGCTGCTAGTTGAGTTCACATTTGTCCTTGTCCGTCGCCTTCCAGGCGCGGGCGAGTGAGATTCTGACATACACCTCCTGGACCAGTTATGGCACTCATAATAAGTGCAGGTGTTGCCTTAGCAGCAGCTCCAGGACCAATAATGGAACACACTATCGTTCCGGACTGGTGAAGTAGCTGGACATCGTAGTCGTTTTCCGATATTTGAATACATCTTGAAATTTGTTGTTTCCAGTAATAATACCGGGGAAATATCTAGAATATCAACTCCAACGAATATCACCACAAAATCCGGAAAAATTACACCAGTTTTTATCACTTTGAATAGTTCACTTTGAGTTTTAGAAAAATCAAGACTTTGCTGTCAGATTCAGTCATAAAGAAGATGTCACGTAGACACCATTTGAAACTATGCCGTGGAAGAAGTACGAAAAAGAGATCGCGGGAATCCCAAAGGAGTGTCAATCTAAGAACAGGTTAGCAGACGTTGTGAAGAGAAACCAAAGTTCTTCTACAACGGATAATCTCCAGTGAAGATATTAGCATTTCGATTCCACATGAATAATCCAGAAGAAATAAACATATAGGTTATAAAATTCTCACATATGTAAAAGAAAGCCATAAATTTTACAAAACTTTAGCACATGGCTAAAGATTTTTTTTATCGTATTAGTTATGATTGATTCTAATTTCTTCCCTCTGCTGTGCGTCCACCTTGACGAGGTAGAGGGGCTTGCGCGTTCCAATGACCCCAAGAGCTATGCCGACGGTAGCACAGCTACTGGTAGGGTCACCCATATCGGACAGGTCAAGGAGAGAGGGACCAGACGAAGTGACGCACAAACCTGCTGCCTTGTAGGTAGACTGGGGACAGTCAAAGGCTAGGGAAAGCATCCCGAAAATGCTTGTCGAAATCGGATGTACTGAGCCACAGGCTTGACAAAGAAGTGCAACGTAACTTTATCATTTCATGATGCCACAGATGAAAATTAATCGTTATGGTGCTAATCCCGTGAAGTCCCATCAGGCGGTGATAGTGCCGGGCCCCCTGCCTTGAGGGGGTCCACCCATGACTACTGGTGGTCACCTTCCCCTGTGCTGTGGAGTCAAGGCACAGAGGAGTAGGTTAAGAGCTATTGACTAAATACCAAGGACACTCAACATACTACAGTGGAATGCCGAAGGAGTTTATAACAAGAAAGAATCCCTGACACAGCGTCTTCATAAAGATAGAATAGATGTGGCATGCATTCAAGAGACACACCTCAACGCCAAGCGCAAATTTTCAGTCAGGGGATATCAGGCCACACATTTCGACCGCGAAGGACATAAAGGAGGAGTTCTAATACTTACACGAAATACAATACCTTGCAGCGAAGTATCTGTGATCTCTGACAACCAAACAGAAATTATAGGTGTTGATATAATGATAAAGGACGTGAAAATAAGAATTTACAATCTTTATAGCCCAGCAGATAAGGATCTTACACTCTCAAACATGAAAATAACTGACACAAATTGCATTATTGTCGGAGACTTTAATAGCCGTTCAGAAAGATGGGGATACCCAGATACTGACAAAAGAGGAGATGAAGTGGAGGACTGGGAAATAGACTAAAATCTCCATCTACTCAACAAAGCAGATGACACACCGAGCTTCTACTCCAGAAGATGGATTACCACTTCTACTCCAGACTTAGCTTTCTGCACAGGAGACATCCTCCACAAAATCGACCGCCATGTGCTGGACCAATTAGCAGGCAGTGACCACAGACCAATCAAGCTTGTAATTAATATGGAGTATGTTCCACAGGAGCAAAAGCCCTTGCCCCGCTGGAATTACAAACGAGCAGATTGGGACAGATTTGCCACACTAACAGACAAATATTGTGAAAACATAAATACACGATATGGCAACATGAAGCAAATGGTGGAAAGTCTAAACAGAGCAATAATACAGGCAGCCACTGAGTCCATTCCAAGAGGAGCGAGGAAAAATTACAAACCATACTGGACTGAAGAACTACAAAGTTTGGAGGACAAAGTTGAAGATGCCAGGAAGACAGCAGAGAGAGAACAAACAATTGAAGCGTACATCTCTCTCAAAGGCATCTCAGCAAAATATAAAAGAACAGTAAATCAAACAACAAGAGATTGTTGGAGGGAAAAAACAGAAAACCTGAATTTTGACAGGGATGGAAACAAACTATGGAAACTAGTGAAAGCCATGAACAATGAAGGAGCTAGAAACAAACAAATAACAATTAAACAAGGAAATGCCTTGCTTACAGGAAAAAAGGCTGCAAATGCACTAATGGAACACTATGCCAGTGCAAACCACATTGATATTACAACCGAACAGAAGAAAGCAATCAAAGATAAATAGATACATCATAGTAATACAGAGACAGCAGCAGAATATATGATGGCAAATCTAACAATGGAAGAAATGGAACAGGCAATGAATACCCTAAAAAAGAAGAAATCACCAGGAAAGGATGGAATCACAAATGAAATGCTAATAGCACTAGGGACAAAGGCAAAAAAGAAACTACTAGCAGTCCTAAATTACAGCTCGAAGAGAGGAATAGTCCCACAGGCATGGAAGGAAGCTATACTAATACCAGTCCCAAAGAAAGGAAAAGACCTGGAAGAACCAAATGGCTATCGACCTATCAGTCTACTTAGCTGTGTAGGAAAATTAATGAAACGCATTATCAATGGCAGGCTAACATGGCATCTTAACACCACACCAAGCAGGATTAAGAAAGTACAGATCCACTGAAGATCAAATAACCTATATAGCTCAGGAAATAGAGGATGCCTTCCAAGAGAAAACGCACACACTAGCGGTCTGGATAGATTTAGAAAAATCATTTGATAAAGTATGGAAGGAAGGACTGAAAGTAAAACTGCAAAAAATGCATGTTTGTGGGAAAATGTACAAATGGATCAGCCACTACCTTGAGAACAGAACTGCCACAATGTCTCAATGTGCCTGTCCGCTAAACGCAACTGGAGCAAACACAAAAAGCATCATCGAAAAATCGGAACTCGATAACAGAACGATTCAGAACAGCATACTCAAGCGAACGATTTTCCAGACGTTTATTTCCGGCACCGGTACAAAGGATTAAAACTCTGGCAGAAAAGCAGGCTGATCCCTAACCACAGGATCGGCACCTACTCACATACATCCACCCTTGAGCTCCCAGTCCAGCTCGTTGCCCTTGAAGCCTTCCTATCTATTCTTCAGTTCAATTTCTTAGATACTAAGATTCAGTCTAGGTGGATTTCTATTCCCGATCCATTCACCGTTGTCGTCTCAATAATTCCTTACCAGACTCCCTGCTGCCTCATCCCGAAATCACGGCATCCAGGTGTCACCTTCACCTCGAGCCTTCGAAGACACATCTTGTTCGTATCCGAAGTCCCACGTCTCTCCGTTGCTGTCCAATTACGTTCTCCACATTTCCTTGGATGTTCACTATATGAATATTCCACCGCCTATTTACATTCCCGATGAACGGTCATTCTGTCTAAAACGCCCATGTGGCACAGGACAAAAGTACAAGGACAAACAGCAAAATGATGCTGTTGGAGCAAGGTGTCCCCCAAGAGGAGTTCTTTCACCAACATTATTCCTAGCATATATAAACGACATCACGGAAAATTTCCAGCCAGAGTACACACATCATCCTTTGCAGATGACCTAGCCATATGGACATCTGAAGAATATATTAGTACAGCTAACAGCAGAATACAGCAAGCCCTATTAGCACTAGAGGACTGGTCAAAATCATGGCTAGTGAAGATGAGTGAGGAGAAAACAACATGCACAGTGTTCTCCCTCTCAAATAAAACTCAGCAACCTAAGCTGGTATTGAATGGAAAAATATTGCGCCATGAAGAAAATCCAAACTATTTCGGAGTCACCTTTGATCGTCGCCTGACATGGAAAACACAGGTTGAGAAAAATCGAACAAGAGCAAGGCAAAGAATGGCAATCATGAAAAAGCTTGCTGGTACAACGTTGGGAGCAGATGAGAAAGTTCTCAAGAAGCTATATACTGGACGGGTGAGGCCAGTACTGGAATATGGCATTGCAGCTTGGGCAACAGCAGCTAAGTCAAACTTTAACAAAATAAGTAGAGTCCAAAACCAAGGAATGCGAATCATAACTGGAAGCCTGAAGACAACGCCTATTAATGAACTAGAAAAGATCACTTGTTTACAACCAATGCAGGACAGAAGAGATAGCAGAGCCCAGCAACAAGCAGAAAAATTTAGAAGATTGACAGACCACCCTATGTATAACAGGTTTAATGGTTTTGGAAAAGGAAGACTGAAGCGTAGCAACTTTGTAGAAACTGCAAAACGAAAGATTAGGGCAGATCCCATACTTAACATATTAACAGTCAAGCCCATTTACTATGCACACAACTTCCCAGCTTGGAGACAGCAGCAACTGCCTGAGATGATAGAAAACATTCCTGGTATTGAGAAAAAGAACACTCAGCATGAAACCGAAAGAAGAGAAATAACCCTAAACTACATAAAAGAAGATTACCCAAGCAGCAATTGGAACCATGCATATACAGATGGATCAGCCAAAAATTCAATAGAGAATGGAGGAGGAGGAATTCTCCTAAATTAAAAAAACTGGAGTGAAAAAAACACATTCAGTGGCAACTGGACAATTTTCAAGCAACTTCAAAGCAGAGGTAGAGGCTCTGAAAACTGCAGCAGAAATGCTCCTGATGGAGGAAAATAAAGAGAAGCAAATAGCTATCTTCACAGATGCAAAGTCAGCTGTCTCAATACTGAAGAGCAATAACAGCACAGAACTAGCTGACCTAAGAGCAGCACTCCATGGTCTAAGCCAGAAATCCAAAAAAGTTGTAATACAGTGGATCCCATCACATTGCAGTATACCTGGAAATGAAGAGGCTGACAGACTGGCAAAAGAGGGCGGACGACTACCACAGCCTGACATAGACATAACTTACAATGAGGCAAAGAGGTTGATAAAAAGCACCTATAAAACCAAATGGGAATCAGAGCATCCAGGCCACCAGAAGGATGATGCATATTACAAACTCGACCGAAGAGAACAAGTAGCAATCTTCAGACTCCGCACAGGACATAACAGGCTGAAATACCACTTGTTCAATAAACTAAAAATAGGAGATACCGATGAATGTAATTGTCGAACTGGAAAAATGACAGCAAAACATTTGCTGCAGGATTGCCCAATATATGCAGAACAGAGAAAGATATTTTGGCCCACACCTGCTTCATTTGAGGACAAGCTCTATGGAGATATCAACAAGCTCAAGTTGACCGCAGCTTACTTTAACTACATACAGGTTGACATTTAAAGGTATATGAAGAAGTATTCAGACTGCCACACTTCATACCACAGGTATGTCGGTTACAAAAGCCTCCCAGATGCATGAAATGGAATATTGCTCGGATAGCAAATCCATTACGTGGAAAGTCCGAATCAAAAGCTCACTGTGTGAGCTTCAAATAAGGTGGAAAAAGTGTCCTCGTGGCACGAAATGGAATATTGCTCGGATAGCAAATCCATTGCGCGGAAAGTCCGAGTTGAAAGCTCACTGTGTGGATGTCATCTGCACACTGCATTCTTCTTGTTTCCGGAAGAACAGCCTATGGTGAACGGAAGGCCCAATATACGGAAGTGAGGCTAAGCAGTCCATGTGCAGGACGTGACGATTCCTTGGGTGAGCCCAGTACCAGAGCGCTGTGTGTTGGCTCTGCAATTATGGAAGCCTCCTTGGATGGCGGGGAATGCCCATGGTCTGCCCCTGCCTTCCCTTGAGGGCTGACCAGGATGTCTTTGGCTGTTCTATATGGGCCAGCTAGGATGGGGGATAACACCACAACAGTGAGAGAACGTCCTAAGAAACCTCCGGGAAGGTTAACCCGGTCAACAAATGCCCACAGAAGTCGGATGTGTCGGTCTAACGGCGCAAGAACGCAGCTCTGCTGTAAACAGGCACAACGCAATCACATCCGGAAAAAAAAAACAACTCCGGATGAACGAAGAAGAAGAAGTTTCTAATTTCTGTAAAATCTTATATATAAAAGGCAATGTGTGTGTATGTCCTTTATGCGTTCGCGAACGGCCCATCCGATTGAGATGAAATTTTCTACACGCCTTCCTTTCATTTCCAGCGCAGCCAACTGTGATATGTTTTTTAGTGTGAAATCGGCTGCTTACTTAATATTATTTAATTTTCCATTTTACATTGTAATTTATTTACAGCGAGGGGACTTAACTCTAGAAAAGTTATTTCAAGGGGCATACCTTTTAATAACATTGCTGTATAACTTATAGTCATATTGTTGCATCGTTTTCAAAGATTTATAAACTCTTTGTCTATAGTTATTTACCGGCATATGAGTTATAATAAATAATGATATAATCTTTAAGGCATTTTCAAAGTTTTCATAAAAATAATGCATAATGCATAACATTGTAACTCATCTTTTTATGCTTAAGAAGTTATCTACAGTCATGCAGGTGATTAGAAACAGTTTTCATTAAAAATAATGGATGGTGTGTGGAAGGACATTCTTTAAGTAACTTTTTTTGTTGTTGTATGAATTTAATGAGACCCTCCCCGCCAGGAGCTGGGCGAAGCCACGCCGTGTCAGATAGATAGACAGACCCACCTTTTCGCTGCAGTTATCTACAGGAATATGCGTTATAATCCTCCTCCTCCTCCTCTCCCATCCTCCTCCTCCTCCTACCCTCTTCCTCTTCCCCATCCCCCTCCTCCCTCTACCTCCTCTTCCTTCTCCTCCCTCTTCCTCCTCCTCCTACCTCCTCCTTCCTAATCACTCCTCTTCCTTCCTCCCCCTTCTCCTCCTCTTTCTCCCTCCTCCTCCTTCCTCCTCCCTCCCCCTCCTCATCCCTCTACCTCCCCCTCCCTCCTCCTCCTTCCTCCTCCTCCCTCCCTCCTCCTCCTTCCTCCTCCGGCCTCCTCCGGCCTCCTCCGGCCTCCTCCTAATCCTCCTCCTCCCTCCTCCTCCTCCCTCCTCATCTTCCTCCTCCTCCCTCCTCATCCTCCTCCTTCCTCTTCCCTCCTCCTCCTCCTCTTTCCTCCTCCTCCCTCCTCCTCCCTCTTCCTCCCTCCTCCTCTCTCCTCCTCACTCCTCCTCTTCTCCTCCCTCCTCCCTCTTCCCTCTTCCCCCTCCTCCTCCTTCCTCCTCCCTCTCCTCCTCCCTCTTCCCCCTCCTCTTCCTCATCCATCCTTCTCCTCCTCCTCCTCCCCTCATCCTTCCTCCTCCCTCCTCCTCCTCCTCCCTCCTCCTCTTCCCTCCTCCCTCCTCCTCCTCCCTCCTCCTCCTCCCTTTTCCTCTTCCCTCCTCCTCCTCCCTCCTCCTACCTCCTCCTCCCTCCTCCTGCTCCCTCTTCCTCCCTCCTGCTCCCTTATCCTCCTCCCCTCCTCCCTCCTCCTCCCTCCTCCTCCAACTCTCTCTTCCTCCTCCCTCCTCCTCCCTCATGCAGGTGATTAGAAACAGTTTTCATTAAAAATAATGGATGGTGTGTGGAAGGACATTCCTCCTCCTTCCTCCTCCTCCTTCCTCCTCATCCTCCCTCCTCCTCCCTCTTCCTCCTCCTCCTCGCCCTCCTCCCTCCTCCTAATCACTCCTCTTCCTTCCTCCTCCCTTCTTCTCCTCTCTCCTCCTCCTCTCTCCTCCCCTCATCCTCCTCCTCCTCCTCCCTCCTCCTCCTCCCTTCTTCCCCTCCTCCTCCCTCTCCTCCCTTCTCCTCCTCCCTCCTCCTCCTCCTCTCTCCTCCTCCCTCCTCCCTCCTCCTTCTCCTTCCACATCCCTCCTCCTCCCTCTTCCTCCTCCTCCCTCCTCATCATCCTCCTCCTCCCTCCTCCCACCTCCTTCTCCCTCCTCCTTCTCTCTCTTGCCCCTCCCTCCTCCTTCTCCCTCCGCCTCCTCCCTCCTCCTCCTCCCTCCCCCTCCCTCCTCCTCCCTCTCCGCCTCCCTCCTCCTCCCTTCTCTTCCTCTCTCCTCCTCCTCTCTCCTCCTCCCTCCTCCTCCTCCCTCCACATCCCTCCTCCTCCCTCTTCCTCCTCCTCCCTCCTCATCCTCCTCCTCCCTCCTCCTTCTCCCTCTTCCTCCTCCCTCCTCAACCCTCCTCCTTCTCCTCCACCCTCCTCCCTCATCCTCCTCCCTCCACATCCCTCTTCTTCCCTCTTCCCCCAACAATTAACTTGGGTAAATGGAGCGGCGGCAGCAGCATCAGAAGAAGAAGAAAAAGGAGGAGGGAGGAGGAAGAGGGTGGAGGAGGGAGGATAGGTAAACAGACAGACAGACAGACAGACAGACAGATAGTCGGGAACGGGAACTTATATGAATTAAATGAGATGCTCCCCATCAGGGGCTGGTCGAAGCCGGGCCGGGTCAGACAGACAGACAGATAGACAGACAGACAGATAGATAGTCGGGAACGGGAACGGGAGCTTATATTACTACTTATATGAATTAAATGAGATTCTCCACACCATGAGGCAGGCGATGCCTGGCAGGGTCAGACAGACAGACAGACAAACAGATAGACAGACAGACAGGAACGGGAACGGCAGCTTATATGACTACTTATATGAATTAAATGAGATGCTCCCCACCAGAGCTGGGCGAAGCCGGGCCGGGCCTGCTAGTATTATTATATATAAAAGGCAATCTCCGTCTGTATGTATGTATGTCCTTTATGAGTTCGCGAACGGTCCATCCGATTGAGATGAAATTTTCTACACGTCTTCCTCTCATTCCCGCGCTGCCAACTGTGATATTTCTTAAGTGTAAAATCGGCTGCTTACTTAATATTATTTAAGTTTTCATTTTTCATAATACTTTCTATATAGCAAGGGGACTTAAATCTAGAAAAGTTATTTCAAGGGGCATAACTTTTAATAACTTTTCTGTATATCTTATAGTCATATTGTTGCATCGTTTACAAAGATTTTTAAACTCTTTGTCTATAGTTATTTACCGGCATATGGGTTATAATAAATAATGATACAATCTTTAGGGCATTTTCAAAGTTTTCATAAAAATAATGGACAATGCATAACATTGTAACTCATCTTTTTATGCCTGAGAAGTTATCTACAGCCATGTACGTGATTAGAAACAGTTTTCATTAAAAATAATGGATGGTGTGTAGAAGGACATTCTTTTAAGTTACTTTTTTTTGTTGTTGTATGAATTTAATGAGACGCTACCCGCCAGGAGCTGGGCGAAGCCACGCCAGGTCAGATAGATAGACAGACCCACCTTTTTGCTGCAGTTATCTACAGGCATATGCGTTATAATCCTCCTCCTCCCCCTCTCCCCTCCTCCTACACTCTTCCTCTTCCCCTCCCCCTCCTCCATCCTCCTCCTCCCTCTTTCTTCTCCTCCTCCCTCCTCCTCCTTTTTCCTCCTCCTCCTTCCTCCTCCTCCTCCCTCTTTCTCCTCCTACCTCCTCACCCTCCTCCCTCCTCCTAATCACTCCTCTTCCTTCCTCCTCCCTTCTCCTCCTCCCTCTTCCTCCTACCTCCTCCCCCTCCTCGTCCCTCCTCCTCCCTCCTCATCCTCTCTCCTCCTCCTCCCTCCTCCTCCCTCCACATCTCTTCTCCTCCCTCTTCCTCCTCCTCCCTCCTCCTCCTCCCTCCTCCTCTTCCCCCTCATTCTCCTCCCTCCTCCTTCTCCCTCTTCCTCCTCCCTCCTCCTCCCTTCTCCCTCTCCCTCCGCCTCCTTCCTCCTCCTCCTCTCTCCTCTTCCATCTCCCTCCTCCTCCCTCCTCCTCCCCTTCCTCCTCCTGCGTTCTTCTCCTCCCTCCTTCTCCCTCCTCCTCCTTCTCCTTCCCCCTCCCACTTCCTCCTCCCTCTTCCTCCTCCCTCTTCCTCCTCCCTCCTCCTCCCTCTTCCTCCTCCTCCCTACTCCTCCTCCCCCTCCTCCTCCCCTCCTCCTCCCTCCTCCTCCTCCTCCTTCCTCCTCCTTCCTCCTCCCTCCTCCTCCTCTCTCCTCCTCCTAATCCCTCCTCCTCCTTCCTATTCTTCCCTACTCCTCCTCCTCCTTCCTCCTCCCTCCTCTTCCCTCCTCCTCTTCTCTCCGCTTATCTCTTTCTCCCTCCTCCTCCTCCCTCCTCCTCCCTCCTCCACCTCCCTCTTCCTCCTCCCAGCTCCTACTCCTCCTTTTTCTTCTTCTTCTGCTGCTGCTGCCGCCGCTCCATTTACCCACGTTAATTGTTGGGGAAGATGTAAAGATCTTTCAAGTGCTCTTTCTAATGCTTTTTGTAAGTTGGTCTTCGTTTATCTAAGGTTGTTCTAACTGCAACCAATAAATGATTAGACAGACAGACAGACAGACAGACAGACAGACAGACAGACAGACAGACAGACAGACAGACAGACAGACAGTCGGGAACGGGAACTTATATGACTACTTATATGAATTAAATGAGATGCTCCACATCAGGGGCTGGACGAAGCCGGGCCGGATCAGACAGACAGACAGACAGACAGACAGACAGACAGACAGACAGACAGACAGACAGACAGACAGACAGACAGACAGACAGACAGACAGATAGTCGGGAACGGGAACGAGAGCTTATATGACTACTTATATGAATTAAATGAGATGCTCCACACCAGGAGCTGGGCGATGCCGGGCCGGGTCAGACAGACAGACAGACAGACGGACGGACGGACGGAGGGAGGAAGGGACGGACGGACGGACGGACGGACAAACAGACAGACAGACAGACAGACAGACAGACAGACAGACAGTCGGTAACGGGAACGAAAACTTATATGACTACTTATATGAATTAAATGAGATGCTCCCCACCATTGGACTGGGCGAAGCCGGGCCGTGTCAGCTAGTTCTTTATAAAATAAGATATCACGTACACAACATTTGAAACACAGAATTGTCAAGGCGATTGAGAGAAATATTTATTTTTTTTTTCGGGTTTGGCGGTCATCCCAGACAAGCTGGTTCCCCGCTTTCCCCTGTTTTTGGCGTGGACCCTTAGTCCCACTGTGAGCTATTGCCCACAGTGGTCCACCGGGCCCACATTTAAAGTGATGCTTATGTGAGGTTTTTTTTTTTTTGTGTGGATCACCCGGCCAGACCAGGCGCACTACTGCGGGGGGCAGCAAATGCGTCTGATCTTAGCCAAGGGACCAAGAATGATCATCCCGGCCTCCGACCAGACCAAGCGCACTACTGGAGGCCAGCAAATACACTTGATCTTAGCCAAAAGGCCGAGAAGCGATACTGACCGGCGTGGTTTCGCCCAGCTTTTGGCGCACAGAAATATTTTGTACCCTCAGAGGTTGAACACGTTGTGAAGAGAAACCAAAGTTTCTTTGACAATGAAATTGCCAGTGATTTTGCATGAATAATCAAGAAGAAATAAAAATATAGGTTATACAATTCTCGCACTTGTAAAATAGAGCCGTAAATTTTACAAATCTTTTGCACATAGCTAAAGGTTTTTATCGTATTAGTTATAACCGTTGTAATTGTTTCTAATTTCTGTAAAATTCTTTATAAAAAATGAAGATAAATATACAATTATTTAAATCACATAATATATTTATAATGCAGTTAGTAATGTCCCTTGAAAAAACTTTTTTGTTATGTCCCTTCCCACAATGTAGTCTTCTTTCTAATGTAGTTTAATTCTCACTCCCTAATACTCCATATCTCCTCTTCTTCTTCTCTCTCTCTCTCTCTCTCTCTCTCTCTCTCACTCTCTCTCTCTCTCTCCCCCCCCCCCCTCGGTCTGTTTTTAAAAATATAAAAATATAAGATATCATAGTTTATTTCATATCAATGTTGTATGTTCGGTTTATGCATGAGAATGAGAAAACGGCACATTCTTGTAAAGTACACTACTTCACGTCATGTACACAAAAACTTGTAGTGGACACAAGCACAGCACAATAACTGGGCACAAGAACGAGCTGCTATCTATCCTAAGGATACCATCTTACAAAATCTCAACCAAATCAGAGAGACACAAAATTTAGTGAAAGTAAACAAAGCCAGCCAGCAACTTTCCAGCGGTAAAGCGCCTGGTCCTGACTCCATCCCAGCAGAGATATACAAGGCAAGTGGGCCGGTTCTAATAGAACCGCTTCACCAAGTCTTTACAAACATATTTCAAGGACGCGTCAATAGTCCACCTTTACAAACGTAAAGGAAACCGCCATTGCTGCGACAACACCTAGGTATCTCCTTGCTCTCAATTGTAGGGAAAATACTTGCCAGAATTATTCTCAATCACAGCCCATCTCGACCAAGTCTTCTTCCTGAGAGTCAATGTGGCTTCACAAACGAACGAGGAACTGTTGACATGATTTTCGCTGCCAGTTACAGAACTCTGAAATGTTCTCCACTTTCATTGATCTTACCAAGGCCTTTGAAATAAGCAGAGAGTGGAAGATTATGGCGAAATATGGCTGTCCACGATAATTTGTCAAAATGTGAGGATATTTCATGATGGTTTGCAGGCAAGAGTACAGGAAAACGGTGAGCCGTCTGAATCCTTTCCTGTCACCAATGGAGTGAAACTAGGCTGTGTCCTGGCACCAACATTGTTCAGCCCCGTATTTTCAGCTCTGCTGACGAATGCCTTCGAGAACAACGACTTTGGAATAGACATCAACTACCGTATAGATAGAAAGTTGTTCAATATCAGAAGGCTGAAAGCTAAAACCAAAATTGACAGCGACACCGTCAGAGATTTCCTATTTGCTGATGATTGCGCTCTGTATGTCAAATCAAAGGCAGACATGAAACACAATGTTTCTGCTTTCTCACATGCCTGTGCCAACTTTGGGCTCAATATCAACTTGGAGAAGACTGTAGTTATGTACCAGCCAGGTCCAGGGATTAATCACACAGTGCTGAATATCAAAGTGAATGGTCACAGACTAAGTATTGTGGACAAATTCACCTATCTTGGCAACACTGTGTCACAAGCTGCCACAATTGATGACGAAAGTGAATGCAAGAATCTTCAAGGCCAGCGCGGCTTACGCAGACTGTACAAGAATGTTTGGGACAGTAATGGAATAAGCCTGCAAACAAAGCTGAAAGCCTGCAAAGCAGTTGTATTATCCACACTGCTATATGCTTGTGATACATGGACTATTTATCAGCAACACGCAAGGAAATTAAACCACTTCCATACAGTCTCTTTTAGGAAGCTATTGAAGATTAAATGGCAAGACAAGATCCCAGACACTAAAGCCCTAGAAAAAGTATCTATGCCCGGCATCCACACTCTACTAATGAAGAATCAGATTCGCTGGGTTGGTCACTTGACCAGATCACAGGCTCCCTAAAGGAATTTTTTTTTTTTTTACGGCGAGGTGCGTTGTGGTAAACGCTCCCAAGACGGCCAGAGGAAACGCTTTAAAGACACTGAAAATCTCGCTAAAAGTGTTTGGAATTCATCTTGACACATGGGAGACTGCTGCCGAAGACTGAAATTCTGTCCGTACTTTATTATGCAAGGGTGCAGTCGCTTGTGAAGTAACCAGGACTGCAACAGCTGTGAAGAAAAGATAGGACAGAAAAACCACTGCTGGAGATCCTCCTCCTGGAACATTAAGCATTCTTTATCGGCATTGTCAAAGAACATTTCGAGCCAAAATAGGCCTTACCAGCCATCTTAGAACTCATGGCTCCATACTTTCAACCCCACTGGATGAAGTGAATGGTCATCATCATTCTTGGTGGACAAACAACACAAGTACTTGTGTCTAGCATCTATCGAAGCGAGGGTTGATGTAGAAACCTTCCTTTTGATCAGCTATCAAAGAACCATGTCCACGTAAACTGTATCAGAGTCCCCCCCCCCCCCCCACCCCCACCCTCCCCTCTCCAGGCTCACACACAGAATATACCCCTCGCGAAGGACGAGAACGCACTTGTTATTTCGTAAGTGTACATTTTGTCGTGACTCGGTGTTCTCAAGACGGACATTTAATAAATGATTTATACACACTGACGACATGAGCAATGCATGTAACCATGTTTCAGACCTGAAGCCGTTTTGTGTCAAGCATGTATTTGACAGTGGCTACACCACGCCTCTGGGAATCAGGGACAAACATGGAGCAACTGTCATACTAGAGACACCAGGTCAGTCCCAGGTTGTTTTTTTCGTTCTCTCCCTTTGAACTCAAGTGTTGTCCACACATATGCCACTACGTACCCGCAGTGTACTGGACTGATTATTGCATGTGGGTGAACATTCCCTATTACCAGTGTCCCTCGCCATCAGACGAACCCACTCCGACTTCTGAGATACTTGTAATTTACATCCTTAAGGCACGGACGAGAAGTTATTTTAGTTCAATTGACCAGTGAAGGGGTTGAACCCGCTACCTCGACATCAGCACATCGGAATTTTAAGAGTGAGCGTTCTTATCTATTCCACCATGCTAACCTCCAACTTGAACTTATGTCTATACGTCAATGATGTTGATGACATACGGCGGATGAAGTCCTTTTGAGGACCAAAGCATACTGTGTCTGTACGTCAATGATGTTGATGACATACGGCGGATGAAGTCCTTTTGAGGATCAAAGTATACTGTGTCTGTACGTCAATGATGTTGATGACATACGGCGGATGAAGTCCTTTTGAGGATCAAAGTATACTGTGTCTGTACGTCAATGATGTTGATGACATACGGCGGATGAAGTCCTTTTGAGGATCAAAGTATACTGTGTCTGTACGTCAATGATGTTGATGACATATGGCGGATGAAGTCCTTTTGAGGATCAAAGCATACTGTGTCTGTACGTCAATGATGTTGATGACATAAGGCGGATGAAGTCCTTTTGAGGATCAAAGTATACTGTGTCTGTACGTCAATGATGTTGATGACATACGGCGGATGAAGTCCTTTTGAGGATCAAAGTATACTGTGTCTGTACGTCAATGATGTTGATGACATACGGCGGATGAAGTCCTTTTGAGGATCAAAGTATACTGTGTCTGTACGTCAATGATGTTGATGACATACGGCGGATGAAGTCCTTTTGAGGATCAAAGTATACTGTGTCTGTACGTCAATGATGTTGATGACATAAGGCGGATGAAGTCCTTTTGAGGATCAAAGTATACTGTGTCTGTACGTCAATGATGTTGATGACATAAGGCGGATGAAGTCCTTTTGAGGATCAAAGTATACTGTGTCTGTACGTCAATGATGTTGATGACATAAGGCGGATGAAGTCCTTTTGAGGATCAAAGTATACTGTGTCTGTACGTCAATGATGTTGATGACATACGGCGGATGAAGTCCTTTTGAGGATCAAAGTATACTGTGTCTGTACGTCAATGATGTTGATGACATAAGGCGGATGAAGTCCTTTTGAGGATCAAAGTATACTGTGTCTGTACGTCAATGATGTTGATGACATAAGGCGGATGAAGTCCTTTTGAGGATCAAAGTATACTGTGTCTGTACGTCAATGATGTTGATGACATAAGGCGGATGAAGTCCTTTTGAGGATCAAAGTATACTGTGTCTGTACGTCAATGATGTTGATGACATAAGGCGGATGAAGTCCTTTTGAGGATCAAAGTATACTGTGTCTGTACATCAATGATGTTGATGACATACGGCGGATGAAGTCCTTTTGAGGATCAAAGTATAATGTGTCTGTACGTCAATGATGTTGATGACATAAGGCGGATGACGTCCTTTTGAAGTTCAAAGCATATATTGCTGTCTTCTTTTTCCATGCTGCCACTTTATTTATATTTGAATAGTTTTCTCTAATTGCGATTATATCCTCAAAACTAATATTACGACATTTCTCTTCTTCTGATCTACCATGCCTTATGGCGCTGAGCTAACTCGGCTCCACACAAGCCGGGGTCCAAATAGTTTATGTCCTAAGTATACTTAGGTTTCTGTTAGCGCCGAATGTTGGGCGGCGCTTACCAAACCCGACACCCCACATTGTGCCAACGGCTTCGAGTGGAAGAGCGCAATTGGGAGGGTACAAGCCGTATCCTAGTGCGAGGAAAGCAACTTAAAGACAAAATGTCATGGTAGGGCAGACCAGGCCCTAAGCCTTGGTTGGCAGCTGGTCTAGGATCGAAGCTCCGACAGACGGACAGTTAGAGCATTGCTTTGCTGATCCGGCAGCTTCTGCAGCTTGCCTTGTTTCAGATGTTTAGGTGTTACCTTTCCTCTGGAGTGAACTAGGCAGGCCGAGAGAGGGATCATGCTGCATGGGCAACACATGGTCTCTATATTTTAGCCCAGGCTTTGTGCTATGAAGAGATTGCATGATGATGGAAATGACAATATTTTCACATGCATCCACTGTGGATGAACATTTACATCGCGAATTGGTCTTGTCAGTCACATTCGCCACCACCATGTGTTGTAGTTATTATGCCTTTTTGAAGCACAATGTAACAAACTCGTCTGTCAAGACGGCAAGGTGCCAAGAAATAGTTAGAAATGTTGTAAAATGAGTCCAAAGATCAGCACCGCACCTTTTGTGAGATATCAGGGTCCCAAAGCGTCGAGATCCCCTGTGTATACGGTAACAATAGCCACGACTAGAAGACAAAGTTGCGAAGAGTATTTTAACTGATTCTGTATCAAACAAAAAGTACGTTTGAACCAAACACAATCACATGAATCAGTATAATGTCAATTTACTGTCACTGAGCACTGAAATTGAGGAAGATACGAAACAAAACAAATAACAGTATGACCTTAGTAAGCAATATATCGTCCTTCTGTCCAAACGGGAGGTAATATTTGGCTACATATTATCCTTTGACACTGAATCAGTAATCTTGGTTCCCAGGGATATTAAATCTGAGTAAAGATGTCGCAAAAAATTTTGTTTGATCAAAATGGATCACGAGGTTTGAAATATTTGTGAAACCCTGCCTAGGCTGTAAGTTAACTGATTAAGTGCCAAAGGATGATTAATCGTCTTAAGCGACTTCCTGTAGTTGGTTGCATATCCTTTGCAGGACGCAGTGGTCAACTACTAGACAGTTTGTCATTCCTGGGCAAGTTTACGTACAGTAATTTGCCATTGCTTTCTGAACGACCGGCACTCATAACATTGTATGGAAACCAACGCAAGGCAGTCTGTTTCCAAATCACCAGCAGCTGTGCTTCAAATGCGGTATGCGGGATTACGAATTGCATTCGTGACCAGTCTAAGCAGCTGCTCAGTAGCACTGACCTTCATCACATGACCTGGCTCACTTGAGTTGTAAGTGCCGTCTTCTGAAGGCGTTCTCACGCACTGAATGGCACTGTTACTGGAGCAACAATTACATACGAGGGGCTGTGAATAAACACCTTAAATGTGGGCGTACGTGCGTGTGTGTGCGTGCGTATGTGTGTGTGTGTGTATGGGTGCGTGGGTGGGTAGGTGTGTGTGTGTGTGCGTGGGTAGGTGTGTGTGGGTAGGTGTGTGTGTGTGTGTGTGCGTGTGTGTGAATATATTCTGGGGAAAAAATAAAGGGGGAAAAATGTATCATTATGTCTTTTTTTATGCAGTCACCACTGCGTCGAATGCAAGTCTCTCAGTGAGGATAAAGTGCTTGGATTCCTGTAGAAAATAAATTCTCTGGGTCACTACTCGGTGTGCCTGACCCGGTAGTGGACTGTCTGTCACAGAAGTTACTCCGTTTGAAACGTCCTACTCCACTCATACACTTGCTGGACTAACAGGCATGCATCACCAACTGGACCTTCATTCGCCGATGAATATCAATAGGTTTCACCTAATCACTGATTTTAAAATTAAAAAAAAATAACAGAATGTCGCTTCTCTTTGGTGCATGTCAACAGTAGGGCGGTAATATTTAAACTGTCCTTATGACGTCACCGTGTTCGTCTGCACCGTGATGTCACATGCTTGAACCTCTCGACATCCTTAACAACAATATTGCCAGGTTACAAGACAATGGCGCAATCATTGTAATTTTTTTCACACTTTAAAAGTTTTCATTTGAAGCCTTTTGTATTTGTTGTTGCTTATTTTTCTTCTGCATTCTGCATTATATCACTCTTCTATCCATCTGAGATCCGACTTAGTGCCTTTACGTTTGGTTTCCATTGTGATTCCTTAAATCTGGAATTGGTATCAGAAGGATTCTTCTGATTCGTCTGCAGTCGCGTTGGCTCTCTCTCTCTCTCTCTGTCTCTCTCTGTCTCTCTCTCTCTCTCTCTCTCTCTCTCTCTCTCTCTCTCTCTCTCTCTCTCTCTCTCTGTCTCTCTCTCTCTCTCAGTCTCTCTCTCTTTCTCTTTCTCTCTCTTTCTCTCTCTAACTCTGGTCACTTTTTCTCTTTCTCTCTTTCTTTCTCGCGCTTTCCCTCATTTTCTCCATGTCTGCAATCACGTTGATATTATCCCCTCTTTCTCTCTCTCCACAGACTCTCTCTCTCTCTCTCTCTCTCTCTCTCTCTCTCTCTCTCGGCAGTCGCGTTTTCTTTCTCTCCTCTCTCTCTGCAGTCATGTTGACTTTCTGACTGTGTGTGTGTGTGGTGTGTGTATGTGTGTGTGTGTGTGTGTTTGTGAGTGTGTTTGTGTATTTTTGCGTTTGCTGCATGCAAAATCAAGTTCAGTATCCACACATAGTAATACTTGCCTCTGGTGTTATCGCCAGGAGCGTGGGACTACAGCAGGTTCTCAGAGCTGGATCTCATCAAGGCAGACTGCATCACTATAGCCAAGCTCATGGAGGTATGCAGGACAACATCATTTACTTGCACCACTATAGTGTAAAGTTAGTTGCATACATTTTACAGGACGTTGCAGTCAACCCCAGCATATTTTGGGTGTTTGTGATTCTGGGCAAGTTTACGTTCAGTAGACTGCCGTTGCTTTCTGAACGATAGGCACTCATAGTATTGTATGAAAACCAACGTAAGGCGGTCTGCTACCAAATCTCCTGCAGCTGTGTTACGAACGTGGTATGCGGGATTACAAATTGTGCCCCTAATTCCTTTCCCACCGAATTTAGGGATTAGTGAAAGCAGTTTCACAATCACCCGACATTTCGAGTCGAGGTGTTCGAAATTAGCTGCAGGCAACTTGAAAGGCGATCGATTTGATTTGATTTTGATAGGATAAGGCGTTGCTCGTTCAGAAAGCAATGGCAAACTACGGGGCGTAAACTTGCTCAGTAAATCACAAACAGCCAATAAATGCTGGGGTTGGTTCGACGTCCTGAAAATGACATGCAATTAACTTTAAAAAAAAAAAAAAACGACCATACGTTACTTTCTTAAGGGTTATATAGAAGCGGTTTTAACACCCGGATGTCCCAATGGGCCAGTACAGCGATTATAAGACTGATGAAATCTCCCAGGCTGGCGTGCTCACCACAACGCCACGTACAAATGTAACCCTTGTTAGTCCTAGAAAGCTGGACGGGTTGGGTTTAAACCCCAGAAGGGACATCTAGCGAAGTCAAGGTGAATTAAACCACTTCCTAGTAAGCGAATTATCGAAGTTGATAAGGAACTACGATGATAATGTCATGAGCACGACCGGGCGAGGGTTCGAGGCCTGGGATAGTCGCCTGCTAAAGTGAGAGAGTCACTTCCTCTGTGTGTGTATGCGAGCTCGATGTAGGCAGTGCCAAGTCGTTCACTGTTACTTCTAATAAGATTGCCTTGTGCCCATTGTAAGATGATTCGGCATGGGAGCCCAAGTCAATGTCAAACGTCAAAAACTACAACTTCAATTCGAATACACGATAACAGAATCGGCAGTAAAGTATGTTGTCCACTGCGATCCAGCAACTCCCAATGCTATGTTTTTTTTTGGTTTTTTTTTGCATATCCTAATACAGGACATCGCTGTCAACGCCAGCATTTTACTGCCGTTGTTGATTTCTTGGCAAGATTACGCTCAGTAGTTTGCCATTGTTTTCTGAGCGGCCAGCTCACATATCCCGTAAGTAAAGAGCGCGGCGAGGACCGCTACCGATTCTCGCGCAGCTGCGTTTTCTCACGTGGATAAACGGGATTACGGAAGAAAGTCGCTAACTCCTAGCCCAGGAAGCGCGGCATTCCCAGTGCTTACTATTCTTTGAAATTATGTTATAGATCTGGTTCTTGTCCCCTGCTTGTTTACAGGACGAAGAGAATCAAGTTTACGGTGTAACCTTGTTAGTGGACTATGCTGGATTCACGCTATCTCATTTTGCCAGAACTCCGCCATCTTTTGCCAGAAGGATGTGTAAGCTGTGGCAAGTATGTGACATTATCTATCTAATGCAGGTTTAGGGGCAGATAACAAGTACGTCTCATTTCACAGTTTTGATACAACATAACGTTTATAGCATGGATTATTCTGGTATTTAATACCAACACATGGTCTCAACAATTCAGCCCAGGCTTGGGGAGGTTATTTTGCCTTTTTTTAAGCACAATGTAACAATCTGTCGTCTGTCAGGATGGCAAAGTGCCAGTAGTAGTAGTAGTAGTAGCAGCAGCAGCAGCAGCAGCAGCAGCAGTAGTAGTAGTAGTAGTAGTAGTAGTAGTAGTAGTAGTAGTAGTAGTAGTAGTAGTAGTAGTAGTAGTAGTAGTAGTAGTAGTAGTAGTAAGAAGAAGAAGAAGAAGAAGAAGAAGAAGAAGAAGAAGAAGAATTAGTAGCAGCAACAGCAACAAACACATTAAAGTAGCACTTCAGAGAAACAAGCATATTTCGTGTGGCAACACACAGCTGGGAGACATGGGTCATTTCATGATCACAAAAGAAGAGCAGATAATGATAATCACTTAGTTAGTTAGTCTTTCCTCTTGAGCCTAAGGCGGCGCATAGGTCAGAAGTCATGGCTTTCCATGCTTGGCGGTTCGCTGCTACCTGTTGCATCTTGGATGTTCACTTGGCCGTTTAATGAGCCTTCTCTGATGATGGTTCTACGCAGGATCTCTCTTGGTCTTCCCCGTTTTCTTTTCCCCACTGGTGACCATAAGAGGGCTTGGTTGGGGAGTCTTGTCTTGTCCATTCTGAGTACATGGCCGATGTAGTTTCAACGGCATTTTCTTATAAAATTGGATACAATATCTTGCTTAGTCTCCGTGTCATGTCGTGGGTGCGACATCGTCGGGAGCGCTAGCAAGTCAAGTCGCATTATTCTGTCAAGATGCCTGATAAGCGGGAAAATGTCACGTTGAAAATCCAACAACAAGAAACACGCTGCGGCCAAAATGTGCAGCATGGGAGTCGGCAACAAGAAGAACAACGTGGAGAGCCTACCTGCTAGCTGCATCAAAGAGCCTGATATCACAGCTATTACTGAAGCTACCACGAGGGAAAAGATTGACAGCCCAACACAGTCAAGAACCAAGACAGCAAAGAAGAAGGAGGAGAAAGACACCAGAGTCGGAAACACCGACTCAAAAACAGTCCGATGGGTCGTCAAGCGGATACCAGTGGAGCTGACAGACGAAGAAATCCTGAAGCAGCTACGAGAAGAGAAAAAGAAGCTAAAGAAGCAAATCAAGCTACTCCTAGCACCGCCACAAACCAGTGACAATGAAAAACTGCTTGTTGAAATGAAGGAGATACAGAAAAACATCAAACAAGAGATGGAGCGCATGACCGAGATGAAGAAGGAGAACGAAGAAATCCTACAAATGATCAAGACAGAAAGAGAATTGCATAGAGCTGAAATGGAACTCTTTCAAAACAAACCAACAGAAGCCATACAAGAACTCACAGAGAAACCGCAAGATTAAAACCAAGAGACCGAGCCTGAACCGCAAGCGAAAGCCAGCAGCCCAACCACAACGCCCAAGAGGGAAACAATATCCCGTCGGATCTCTGAAGGAGGCACAGAATACCCAGTTAGCAAGGAGGAACTCAAGCGCGAGGAATTCAGGAGGCGCTGGGAAGAAAAAGAAAAGAAGAAGCCTAAGAAACTCCGGGGGAAACCGATGGCATACCCAGTCTTACACTACGACTGTGAGAACGACTTCGAGTATTATATAGATGACTGTAAAATCGTCCCATGGCTGACCACGGAGGAAGAAAACTTAAGGCAGCAGATACTGAAACGCGACAGTGAAAACAGGCGCAAGGAGGAAAATGAAAACGCAGAAAAGCTCCTACAGAAAATACACAAAAAAGGAGACAAAAAGACCAAATAAAAAGTCCTTATAAGGACTGCAGCCAGATGAGCCAGGAGCCTACACAAACAAAGAAAACCACAAGAACAGACGAGCACAAAGGATAGCCGCCGACCGATCCCCCAGCTGACGTCATAGACACGAACGCTACATAACCAGTCCGAGGTAGGACTCACAAGACAAGAATTAGGGTGAATAAACCCACAAAAACCACGGCTCTTAACAATAACCGACGCTGACGAAGCAGGTTAGACGAGACCGAATTTGTAATTTTTGTTTTTGTTTTTGGAATTGGAATTGCTTAGTCTCTTGTTTTATTTGCGTATTGGTTCTGAAATCTGCCCAGTGGAGGTTTAGAATTCTTCTAAGACATTTGTTCTCAAAATTGTCTAATTTTTGTATCTAAAGCTACCGTTGATTTCCAACTCTCACATCCATACGTTAGCACTGGAATCACACAAGAGTTGAAGATTTTAAGTTTCGTATGTTTGCTGAGTGTCTTTGACTTCCAGATGTTTGACAGTTTATTGAAGGCACCAGATGCCAGTGCGATTCTAGATAACATTTCTGGCGTTGAGTCCCCTTTAGATGTCATTTTGCTTCCTAGGTATGTGAAGCTGTTGACTTTTTCCAGAACATGGTTAAAACATAACATGTTCTTAGAATTTACGTGGACCAAGAAGAAGAAAACTTCTGACACTCTTCAAGATCTGAATTCTGAAAGAAACTAGCGCGTAAACAGCACCGTGTTTCGGAAACTGAATTTAAGGCTTGGTTCTTGGAAGAAAAGGTAGATATCGACCGGCACGACGAGGGACACAGGGCACTGCGGATACCTTGGGCATTAGGATGTATGAGGCAGGAGAAATGGCAACAGATCGAGAAACTGGTATCATTAGTAGTGGGACTCTTCGATGACTGTTGAATGTGAAGACGGAGCACGTAAAGAATGCCCTGTCTGCTGTGATATCGATTCCTAACTCAACTCAACACAGTGGTAACATTATTACGACCAATACTCTCTAAATAATTGTTCATGCACTGTGAAATGCTCATATCGATTTCTGTGTTGCGTTCTGTCCTTTATCTCTTATTACAGCATAAGCTTCCAACCAACAAACGCTAAGCTTCCTATCTGCTGGTGTCTCCAACAACTCGCTCAACTACTCCCTTTATTTGTCATCTCTTGCTTTAATTCTCTTCTCCGTGTGTTTCATGTCTCTCTCTATTTCTTTTGCCTTGAGTGATCCAGTGAAAGGATGTTCTACTTATACTATTGTTGTGTTTTCTTCATGTATGTCCTAGCCAGCACCAGAATCTTTTCCTCTTCTTTTGATTTACCTGAATCTTTCTGAACCTGTCTGAATCTGTCTGAACCTGTCTGAATCTGTCTGAACCTGTCTGAACCTGTCTGAATCTGTCTGAATCTGTCTGAACCTGTCTGAATCTGTCTGAACCTGTCTGAACCTGTCTGAACCTGTCTGAACCTGTCTAGGCTGCGCGTTAGTCGTTCTGTCACACGATGTTAGTTCCTCTATGCTGCAAAGGCATCAGAGTTCTTAGTCTTCTTCTGCTGTCCATTTTCATCTGCTCTCTACAACCAGGGGATCTGTCCGACTCTCAAAGCTCACAGGAAAGGTTAAACGGACACACAATCAGACTGCTACTGGTGTCATTAGTATTGGGACTCTTCGCAGGCTGTTGAAGATGAGGACGAAGTACGTATGGGAATGTTCCGAGTCGGTTGTTAACTTAACTTAACTAACTCAACTCAACTCATTTAGCCTCTATGTATATCGCCGTTAGCTATTTAATAAACATATATATCGACGTAAGCTATTTAATAAACATACTTAGATGTAACTCGTATATGTCAGAAATATAAACATATATTTTACAATAACTGCTATACCATGATAGAGATAATATGATCACTCGTGCAACACTTATTCCTGGAGAGATGTTGTATATACATTCTGAATGAGACAATTATGAGTGGCCTTATCTTATATATTGCCAACTCTGTGGCGAAGCAGTTCCGATGCAATTCGTAATCTGCATACCGCTTTCGAAACACAGCTGCGGGCGATTTGGGAGCAGACCGCCCAGTGTTGGATTTTATACACTGGTTTGAGTGCCGGTCGTTCAGAAAGTAATAACAAACTATTGAACGTAAACTTGCCCGGGAATCACAAACACCCAAAAGTTTTGGAGTTGACTGCTACGTCCTGTAAAAAAAATGCACCTAACTTTTATATCTATATTATTGTCATCTAACCAGGATGTTTTCCCAGCTCGACTGAAGGGTGTACACATCGTCAACGAACCTGCAAGTTTCAGCAACATCTTCGCACTGTTCAAACCATTCCTTAAACAGAAGCTGCTGGACAGGGTGAGTTCGGGATCGCGCCCGTTAATTACCCAACTTGAGACAGTTGGTCTCTTTTGTGTCTTTAACCTTGATCGACCTGACTGAAACGTATTCTCGTTCTACCACTACCAGTAAAGTTAAGGCAGGAGACAAGAAACCCGAAAGCGTCGTGCTGGTCGGCCTCTGCATCTTCTTTCAGAAATCATACCATCCACGAATCTTCTATCATGTCCAATGTGACATTTAATATGTCCAAAGTATTTCAGCTTCCGATATTTGGTTTGGTTGCGCTAGCTCGCTTTGACGTAATGGTAGGTGAAAATAATACTGCTTCCGCTGAGGGTTGAACCCGACCACATTCTTGGCAAGCAAGCGCACTAATCACTATGTCAACGCAGTTCCTTGACTACCTTTACTTTTCTTAATTATCTCCCTTTATCTACTAGCAGGAAGTTACGGGAAGAAGCATGGGCAGGGCTGATATATTCAATGCGGTACGTATTCGGTTCGCGAATATTACCGAATACTGACGAGTTTGTAGCTAGCTCGGTTTCATTAATTTGCGGTGATGCCTGGTCAAGCACGTCAATGTCGCCTTCGAGGGAGAGAGAGAGAGGAGATACTTTAACCAATTCCTTATGGGAACAGTAAGCAAAAACACTTTGCGATGACCATTGCATCAGAGGACTGACAACGTATTGGAATGTCCAGTGTGGAGCGACGTCTTTCGACACAGCATAACCTAACCTAACCTAACATAGTTTTCAACCCATTTAGTTTAATTTTACTGTGGCCAGTGAGACGATTTCGTGGTGGGAGATAATCAGTTTTGAACAAATAGCCCAAGCGTATTATGTTCAATGGGAACCGAGGTCGCGTAGAGGCTAGAGACTAGTCTTCTTCCCTGTGCCCATGGGTTCGAATACACATCGCGGCGTTTTTTGTTTTTTAAATTAACCTCGTCTCCCAGATCGACTTCACCTAAAATGGACACAAGGAAATGTCTCTGGGGAGTAAAGGAGACTGTGTGGTACTAACCACACCACCCACAGACTGACGATTGGTCTTTAAACATATGGGTCTAACACCATACGCCCGATATGGGTTACACTCGTGTGCCGTGATGTTGATCCGTCGACTAAACTATACTAAACAACGTACGGGACATGCTGTATGTGAAACTAACACGGGAAAATCATGTTATATTCCCATCAGATATTTTTCCATGGGGAGAAATTCTGCGGTCTGCATGAGCACATAGATCCCGACCTCCTGCCGAGGGCATATGGGGGTAATGCGCCAGATGTGACAGCCACGGTAAGTAGATCAGTATGTTTACTTCCATTTGTGTGTGCGTGTGTGTGTATGTGTGTGGGTGTGTGGGTGTGTGTGAGTTGGTGGGTGTGTGGGTGTGTGTGTGAGTGTGGGTGTGGGTGTGGGTGTGTGGGGGTGAGTGGGTGCGTGTGGGTGTGTGTGGGTGTGGGTGTGTGAGTGGGTGTGTGTGGGTGTGTGGGTGAGTGTGTGTGTGTGTGGGTGTGAGTGGGTGGGTGTGAGTGGGTGGGTGTGTGGGTGGGTGTGGGTGTGTGAGTGGGTGGGGGTGTGTGAGTGAGTGTGTGTGTGGGTGGGTGGGTGTGTGTGAGTGGGTGGGTGTGTGTGTGGGTGTGTGTGTGAGTGTGTGTGGGTGGGTGTGAGTGTAGATGTGTGAGTGTGTGAGTGGGTGTGTGTGTGAGTGTGTGGGTGTGTGTGTGTGTGTGAGTGGGTGGGTGGGTGTGGATGGGGGGATGTATTCGCTCGCTTTGAGCTCAAGTGTAATGCATACACTCGCTACTCCTTGTTCGTGCACTTGACTGATTCTTGCGTGTGAATCAGCTTTCCCCATTACCGACGGGGCTACGGGCGCAGATCGTAATCCCGCATACCGCGTTCGAAAAACAGCTGCGGGTGATTTGGCAGCAGACCGCCTTGCGTTGATTTTTTATGAAATGGTATGGGTGCCGGTCGTTCAGAAAGTAACGGCAAACTACTGAGCATTAACTTGCCAAGAAATCACAAACAGCCAAAAAAATGCTGGGGTTGACTGTGACATCCTGTAAATGAATGCAACTAACCTTTTTATTATTATTAATGTCCCTCGTCTTCAGACGAACCCACTCCGACTTCAGAGATACTTGTTATTTACGTCCCCAAATAAAGGATGAGAAGGCAACATTTTAGTCGAACTGGTCGATGTAGGGGTTGAACCCAGAGCATCGGCATCAGCACACCGGATGTTTCAGAACGAGCGCTCTTATCCATCCGTCTGTGCTGATCCCCATTTGCCATTATCTTACACATGGGGATATATTTTTCTGTCCCATCCCATGGTAATTTATGCCTGCCCCTTCCCATCCCATTCCATGGGATTCCCATTATAATACTAATATGGAATACAGTTCAAAGAAAATTATGAAAGTTTAGGTTTAGTGTCTACTAAATAGGACTACATGTACAAAGAGACATGCAAAACGACAGAATTTATTAATTTTAATATTCAGAAGTATTTTATTTTAAAAAGGTTAATCTAAAGTATTTTTTTTTTTAAAGTTTAATCTAAATATGACAATTCAGTGTCATTCTGACACTCTCATTCTGTTTCTGAGCCACTCAGCTCATTCAGCACATTATCAGTTTCCTGCTGATCGACTGTTTCTAATAATTCAGTTAATCACAGGTAATCCGTCAACCATTTCCACAATCTTACATACAAATCTGATATACACAGAGTTTATAAAGAGAGCTGGTAACATACAGAATGTAATCTTATATAATAAAAGGCTATGTGTATTTATTTACTTATCCCGTGTCCCACCACAAGATAAAGAATAGATGCAAATACATAAAGAAAAAAAAAGAAGGATAAAAGGCTTTCAAAAGGTAAAAAAAAACTTCAAAATTAAGGGTAGCTCTGACGTAGATCAGGTTGCTATAATATGGCTACAATCCCATGGGAACTACAAATATGTGCTGTCCCATCCCATCCCATGGGACCTTTCCCATGGAAATAACATTCTCATGGCCGAGCCTGATTATAACAGAACAGCACATTAAAAACTGACAGAAAACGTTTAGCTGATTCAGTGCTAAACACAAAAGTAGATTGGACCAAACTTGGCGCACAATCAAATGAACAAATGTTATATGTAAATTTCCGTTCACCGAGAATTGAAATTGCGGATGATACTGCGAAACGAAGCAAATAACGTCGCTTTTCCGTCCAAATGGGAGGTCACATCTGGCGGCATATTATTCAGTTAATATGCCAGCAGAATGCAGTATGCAAAGATAGTAGCACACTGTAACCTGTCGCACATGCCATAGACAGTTTGGTTTCGAGGCTTGATTCTCCATTACGTAGAAAAAAACTTGCTGCAAAACCCGTTCACCTATGAGCACGTCTAGAGATAAGGGGGAAATAAGGGTAATCAAGCCAACGAAAAGGAAAGGAGACTCTTGTAGAAGAGTTATGATGAGATACGGAAAAAAAACCCGAATGGATTAGAAACACGGAGAACAAATAAAACGAATCAAATACTAATATATTGAAGTGAGCCAGGTCGTAGTCAGATATGACAGAGCTATAATGTAACAGCAGACGGTACTAATGGCTTTTTGTTAGCGTCGATTGTAGGGCGGCGCTCACCAAATCTAACACCGCACATTGTGCCAGCGGCTTCGGGTGGAGGAGCGCAATTGGGAGGGTAGCAAGCCTTACTCTAGTGCAAGGAAATGCAACTTACTGACTAAATGTCGTGACAGGGCAGACTAAACCCTAAGCCTTGGCCGGCAACTGGTCTAGGATCAAAGCTCTGACAGGTGGACAGTTAGAGCATTGCTTTGCAGAGCCGGCAGCTTCTGCAGCTTGTCTTGATCCAGATCTATTGGTGATACGTCTGGAATAAGCTAGGCAGGCCGATAGAGGGATCATGCTGCAAGGACAACACATAGTCTCTACAATTCAGCTCAGGCTTTGTGCTATATAGAGTTATAACTCCATCACTGGTCTCGGCTAAATGGTTGTGGTTATTATGCTCTATTTGAAGCACAATATAATAAACTATTGTCTGTCAAGACGGCAAGGTGACAATGGTAATAAATGGCAAAAATTGATTAATTGATACTTACGAACAATCAAAGGTGTAAATTGTAAGACAGAATGTGGAGTTCATAAAGAGCACTAAGCAACTTAATGAATCAAGAGATGAAGAAAAGACGCTGATGTTGGATACTACTACAATACACCCGGTATGATTAACCCGGTCAACAAACACCCTCAGAAGTCGGATGTGTCGGCCTAAGGGCGTAAATAAACTTGGCACAACATAATTACATTTGGAAAATAAAACAATCCGGGTGAAGAAGAAGAAGAAGAAGAAGAAGAAGAAGAAGAAGAAGAAGAAGAAGAAGAAGAAGAAGAAGAAGAAGAAGAAGAAGAAGAAGAAGAAGAAGAAAGATACTACATACAGTGAATAAACCTGAGAATAGTAAAACAAGAAAGTCCTTTCTCTGAAATCCACAGGGCAGGCGAAATATTGGAAGACCTAAAACACACAGAGAGGAGAATCGAAGACAAATTGAAATACATAAGGAGACATGGAGGTGGCTGCCGTGAGATAGCACAAGAGAGGACGGATTGAGTTGAGTTCGTCGGTGACCTATGCCCCAATAGGAAGTAAACGGCGAAACAGAAGAAGAACGATGTGTAGTAGTAATTGTCGGGAGGTTGTTCTGGGATTGCCGACCTCCGTGGCGAAGGTGTTACGGACACGGTTCATGATTCTACAAATCCGCGTTCGAAAAAGAGCTGCGCGCTATTTGGCAGTAGACCATGTTGTGCTGGTTTGTTATGAAATGTTATTGGTGCCGGTCGTTCAGAAAGCACTGGCAAACTACAGAACGTAAACTTTACAAGACATTAACAACAGCAAAGAATGCTGGTATTGACTGCAAACGTCCTGTAAAGAATATGCAACTAACTTAACTGTTCTGGGATTGGAGAGTAGTTGATGCATTAATGTAATTATTTCTGTGGAGTGCATGAACACTCAGTGAATGTGTGGTCGACCAGTATTGATGTCGAAATAGGAGTACATGAAACCGTTGCTTGCCCGTGAGAGTATTTAAATTCTGTTGTTACTGTTGTTATGTTAGCTGTTGTTGTTTATGAATCCGCTTGGAAGACTGCGTTTCAACACTTTATTCCGATGCATTGGCGTTAAATTTGACCGAGTCCAGAATAAAGCTTACTTCTATCACAGTAAGGGTGTACTAATTGAGCAGCCATTTGCACATATGGATTAGCAATGCAAATACACAAAGACTGCCCTGAAAAGACACATCTAGGCACAATTTCAGGCCTAGAGAAACAACAGTGGAAGATGAACTTTATGTACCACTGTTAGTTAGTTGCGTATCCTCAGGGCCGGATTTAGACTTGATAAGGCCCTAAGCTATTTGAAATATGGGGCCCTTTATAAGTCCAGATATTCTATGTCAGTGACAAATATGATTTGCGGATACCTAGAGGGTTAAACTGAAATACAATTAAGAAGTATATTGATAGTGAAATAATAAATCTTTAACTTAAAATCATTTTCATTCATAACAAACTTAAAAATGCAAACTCTGGTAAAAAGAAACAAAAGTTCTTTTAAAAGGCACAATTAACAAAGGCTTATTATCTAATCTCTTGAAACATGTTATAAGGATTAAGGAATTATATTAAACTAAAATATTTTCTTTCTTGCCTTTGTCAGAGCAAAGTCACTGATGACATCATCAAATGATAAACTGCGTAATTTTTATCCTCTTCAGCTGAGAAAAAGATCTTTCTCCAGAGCAATTTGCAACCATCGTACTAAGAAACAATCTCAAATTTGCTTCTACATTAGGGAATGCTGATTGCACACGATCGTTAAATATTACCCTATACAGATCCTGATGTGTCAGACTATCTTGTTCCGCTGAACTATTTGCTTGACTATGTCTAACATATTGATGAAAATGCTTGACTTCTCCTACAAGATTCATGTCCACATCTTCAGGATATGTTTGGCTTAAAGCACTAACTCCTTCATGAATCTCTTCTTCTGTAGCTTTTAGTTTTGTTAAGAATGAAAACTTTTTTGCAGCATCATCTGTATACTGAGGCCCTCTGTGCCAGACTTGACTCTAATGCATCCATCACAGGTATAAATGTTTTGATTCTGAACTTGTCTCTTGGCTCAAGGTTCTCTAAAGCATCATCTTCATCATCATTGATATGCCTTCTTCTATATCTTCTTTTCTTGTAATCAACATCAGGCAATTTTTTCTTTGCTTCTTCTTCAAAATTATCGAAAAGATCCCTGGAACCTTTAACCTGGAATCTATTTAAGTATACCTATATGACAATTGCTCACTCGGACAATATTTTTTGGGACCCCCCACTTTCTTGGGGGCCCCAAGCTATAGCTTGTGTAGCTTATACGTAAATCCTGCACTGCATATCCTTTACAGGACATCGCAGTCAACCCCAACATTTTTTGGCTGTTCGTGATTTCTTGGCAAGTTTACGTTCAATAGTTTGCCATTGCTTTCTGAACGACGGGCACCCATACCATTTTCAGAAAAAACCAACGCTAGGCGTTCTGCTGCCAAATTGCACGCAGCTGTGTTTCGAAAGCGGGTATGTAGGATTACGAACTGCGCCCGTAATCCCTTCGCCACCGAGTGAACTAAAAAAGACAGTGAAATTTATACAAGAAACAACATTGCAGATATAGACAATACATTTCAAGCGAATGAAATAAGAACAGGGGGAGAAATATGCGTGATAATGTGCTTGTTTTCTGTTACACAGTAGGGTAAACGGTAAAGGACGGAAAATAAGTATTGAAATGTGTATATTTTAATTGGTCCTCAGACATGGAGTGATGTCATTCTCCAATGTGACAAGCAGTTCGAGGAAGATTCCAAATTTGGGTTTGTGGACATGACAGTTGGGCCGACCCTAGAGGCGGAGTCTGGGAGCCTGGGCAGTGTAGCCACGGATTCATTGGTTGGAACTTTCAAGAAGCTGGACGTTGATTAGTGTACTCATCCCTATGTCTAACTTAGTAGTAGTTGTTTTTACTATGTTTTGTTTTGTACTGGCAAACAATGTATACATATTTTCATATATGCAGAAACAAATAATAAACCAATTAGGCCATAACCAGTCGAGTTTTGTATGTGTATCATGACGGAATTATCAACACGGAGTATAAACTGATTATAGTAACATTTCCTAAGTAAAAGATCTGCTTGGTGGTGCCCATATCTTCTCCAAGCATGCTATATACAGTAGTGGACTGGATAGGGTGTCAGCTTGCCCGAAGGCATTTAGGACCCTAATGAAGTGGACCCCCTTAAACAAAGAACAATAAGTTTAAAATGTTTATAACCACCCAGTCCTGGCAACAAATCCATTTAGACGTTTGTTAGTTGCATATCCTTTACAGGACGTTTGCAGTCAGCACCAGCTATTTTGCTGTTGTTGATGTCTTGGCAAGTTTACGTTCAGTAGTTTGCCATTGCTTTCTGAACGACCGGCACCATACCATTTCGTAAAAGACAAGCGCAGCGCAATCTTCTGCCAAATAGCGCGCATCTGTGTTTCAAATGCAGGTATGCGGGATCACGAACCGAGTCGGCAACCCCTTCGCCACGGAGACTGACAAATTCTGTTATAGATAGGTTTCATAATTTTGAAATATGAACATGGGACAAAAATAAAGTATGTAAGTTTTAAAATTATATATATATATATATATATATATATATATATATATATATATATATATATATATATATATATATATATATATATATATATATATATATATATAATACAATGTATGTCCGTATGTATGTTATTTATGCGTTCGCGAACGGTCCATCCGATTGAGATGCAATTTTCCTACAGTGTTCTTCTCATTCCCGTGCTGCCAACTGCCATAGTTTATTAGTTTACAAACAGTTATTTACGTAATAAAATTACATTTTTTAATTACATTATAATTTATATATAGCAAAGGGACTTAATTTAAGAAAAGTTATATCAAGGGACATAACTTTTAGTAGCTTTGCTATATATGTAATTTAAATAATTGTTGTATTTTGCTCAAAGCTTTATAAAATGTTTATCTACAGTTATCTACAGGCATATGCGTTATAATATCTAATGATAAAATCTTTAAGGCATTTTAAAGTTTTCATAAAAATAATGCATCTATTTTAAATACGTGAAAATTTTCTAACTCATCTTTTTATTTCTCTTTGATATCTATACAGTCATCCCAGTATTTATTGGTTTCTCGTGATATCTTGGTAATTTTACGTTCAGTAGTTTCAGATTGCCCTATTTAGTTATTGGGATGAAGATTGTTCTCTTCCAATCTGTTCGCCATATTTCCGGGAACGGGAACGGGAGCTTATATGACCACTAATATGAATTAAATGAGACGCTCCCCGCCAGGGACTGGGCGAAGCCGGGCCGGGTCGTCTTTTTTGGGAACGGGAACGGGAGCAAGGGCCGAATATGAATTAAATGAGACGCTCCCCGCCAGGAATTGGGCGAAGACTGGCCGGGTCGTCTAGTATTAATTATTGGAAGACAAAAATGAATGAATAAATGGCAGGGCGAATAATATTACATGCGATGAATATTCTCGGGAAGCTGGCTTGTTCGTTGTTTAAAGACCACTGGAAGACTGAGATCTATCTCTAGAATTCGATGCGTCGACCGTCAGGGTCACATGAGCGCTGTAACGGGCTTGCATATGTCGGGGTGAGACTTGTGTGGAGGTCCTCCTCCTGGTCTTATACTAAAGTACCATCTTCACTAAGACTGTGTTGTAAAGCTTGTATTCTCCACTCAATAGACAGGAACCAGCAGGTTGTGCAAAACAGGTGGGTAATTGAGCTCCACATCGGTGACGAGACACGGCGGTTAGTGGAACGTTAGTTTTTAGTTTTGTTTTGTTTAGTCGACGGATCAACATCACGGCACACGGGTGTAACCCATACGTGCTCCGTTCCACTCCTAACTCAAGCCTGAGTCCGGAGAATCTTGGCCCAGTGCACGAACTCCGTAGCACCGGCTAGGATCCTGAAATACTTTGGGTAGATTTTTAACTCGAAATTTTGCCGGACAGCGCTGTTAGTCTACTCTTTTTCGATTTCCAACTGCCAAGGTATTTTTTACGTGCGCAACAATACACACGGGCGTCCGATCTCACTACCCAGAGAACAGGGGAAATTTTGTTACTAGAAGTCCACGTGATAAAATCCCGGTCCTCACCGGGACTTGAACCCGGGACCTCCAGCACTGGAGGCGGACACCATACTTCGAGACCACGCAACCCCGATACGTAGATGGAAGTTAGCTTGATTAATTGTGATGTGCTCAGCGAGTCGAGCCACTCATGTCTTTGAGGCCAGCCTCGACCTTCTTGAGTATGCTTGTTGAATCGTTCAGTATGCATGCGTGTGAATACTTTTGCGTGTTGAGCCACTTCAGGGCCTTGGTCACTGTTTCTATCGTAAGGCTGTTTGTTGTCACGGCAAAAACACCACTTGCTTCCTTGACAGTTTTGCAGGCTGAGCTTGCTGAGAATGTAAGGGTGAAACGACGTTAAATATAGTTATGTGTGAATGCGTGCGTGCGTGCATGCGTGCGAGTATGTGTGTGTGTGTGTGTGTGTGTGTGTGTGTGTGTGTGTGTCGCGCGCACGCGCAGAGATTAAGAGCAGAATAGGGCAAGCAACAGTTGCATTTCAGAAAATGAAAAGTATTATTATGCAATAAATCACCATCATTGAATGTAAGAAAGTGCTTAAGTGCTATATACCATATTTCCTCGAAATTAAGACCTAACATAAGCCCTAGCACGATTTTCATGAGTACTTTTAATTTGAGACCTACCCCTAAAATAAGACCTAGTTAAGATCGTCAGCTAGAGTGAAGTTATTAAACGTGCACTTGCGCTCAGGTACTTTGTTGATGGCATCGACTTTTCTAATACCAAACTATTCAACATAATTGCCATGTATGAAACTGTAGTGTCTACGGGCCTAGAATCTCAAACGACAATTGATCAGACGGAATACGGATTTGGAAAGTTATGACAATGTTCCAGAAGAAGATTACTTGATTATATTTGAATAAGTGTAGAATTTTGTACTTCAATAAATGTAGATATTTGTATTTGGAACAAAACAAAAAATAGAAGACGTCCCCCAAAAATAAGCCCTAGTGTATTTTTGAAGCTAAGCCTTATATAAGACCTGTTAATATCTTCGGAGAAACGCTGTAGAACCTCTTTTATTGTATGGCAGTGAATCTTGAAATGTAAATGAATAAATTAGGAAGATCTTAGAAGCAATAGGCGTGTGGTTTCTGAGACGAATGTTGCGAATTCCTTGGACTGCCAGAGTAACTAATGACGATTGCCTGAAACAGGCTAATGAAACTAGAACAGTATATGTGAGTGGAACTTTGCAGTCTTGACAGACCAAAGTATGTGAGTTGGAATTTGGCCAACATTCCACCACAATGCCCGGGCAGAGCTTCAGAGAACATGTGGTGCCCAAACGACATGTTCCCTCTCTCGGCCTTGCCTTGTTTGATCCAGAGGAATGGATAACCAATACGTCTGGAACAAGGTAGGCTGCAGACGCTGGCGGCACAGCGTCAAACCTCCGAGACCTCGCCTCCACGAGCAGGAGACGAGCGATGGCCAGACCCTAAACCCTTGAGATTTTACTTAGAGGCGTTCAGCCAAATCCAGCTGGTAAAGGTCGTATACGCGTCTGGACCACTGGGCGCGTACACCTGTCGAATGCAAGTGTCTTGACCTTGTAAGCGTGTACTACCGTCAGACTTTCCGCCTGACTCGTGCGGCTCCCGCGACTAACGAGAATAGGCCCGCCGGAGATATTGCTCGTCTAGAACAGTATATACAGCAATAAGAAAGAGACAAACAGCTTTCTTTGGTGTAATGAGAAGAGAAGTAATGGAGAAAATTTGACGACTGGAAAGATAAAGGGGAAGAGAGGCAGACAAAGATAAACGATGCTGGATGGACTGAGACAGTGGCATTGGGGAGTATCATAATCAGAGCTGATCCAGAACACCAAAAGCCCAGATCTGTGGAGAGACATGAACGCCTACGCCAGCTGGCAGGACACTTGATGATGATAAGTGTGTGTATATGTGTGCGCACACACGGTGTTGTGTGTGTGTGTGTGTGTGTGTGTGTGTGTGTGTACTTATGTGTATATGTGTGCTTGTTTACCGTTGTGCTGATATGCTGTAAAAAAATAACTCGTACGCAAAATTAACTGAAAAAAGAAGAAGAAGAAGAAGAAGAAGAAGAAGAAGAAGAAGAAGAAGAAGAAGAAGAAGAAGAAGAAGAAGAAGAAGAAGAAGAAGAAGAAGAAGAAGAAGAAGAAGAAGAAGAAGAAGAAGAAAGGAGGAGGAAGGGAGAAGGAGTAAAATAACAAGAACAAGAAGAGAGGACAGGAGGGGAATATAGCGGTGACGGCAATGGTGTAGTGTGGTAGTGATGGTGGAGAAGGAAAAGAAATGTATTCTCCTGTATCCTCCATACTGTACCAAATTAAACCCAACATGCAAAATGTGTGTTGTGTTCTGTTGCTACATGTTACTAGCCCATGTACAAGTAAAATTATACAGACAATACTTGTATGAAAACATCATCATCATTATCATCATCATCTAGTGCCCTGCCAGCTGGCGTAGTCGTTTATGGCTCTCCACAGATCTCGATCGTTGGTGTTCTGGATCAACTCTGCTGATGATATTCCACCATGCCACCGTCTCAATCCGTCCAGCATCATTTCTCTTGGTCTGCCTCTGCCTCTCTTCCCCTCGATCTGTCCAGTTGTCACGATGTTCTCCAATGCCTCTCTTCTCATCACATGACCAAAGAAAGCTGTTTGTCTCTTTCTTATTGTTGTACAGTGTTCTAGTTTCATTAGTCTCTTCCAGGCAATCGCTGTTAGTAACTGACAGTCCAGGGAATTCGCAACAATTGTCTTAGGAACCACATCTCTGCTGCTCCCAAGTTCTTCCTAATGTGTTCATTTACATTCCAAGATTCACTTCCATACAGCAAAAGTGGTTCTATATAGCATTTCAGCACTCTCTTTCTCACATTCATTGATAGTGACTTATTGCATAGGATACTTATCATTTTCTGAAATGTGGCTTTTGCTTGCCCTATTCTGCTCTTAATCTCTGTTGTACATCTTCCATCTGATGTTATAAATGCCCCTAGGTATCTAAAATTATCCACTTGGTTAAGAATTGTCCCTCAACTACTTCTACGTCACATTTGGGTGTCACCATTTTCTTTGATATCATCATTGTTACTGGTTTTTTTTTTTTTTTGGGGGGGGGGGGGGGGTATTCAAGGAGAGACCTTTCTTTGCACTCTCTGTTACTACAATGTCCAACAACTGTTGTAGGTCTGTTGCATTAACCCCCACCAATACTGTGCGATCTGCATATCGTATATTGTTTATATTATAATCTCCGATTAGTATTCCTGGCTTCTCTTTGATCTCTCTTATTATTTACTTCGTTATATAGGGAGAAGAGATCCGGTGACCAGACACACCCCTGTCGTACTCCTAGATTTATCTGTTCGTAACTACCCTCTATATTTCCCATTTTAATTGCTGCTACTTGGTTCCAGTAAATATTCTTTATTATTCTTAAATCTTTCCCATCAATGTTGATATCTTGCAACATTTTAATCAGTTCATCGTGTGTTACTTCATCAAATGCCTTAGTATAATCTATGAAGCACAAATATATGTCTTTCTGTTTCTCTATAGACCTTTCTATTAGTATTCGTAATATATATATATATATATATATATATATATATATATATATATATATATATATATATATATATATATATATATATATATATATATATATATTCATTGTTTGTACCCTTTCCTTCCACAAAACCATACTATTCTTCACTAATTTCCATTTTTATTTTCTTTCTTGTTCTTCTTATTATAATTCTGAGTAGAGGCTTAGTGGCATGGGTTATAAGGTTAATTGTACGAAAATCTTCGCATTCAATTGCTCCTGCTCTTTTTGGTATAGCTATAAATACAGATTTCAGCATACCGCTCCGATATATTCACTGCTGTAAATATCATTCAACATTTTGGTTATTATATCTACTCCAAATTCTCCCAAATACTTCTAATTCTCCTATTGTGATTTCACCTTGTGATTTTTCAGCTGTTGTTTCTTTCTTCATATGTTTCAAAGCATCGACGACTTCTTCTTTTAGAATAGATGGGCCTTCTAAGTTACTTTCTTCTGTTAATTCTTCCCTTTCTTCATTATATAATTCTCGTATATACTTATTCCATCTCTTCACCATAGCACCTTCCTCCAGTAATATCTTTCCTGTTTTTGATTTCAAACACCCTGAATTTATTCTTATTTTTACTTCCCGTGAGCTCACTCTCCCCCGATGGTGTTTCCACCTTGTCGTGGTGGGGGAGCTTGAGTTTCTCAATGACCCTGAGAGCTATGCCGGCGGTAGCGTAGCTACCAGCAGGGCCTCCCAAGCCGGACAGGTCAAAGGGTAGAGAACAGACAAAGAGAAACACCCAGGTCCTCCAGGTTGGGGGTTGAAGCGTGGTGTTAACATCCCCACCTTTGTAAAAAAAAACAAAAAACTATTTTGTTACGAAACAGATACATGAGCCTCGAATTCGTACTGACTTATTTGGATAACGACCTTGGAACGTTAAAGGAGATTTGGAACATGGAATGTACGGACACTATATCGAGCTGGAGCGGCTGAAGAACTAACCCGGGAGCTGGTTGAATATCAAATGGAAACAACAACAATTCAAGAAATAAGGTGGCGAGGACAGGGTACTTTAGAGCAAAATGGAATGATTATAATATATGGAGGAAACACCCAAAATAAACATGAATTAGCAACAGGATTTGTCATCAAAAAAGAGTTATGGGGGGACATTCTAAACTTTAAAGCTGTTAATGACAGGATTAGTAAATTACGAATAAAAGGTAAATGGAAAAATATAACGATGATTAATGTACATGCACCTACTGAAGAGAAAGAAGATGATATTAAAGAATACTTTTATAATGATCTGGAAGATGTCATAGAAGAAACCCCCAAACAGGACATCCTGATTGTGCTGGGAGACTTCAACGCAAAAATAGGTAGAGAGCAAACTCATAAAAAGTTGCCGGTATGGAAAGCCTACATACAACTTCAAATGATAATGGATGGAGAGTCATCAACCTAGCAGAAGCCAAAGGATTGCAGATCAGCAGTACCAGACTGCAAAGAAAGGATATACACAAACAAACTTGGATATCATGTGACAAGAGAACCTATAATCAAATAGATCACATTTTAATTAACAACAAAAATGCATCAAACATACAACAAGTTAGAAGCTATAGAGGAGCTGAGTGCCACAGCGACCACTTCCTCGTTGGGGCAAAATTTAAAATAAAACTTAAGAGAGCTTTCTATGCTAAACTACAAAGGTTACACCCAACATATAACAGAGAAAAACTACAAGAAATTACAGTCAAATAGAAATTTGCAGATGAAATAAAATGTAAACTTGAAATTGTACAAAACCCGTTGGAGGAAAGCGATGACCAAACTTGGTTGAACATCAAGAATACAATTCAAACTACCGCAGAAGAATGTCTCGGTGTGTTAACCACGCATAGAAAGAACAGATGGTTCAATCAAAAATGTGAAGAAGCAGTCATTAGGAAAAAGAATGCCAGACAGTTATGGCTAAATGACATCAACAACATCCAAAATGAAGAGCAATATAGAACTGAATGTAAAGAGGCTACAAAAATAGTTCGGCAGCAGAAGCGAGAATATATGAGCAATATAATCAAAGATATGGAAACCAATCACCAGAAAAACGAATCCAGAAAGTTTTTTAAAGAACTGAAGTCAATGAAACGAGGGCACCAACACAACACATATGGTTTAAAAGACAAAAATGGGAATATGATAAATACCAATGAGGAAATGTGTAACACATGGAAAGAATACTTTGTTGAATTACTAAATTGTGAAGCTCCAAGTAACACTTTCCCACAGGAAGAGGTTCTAACGTGTGAACCACAAATTGAAGAACCTGTTTTTGAAGAAATCCTATATGTAATAACACGACTTAAAAACAATAAGGCAACTGGGGCTGATGGAATTGCTGCTGAATTTATAAAGGCAGGTGGCCATGCATTACATCTAAAGCTATACGAACTAATAATAAAAATCTGGAGGACAGAAGACTACCTCATGACAGGAAAGAGTCATTATTGATACCTATCTTTAAGAAAGGAGACATGTTCCAATGTGAAAATTATAGAGGGATATCACTACTGTCCACAAGCTATAAGATACTATCCGCGGTATTACTAAATAGGCAAACCATATTCAGAAGACATATTAGGTGACTACCAGGCGGGTTTTAGACAAAACAGATCAACAATAGATCAGATATTTATCTTACGACAAATAGCCGAGAAAAATTGGGAATATAAAAGAGATCGCCATAACATTTTTGTGCATTTTGAAAAGGCTTATGATAGTGTCCATAGGAATAGTCTATGGCTTGCTATGCAGGAATTTGGAATACCAAGGAAGTTAATCAACATGACCAGACTCATCATCATTGGCACCTTGCCGTCTTGACAGAAGATAGTTTGTAAGAGATGGAGTTATTGCCCCTCCATAGCACAAAGGCTGGCCTAAAATATAGAGATCATGTGTTGCCCATGGAGCATGATCCCTCTCTCGGCCTGCCTAGTTCACTCCAGAGGAAAGGTAACACCTCTACATTTGGAACAAGACAAGCTGCAGAAGCTGCTGGATCAGAAAAGCAATGCTCTAATTGTCTGCCTGTCGGAGCTTCGATCCTAGACCAACCGCCAACCAAGGCTTAGGGCCAGGTCTGTCCTGCCATGACACTTTGTCTTTAGGTTGCATTTCCTCGCACCAGGGTAACATGACCAGACTATGCATGGAAGATACTTATAATATAGTAACATATAAAGGCAGGAAATCAGACCCTTTCCAAATAACATCTGGCTTGAAACAGGGTGATGCACTATCGCCGCTCCTTTTCAATCTGGCTCTAGAGAAAGTTGTAAGGAAGGTAAAGGAGGAATGTACTATTGGAGGAACATCCAGACTGTTTAGTTATGCAGATGATACATATATTATAGGGGAAAATGAACAAAAGACATCGGAAATATTGACTCACTTAAAGGAAAAAGCTCAACAAATGGGGCTGGTTATCAACCAAGATAAGACAGAATATATGGTAATTTCAAGAGAAGGAACAGCTAAAGGCTCTGGCCACATACAAATAGATAATATGACCATTAAAAGAACGGAAACATACAAATACCTGAGTACAATCTTGAACTGCTCCAACATAATAAGGGAAGAAATACAAGCTAAAATCAACTCTGGAAATAAGATATACTATGCACTACAACATCTGCTAAAATCAAATGCGCTATCTCGTAACACCAAGATCACAATATAAAAAACACTGATCAGACCAGTTGTGCTGTATGGCTCTGAAACCTGGAGTACAACTAAAGGAGACGAAGCCTTGTTACAAACCTTAGAAAACAAAGTCTTAAGACGCAATTTTGTAGCTCATTAGGGATATACAAAGTGGAGAGTGGAAAAGAAGAAGCAACAAAGACATTTATGATCTGTTTAAGGCCCCGCTAATCACTGGTATCATGAAGGCTAGTAGACTGCAATGGCTGGGGCATATAGAAAGAATAGAAGATAATAGGGAAACAAAACTGGCTAACACTCAGGACATAAATGACTGTAGACCCCGAGGTAGACCAAGAAGACGGTGGAGAGATAATATACATACAGACCTACAAGCACTTGGAATCATCTACTGGCAAGAGAAGGTCAACCAGAGAGACGAATGGAGACGGCTTGTATCTGCAGCAAAGAACCTCAATTTCTCGGAATGCTGAAGAAGAAGAAGTGAGCTCACTGATTTGTCTGTGCATACTGTTTGTATCTTTAATGGAATTTTATTCAATTTTTTGCATTGCTCGTTTAACTAACTTTCTTTTGCCTTCACACGTTTATCTCTTATTGTTTTATTTATCTGAGCATATTCTTGTTTGTCATTTTTATTCTGTTTCTTTTTGTCAATCAGCATTAAGATTTCTACATCCATCCTTTTTTCATAGCTATTTGGCTTCTTTACTAGTTTGATGAATGGAGTCCCTTAACATTTCCCATTGTTCATTTATACTCTGTATTTTAGCTATTGCATTGTACCTATTTTCCATAGTCACTGTATTGTTCTTGAATTTCTTTATCTACTTTCAGAGCCTCTATATTAAGTCTCAAGTTCTTAACAATTTTCCCCCTCTCTTTAATCTTACTTTTATTTGTCCACATAGTGGTATATGATCACTGTTACAGTCAGCACCAGGTATTGTCTTTACATTAATTAACGCATTTATAAATGGTTTATTAATAAGTATATAGTCACTTTGGTTGCGTATTTTCATATCAGGGCTTTTCCGTGTGTGTATTCGTCTTTTATGTTGTTTAACCTATGTGTTTCCAGTTATCGTATCATTAATATTTACCCATTCTGTTAGTTTCTCTCCTCTTTCATTTCTTGTACCTAAGCCATAATTCTCCACTATATCCTCCATTTTCCCCTTTCCTACCTCTTCATAAAAATCTCTCAGTATTATTTGTATTTCTTGTGATCCAATTTGAGCTATCGCCCTTTATACTTCATCATAAAAGTGTTGTATTCCTTCATCACTACTGCTTGTTGTTGGTGCATATACTTGTATAATATTTATATCAATTGGTTTGCCTTTGGTTTTGACCATTATAACTGTGGCGAAACGCCAATGGCTCATGTCCTCATGCCTTCTTTCATTTTGGGTAAACAGGGGGAAACAGCTTTCGGGAGCTCTCAGTTCTCTTGTTCGCTCAATCACCATGAAAGATAGTTCTTTGGGTTACTTTCTTAACACGATCTTTTCATGGAGCGATTAGATATATGTCTTTCCTTTCGGGTAGACCCGATGGAGCGCCTTGCGCCAAATGCGCACTGGTGCGGCTTCTTGGGGAATTCATGTCCGTTTCTAAACTTATCGTTACCCACTGCCTAATGTCAAGATGTCAAGTTGAAGATTGGGTCATTTTAAAGGCAGAATACTGATGGTGTATGAAAGGGTCCTTCTTTTTAACAGTAATGTGTGTTGAAAGACTCGACAGGGCTTCTATGCCCAAAGTTATAAGCACCTGATGAAGCCAGGGCAAGTCAGTGGACATACCAGGTATATTGTTTCTAATTTCAAGGGAGAAGCATTACAAAAATTAAATGAGTGACACAACCACAACTCAAGTCTTCTCATCGACTTAAGGTCGAGTGTTTGCTGATGATTCTGTTTGGACCTACGCCAATTCCCATCCTTGTCCGGGACAGCGAAAGACTCTGACTCATTCCCTATACACAATCTGGTCTCAGGACTTTGGTTCCCAACCTAAATTGTGCCAAGTGATCCCATGGCATTTTCCCAGACCAGATGAGTGACTATATCGTGTTGGCCTCGGAAACTTGGAAGCTGTTGTTCGAACAACCGACGCTGGATAGAGAGACTGGAAACTTTGCCCGGTGAGGCAGTTGTGAAATAACAGGACAATTTAGAGATCTGTGGTCTACGATATTCAGAGTTTCTTGCTTCATATCTGGACTAGAGTTATCTCATCAGTTTTTGTTTTTCTAGACTTTTATAGGTTTATCTGTCTTGGTGTTCTTCTGTGTTGTCTTTATTACGGTATTAAATTCTAATTATAGTGACTGAGACGATCGTCATGTTACGTTTGTGTCAGCCAGAAATACACTGCAGGAAATAACCCTGAGGTCGAAAGAGAGAGTGACAGTAAGTCCGGGGAACGGATGAGGGTTGGTAGCAAAGACCTATCCCCAGCCAGGGCAAAAGAATAAGTTTGAAATATTGTGACGGGACTATTTGGGACCCTCCCCATAGCATGTTACAATTTCTGGGGGCACGTCCCGGGATATTTGAAATCCTGGTGGAGTTCTGGCTGATATAGTGATAGGGGACAGATATCCTTGTCTACTATCAATAGGTTCTGCCTACCGTGCCTGGCTATTGTCTGTACTCTGCCTGACACAGACTGACCGACATGTGACGTGTTGTGGTCGTATAAAATATCCAATTGTTTATTTGAGAGATAAATTTTGATATAGAATTGTATACATTTACCCGCTGAGTTTAAGATGGCATCAGCTAAATTTAATGTTGCAGAAGTACAGGCTACAGGGCGAGAGATGGGCTACGATGGGGTAGAGTTACAAAAATATGTTCAGGAAGTTGAAAGAGACTTCAGACAGGCAGAGCGCGAAGCTAAGAAATTTGAGGCCGAGCGTGAAGCTAAGAAAATCGAAGCTGAGCGCGAAGCTAAGAAAATCGAAGCTGAGCGCGAAGCTAAGAAAATGGAAGCAGAGCAGGCCGCCAGAGACCATGAGTTCCGCATGAGGGAGTTGGAGCTTAAAGCTCAAACTGCCAAGGAAAGCGAGGGTGCAGTGGGAGGCACCGTTCTACCGGACTCAACAACTTCTGGTGGCGGTCCATACCAGGCAATGAAGTTCCCTTTGATCCCGTTCGAGGAACACAAAGATAAGATCGACCAGTATCTTCGAAGATTCCAGTCGATGGCTTTGGCTATGGGACTGGAACGTAGGAAATGGAACTTGAAACTCTCACAGGGCCTGAGAGGGACAGCGTACGAGGTATACTCAAGGTTGCCACCTGGTATGGAGAATGACTATGAAGCCCTGGAGAAAGCATTATTGAAAAGGTTCCAGATGACAGCGCATACTTATCGACAGCAGTTCAGAAAGTCGAAGAGTGAACCAGGGGAGATGTTCGCAGCCTACAGTGTTAGACTGAAGTCTTACCTTTTGAAGTGGATGTCATTAGCTGGATTTGCTAACGACTATGAAAGTTTAGAAGAATTAGTGGTCGTGGACCAAATGAAGAGGATGATGCCGAGGCCATTGCAAACCTTCTTGCTAGAAAATGGGGCAGAGAAGTTAGACTTGGTAAATACATTAGCGGAAAGGTATGTGCTAGCTCATGGGGATAATGGGGAACTGTCACAACCCAATCCCCGATCACCAGACACTTGGTCTGGAAAGAAGAAGAACCCTAAAACAACCCACACCAAATAGGAGCATCCTTTCGATAAAGTTCTAATTAAGAAACCCTCTGGTAAGAGTCCACCTGGATCTCCTAAAAGAAAGTGGAGTGAAAAGTGGTGCGCCTATTGCAAATCTCCCACACACAATACGGCTGATTGCCGGCGTAAACAGAAAGACTCTCACTATGCTGCCTGTCTTGTAGAAACCGGGGAAGGGTCTCACAGGGAGGTAGAAGGGAGGGGTCTTGAGAACAAAGATTCAGAAAAACCACCAGTAGTAGAGACGATACTTGTGAACGGACAACCAGTTGAGTGTCTCTATGACACAGGTCTGCAGTTTGAGGCTGTAATTTCATCACACTTAGTGAGCCCAGAGCAGCTAACCGGGGAATCTATTGAGATTCAAACGGCGACAAAGAGTGCGGTAGCGATGTCTCTTCCAATTGCGAAGGTGGACATCAAATCAAAATATGTTACCGGCACTATACAGGCAGCCGTTCTGCTCGATCCTATCTTCCCAATGATCTTGGGTTGTCGCTACGTCTTTCTAGGGATCCCAACCGAACCCATGTACGTAGGGGCGATGCAAACCAGATCTCAATCGGAGGATGAGCAGACGCCGGCCTTGATCGTGAATCCCTTGCCTGGGGAGTTACGAGCTGCTCAAAGCCAGGATGCTACTTTGCAACCTTGCTTCAACCAGTTGCCAAAAAGTTCTGACCCACCAAGACGGGGTCAGTATTATATGAAGAATCGGTTACTGTACCGGAGAGCCGGAGTGGAGGAACGCCAGCATTGACAGCTGGTAGTTCCTAAGGCTTATCGGGAACAGCTTCTTCATATGGGACACACCATTTCTTTCAGTGGACATATGGGTGTCGGGGCAACTCTCCAGCGCATTTCCTGCCATTACTACTGGCCAGGGATGCCTGGAGACGTGCGTAGGTACGTCAAATCGTGCCCAGAGTGCCAGCGTGTGGCACCAAAACACTGGACGGCTCCGGTAGTCTTGGGTGACATGCCCATTATGAACTCTCCTTTCGAGAGAGTTGCCATCGATCTTGTTGGTCCTCTTCCTCGGACTAGGAAGAGGAATAAGTACATTCTCACGATGGTGGATTGCTGTTCCATGTGGGGTGAGGCGATACCTTTGGCCACAATCGACTCTAAGCGAGTGGCTGATGCACTGATGGAGACCTTTACTCGGTTGGGATTTCCCAACCAGATCCTAACGGACAATGGGTCTCAGTTCTGTGGTAAGCTGATGGAAGAAGTATTTCGTATCTTCCAGACCAACCACATTCACACAAGCCCGTACCACCCTCAGTCTAATGGGCAAGTGGAGAGGTTTAATGGTACCTTGATGACCATGCTTCGGAAGCTGGCTCAAGAGAAACCAGACAGATGGGATGAGTATATCTCAGCCGCCTTGTTCGCCTATCGGGAGGTTCCCCATGGGTCGACCGGGTTGCCACCAGCCACTCTACTATTCGGGAGGCCCATCAAGGGTCCCTTAGAAGCTCTATTGAGATGTTGGACAGAGGAAGAAACTTCCGAAGAAGTTGTATCCTCATATAAATACGTCGAAGAGTTAAAGAAGAAGCTCCAGACGGGTTGGGCTTTGGCAGCTCAGAATCTGAGGGCAGCCAGAAAGAGACACGCGGCCTACTACAATAGAAGGACAAAAGATAGGTCTCTTAAAGTGGGGGATCGGGTTCTGTTGTTACTTCCAGTGGGTTCCAATAAACTCGAGATTGGTTGGCAGGGGCCTTTCCCGGTGGAAAGGGTTGTGTCCCGAACCAACTATGCCATCCGGATCAGGGGGAAATCCAAAATCTTCCACATTAACCTCCTCAAAAAGTATGAAGAATGATCTGATGGTACTTCTCTCCCACTCATGACTATGGCGGTCGCGATGGAAACTGAATCGGGCGAAGACGCGGATAGGGAGTATCCTTTACACTCTGGGGAAACCTATAGGGATGCACATATAAATCCTGATCTGTCGGCTGAAGAAACAGACCGGGTCATCCGTTTGTTGGAGTCCCATCAGCAGATTCTTACCGATCGGTCAGGGCGAACAGGGTTAGTCGAGTTTGATATGACTCTGACTACCCAAGACCCCGTTCGCCAAAAAATATATCCAGTGCCCTTTTCGAAAGAGAAGGCCCTGGAAGCTGAAATCCAGAAGCTTCTGGACGATGACATCATCACTCCTTCGACTTCTCCTTATAATGCCGGGGTTGTCTTGTTGAGGAAGCCCAGTGGGGAGCACCGCCTATGTATTGATTACAGGCATTTAAACAGATGTACGACATTCCAAGTTGAACCGTTACCGAACACAAATCAACTGTTTGCCAGACTAAATAAGGCAAAGTACTTTTCGAAAATTGATCTAAGCAGGGGATATTATCAGATTCCTGTGAAGCCCGAGGTTCGCCCCTTGCTCGCCTTCAGTACTCCGAGCGGGCATTACGAATTCAAGGTGATGCCATTTGGGCTTAGCAATGCGCCCAGTGTGTTCACTCGCATGATGAGAATGTTATTTGAGCCTTTAAAGGATCCCTCTGTGGTCTCGTTTATGGATGATATTCTCATCGCGTCTGACAATCTGAGGGATCACCTGAAGTCCTTGGGACAGATCTTCACAAGGTTAAAAGAGGAAGGGTTAACCGCCCGTCCAGCCAAATGCATGATTGGCTATCAATCCTTGGAATTTCTGGGACATACTATTACCCCAGGGGGACTGGTACCGGAATAAAAGAATATTGAGAAGGTCCGACTCGCACCCCGTCCTAAATCCAAAAAGGATGTTAGGTCTTTCTTGTCTCTGTGTGGGTTTTACCAGAAATTTATTCCGAAATTCAACGAAATTGCGGCGCCATTAACCGAGACCCTGAAGAAAGGATTGCCAGATCCTATAGTCTGGACCCCGAGCTGTGAAGAAGCTTATGGGAAGCTGAAACAGGCTTTGGTGGATAGGCCAGTCCTGCAACTCCCAAATTTGGAGAAAACGTTTGTTCTAAGAACCGACGCGAGTAACATAGGGATTGGGGCAACTTTGTTGCAGGAAGGGCGAGATGATGCTTCGGTGCTATGTCCGGTGGCGTATGCAAGTAGAAAACTGTTACCCGCCGAACGGAATTACTCCACAGTCGAACGGGAATGTCTGGCTCTAGTGTGGGCGGTACAGAAATTTCAACCTTATCTGTATGGAGTACCGTTCAAAGTGCAGTCCGACCATCAACCTCTGACCTTTTTAGCAACTTCTAAGAAACTGAACGCGAGGTTAATGAGATGGTCATTGCTCCTACAACCGTATCAGTTCACGGTCGAATACATCCCCGGAAGGGAGAATGTGGGAGCGGATTTCCTATCACGGCATCCTATGGTTGAATGTGAGGGTGGGGCCATTCGAACAGAACCTCTGGCAGTAGAAAGTTCGTAGGGTTCGACTTTCTTAAGATGGGGCCTATGTGGCGAAACGCCAATGGCTCATGTCCTCATGCCTTCTTTCATTTTGGGTAAACAGGGGGAAACAGCTTTCGGGAGCTCTCAGTTCTCTTGTTCGCTCAATCACCATGAAAGATAGTTCTTTGGGTTACTTTCATAACACGATCTTTTCATGGAGCGATTAGATATATGTCTTTCCTTTCGGGTAGACCCGATGGAGCGCCTTGCGCCAAATGCGCACTGGTGCGACTTCTTGGGGAATTCATGTCCGTTTCTAAACTTATCGTTACCCACTGCCTAATGTCAAGATGTCAAGTTGAAGATTGGGTCATTTTAAAGGCAGAATACTGATGGTGTATGAAAGGGTCCTTCTTTTTAACAGTAAAGTGTGTTGAAAGACTCGACAGGGCTTCTATGCCCAAAGTTATAAGCACCTGATGAAGCCAGGGCAAGTCAGTGGACATACCAGGTATATTGTTTCTAATTTCAAGGGAGAAGCATTACAAAAATTAAATGAGTGACACAACCACAACTCAAGTCTTCTCATCGACTTAAGGTCGAGTGGTTGCTGATGATTCTGTTTGTACCTACGCCAATTCCCATCCTTGTCCGGGACAGCGAAAGACTCTGACTCATTCCCTATACACAATCTGGTCTCAGGACTTTGGTTCCCAACCTAAATTGTGCCAAGTGATCCCATGGCATTTTCCCAGACCAGATGAGTGACTATATCGTGTTGGCCTCGGAAACTTGGAAGCTGTTGTTCGAACAACCGACGCTGGATAGAGAGACTGGAAACTTTGCCCGGTGAGGCAGTTGTGAAATAACAAGACAATTTAGAGCTTTGTGATCTATGATACTTCAGAGTTTCTTGCTTCATATCTGGACTAGAGTTATCTCATCAGTTTTTGTTTTTCTAGACTTTTATAGGTTTATCTGTCTTGGTGTTCTTCTGTGTTGTCTTTATTACGGTATTAAATTCTAATTATAGTGACTGAGACGATCGTCATGTTACGTTTGTGTCAGCCAGAAATACACTGCAGGAAATAAACCCTGAGGTCGAAAGAGAGAGAGTGACAGTAAGTCCGGGGAACGGATGAGGGTTGGCAGCAAAGACCTATCCCCAGCCAGGGCAAAAGAATAAGTTTGAAATATTGTGACGGGACTATTTGGGACCCTCCCCATAGCATGTTACAATAACTCTATCTGAAGTACACTAGTATCTATTAATTGATGTTGCTGTTTTTTCATCAAATATTATTCCTACACCTTTTTCATGTGTATCCCCTCCAGAATAAATTATTGTGAGTTTGTCGGTTATAATTTTGTCAGATCCCTCCATCTCATCTCACATATGCCTAGTATATTCATTTTCATGTTTTCCATTTCTCTTAGAAGATTGTTTAACTTTTCCCGCTCATTTAAAGTCCTAACATTCCATGTTCCTACTCTAAATGTATTTAGTTATTATGGTTTTGCCATCAGTAGCTGGATGACGGTCTGGTGTCACCTGTGGCTCATGACTGTCCCTATCGGATGAGGATGTCCTAAGACAGCCATTAATGTCGTTCACTATCTCTAAAATTTGTGTTGCCATGACATTTTGGGAAGATAATGTTGTAGTTTCCCCTTGCCTTCCCACATGGTGGTCTTTTACCTCTGCCTTTGGCAGCCATTTCCGACTGTCACTACAAGTGAGTGCCCTGCTCTGCTGAGCAGCAGAGTTGTCCACTTATTCCGGTGGATACTCGGTCCTCAGTGCTGCGTTAGCCACACCGTGGTGTGTTTTCATCCTCTACCACTAAGACAGTGATTTTCAACCGGTGGGGAATTCCCCGGAATTGTAGGGTTTCGGGGGGGGGGGGGGGGGATTAAGATAATTTCAAGATCGTGTTAATACAAGAACCGATTACTTGGTAATGTTTTTCCCTCCATACTTTACTGTTCTATTCTTCTCGCCCTTCTGAAATTCATTTTATACAAAAGTAGACCCACAAATCACGTTTTATGTAGACGTCTAGACTTGTTCTAGTATGTGTTATTAAATTTAGCTTCCATTTTGACGTAAACTGTAAGGGGGGGGGGGGGGAGGATTTATAGAGAGGAAATACAAAGGTGGAGGGGAGGAATGACATTCTGAGAATATGGTGAAGGGGTGCATGGGCCAAAAAAGGTTGGGAACCACTGCATTAGGAGGTGCAGGTGGGATTTTCCCAACTGCACTAGGAGGTGCAATTCGGATTTTTGCTTCCTATATGACCTAAACTCTCCAGTACCATTAGAGGACTAATGTACAATCATGTAAGTGTGTAAAGTATACAGTCATACTAGTATGCAAATGAAACATGGTGACAGCTGTTGGTAGTTTTGCCTTTGTTTGTTTTGCTGCTGCTCATTAATAAACATTGAAACCTGGAAATAGATTGTCATAAAATATAGAGTTACTAAAATGGAACGAGTGTCACAAAATATTAAATTAATCTTCTTCTTCTTCTCCTCCTCCTCCGCTGCCGCCGCTTCTTCCTCCCCCTCCTCATCCTTCATATTTTCCTCCTCCTCCTCCTCCTCCTCCTCTTCTTCTTCTTCTTCTTCTTCTTCTTCTTCTTCTTCTTCTTCTTCTTCTTCTTCTTCTTCTTCTTCTTCTTCGTTTAGCTCATTCAAATGTTTGGAGAAGATGCAAGGATCTCTTGTGCCTCTTCCCATTGCCCTTTGTAGATTGGTTTTTATTTCTCTAATGTTGTTCTTGATAATTGTGGTAAAGTAGATTTAGCAGGGAAAATTGATATCCCTATTAGCTAAGACCGACTACTACAGAAACCCAAATATGGCTCTTAAGACTCCCTAGGAGTGGATATAAGTAATAAGGTAGGATTCTAATAAATATAAAGAAAGATTTTCACGAAGAAAGCCATGAGAGCTGGGACAGTCACCGCATTTCAAAGAGGAGAAAACTCACTCATGGGTAAATTGAAACTTGTGTTATTTTCCTGCCACATACTGCTCCCCACAGTTGATGTTACAGTATATAATAATATTACCTTTAACACAATAAAACAAGACACTAGTCAACAAGAAAAATAAACAACTCCTGGCTATAAATTATGAAATTATAATGGGATAACATTGGGTGGTGGTATGTGTATTCATCTGGCATCTTAAAAATATACACAACTCAAAAACCCACAAATAACAGACATTATAAGACCACTAATTATCTCAGTTAATTACTTACACTGTTACTGTGTCCTTACAAGTGAGTAACTAAATGAACGCTGTTCAATCACAATTGAGTTGCTAAACTGTTTCTTTCGTTTGAGTTCACGAAATACGAGGCTAAAAGTGTCCACTAGGTCACCACAAACTAGATTAAAAATGTCCATTAGGTCACCACAAACTAGATTTAAAATGTCCATTAGGTCACCACTAACTAGATTAAAATGTCCGTTAGGTTAATCTAGAGCAGGGGTCACCAAACTTTCTTTCACAGCGGGCTGGATGACTGAAAAAAATTATGAGCGTGGGCCGCATACTCATTCTGTACAATACTAACGCCAGTGTTCCATGGCGAAGGTTTTACAGACGCGGTTAATAATCCCGTATACCACGTTCGAAACACAGCTGTGCGAGATTTGGCAGAAGACCGCGTTTCTCTGGTTTTTATGCTATGGTATGAGTACCGGTAGTTCGGAAAGCAATGGCAAACTATCCAAACGTAAACTTGCCAATACATCAACAACAGCAAAAAATGCTGATGTTGACGGCAAACGTTCTGTAAAGGATATGCAAGCCAGAACGAAAACTCTGGGGGAAAAAAAGACTAAAAGATAAGTTAATCTTGGGTGAGTGGCTTGTAATGTACAAAGAACACAGACAACCAACATATGTATTTACTAAAAACAGTTATAGGCGACGTTAGCATAAAGATAGTTACATCAGACCTTGTGTGCACATATCCGAATCTCACAAACTAAGCAGCAAGAAAGGTTAGTGAGATTTGTGAAACTGATACTTAGTTTTATAGATATCATCAATGTGTGGTTTGTAATTGCTTCAGCGGTAAAATTCAAGAAATTTTCCTTCTCTGTGCTTCTTTTTCATCAAGTCATTTGTTTGCAAATCAATGAGCTCCAGCTGTAGTTCAACTGGCACACCATCAAGGTTACAATCAAACGGATTCTGGAACAGAAAAATGTCACTCTCAGTTCTGACAAGATCTTAAAATCTCTCCAAACAATGCTTCTTCAAGTCACAAATAATATTTTTTTTCTTCGAAAAATCGAGGTTGACATCTTCGGCGATTGTAGCGCATACCTCTATGAAACTGTGAAAATGAGACAATTTTTCTCCTTCCAATTGTGCTTCAAACACTGACAGCTTTCTTCGAAATCATTTGATGATTCTTCAGAGATCACAGACGAGGTTATCTTTTCCCTGAAGTTTCAAATGCAGTTCATTCATGTGGTATGTGATGTCAACCAAAAATGACAACTTTGACAGCCAGGTAGGATCTGACAGCTGTAGATCAACTCTATCTTTTTCAGTGAGGAAAATACATGTTTCTTTTCGGAGATTATAAAAACGAAACATGAATTTACCGCAGTTGAGCCACCTCACTGATGTGTGATATTGCAAGTCACAGAATTTAGAATGAATTTCTTCAAGAAACGCTGGGAGCTGTCGGTGATTGATGCATGTCCCCGAATGAAGTTCACAACCAAAACGAATGGTTTCAGTACACAAGACTAAGTCTTTCCCACAGAGTCATTGCTGATGTATGATGCAGTGTATGAACAGAGCGCTCGGAAATTTGCAAATCTTTCAACTGAGTACTGATCTGCCCCATCAGACCCTTCCTCACTCCAGCCATGTTTGTTACTCCATCAACTGTAACACCTCGAAGCTGATTCCACTGAAGGTCTTGCAAAACTGTTTGCAATTCCATGAAAATGACTTTTCCAGTTGTTGTTCCATGCATGCAGCAAACGGATGCCAACTCCTCCGTCAGCTGAAAATCCAAATTGACACCACGAATGAACACGAGAAGTTGTGACATACTCGAGAGATCAGTAGACTCATCCAGCGCCAGAGAATACCAAAACAAGTTCCTAGTTTTCTCGCGTATCTGTAGCACTATGTTCTCTCCAAGTTCTTCTGTTCTTTGCACAACTGAACTTGCCGAAAGGCTGATAGTTCCAAACAAATTGACTTTCTCAGGACACATGTCATTTACTGCTTCCATCATACACTCTTTGATGAAGTTGCCATCAGAAAACGGTTTTCCTCGTTCTGCCATCTTATGCACTATTTTGTAACTTGTACGAGTGACATTCATTTTCAACAAACTTTCTCGTGAAGAGATGTCTTTGTGTTTCTAAACCAAGTTTCGTGGACTCATATTACTCAGAGTGTAACTTTCCAGAAAACGTTGAATATGCTGATAGATGTATTGTTTCGTAGTGACACCGAAGATTGGACTCCTTCAAAACGGCAACACTTTCGCTGCATATTACGCTACTGGTTTTCTGGTCCTTTGTTTCCACAAAGAAGAACTTCTGTCCCCATTCTTCATTGAAAACGCGACACTCGGCGTTCACATTTCTTTTCTTAGTGGCTATAATGAAGGGAAAAGTACACGGGAACTGAAAATGAAAAAGATATTGAATTAGAAAAATAATTAAAATCCTATCGAAACATAAGAAAAGCAGAGGATTAGGGGTCACTGGTGAAGCTATGGCTCACCAAAGGTACGTATAACTTTATAGGTAAATTTGGTAATAGAATGTATCTTATAATAAGGTTTGCAAAATATATAAATAGGGACGGCCTAAATAAAAAGCACCGTTTTTCAACTGGGGTTCCAGGAGTAGCAGTCAGGGGTTTCCACGAAACAGACTGAAATAGTCTAAATGCAACATTTCTGTCCATCTGATTTATTACATAAAGTAGGACAGCCACTTGGATCATCGCACAGAGTTCCTTGAGCAACGTTAACATTTTCGTAAGGATCTGCTCCAGCAGAAAGGTTGAAAAACACTGGCCTAGAGACCAGCTCGGTTAACACCCTGACCAGGGAATTCCTCTGAGCTGGGGATAATATTTTCGAAATAACACGAGGCTTCTATTGCATTTTTATGCTATGTTTGCTACTTTATTGCGTCTATTCACACTTGTTGTTCACTTACCTATCACTGTCAAACAAAGAAATGCCTGTTACATACCAATAAAATAGATGACTGGCAAAAAGTAGTAAATATTTCTGGAGCTTTCAAACCTGTGTTGACAGCCGGACGCATCTGGGGGAGGGAAAAATGCGCGTGCGTGTGTGTAAGTTGCCATGGAAACGATGGTAACGTCAGAGCGTAGGCGGCGCTACCACGAGCCGGAAAGGACTTGGGATGGCACAAATTAAGCAAACATTACAATAAACAAGAAAATATAGATACAATAATTTATAATTGAAAATAGTACATTTAAGGACACATAACAGCCAGGAGGTCTCCGCACGTGTGAAAATCTCTTATTACTCTAAACATAATTTTTTAATGTTGCATATCCCTTGCAGAACGTTGCAGTCAACACCAGCATTTTCAGCTGCTGTTGATGTACTAAGCAAGAATACGCTCAGTAGTTTGCTACTGCTTTCTGAGCGACCGGCTCACATACCCCTAAATTACCAACGCGGCGAGAAGCGCTACCGATTCTCGAGCAGGTTACGTTCCTCACGTGGATATACGGGAATACGGAGAAAGACGTAAACACCTAGGCCAGGCAGACCGGCTTAATATAACATATAATATAATATTTACATTTAGATTGTATCACAACGTCTTGTGTTCCATACATTATATCAAGCATGTTGAAATACCATTGGTGGGCGGGATGAAATGACGTTGAGGGCTGGATCCGGCCCGCGCCGTAGTTTGGTGACCCCTGCTCTAGAGGAATATATGAAATAAGAATACTTAAGTAGTTTGTACTATTGTTGTTGTTACTACTGTTCTTGACCATGTTATCATAGAGTATATTCATAGGGTACTTAACTGACTTCCACAATGCTGGGGTTGTTCTGAAATCGGTGGGGTCAGTGTTGTTTAGTGGAATTTCGCTCTTCCAGCAGTAGCAAGGAAAATCCCCTCATCCTTCATTGAGGACTTTGACCCTCCTGATGACAATATTCAGCAGTCATGAATATACCCCAGTGTAATCCAAAAGACCACCATCCCCTGTTGAAACATGCACCAAAACATACATCCATATTTACATAAAAAGGAGGGGAAGGGGAAAAAAAGGAGAGAGAGCGAAGGTGAAGGGATTATTACCTAGGGGCAGGCTAGCCATTTCTTGCCTTGTTGGGTACCATCACTCAAACAAATGGATGTGACTCATCCTCCCACATCAAAATGATGTAGGCCTTAACCTCTCATATCGGTAAGATATGTCTCCTTCATTCCTGTGCTGGGCAGGTGAATTATCCTCGTGTTCTCAAGGCCCACTCGCCGAGCTCATATGGGTGCCTATATGCAAGAATGACACCTATACACTTACCTGGTATCTCTTCTCTTCTCCAGGATAATTGACCATGTAACATCACATCATATGTATACATCAATACACATATAAAGAAACTAATTCTCATTTAAACACACACACACACACACACACACACACACACACACACACATATATATATATATATATATATATATATATATATATATATATATATATATATATATATATATATATATATATATATATATATATATATATATATATATATATATAAAGATATTATAAATGATAGTTCAGAAAAGTATCATCTATAAAAGAAAATAAATGATATTTCAGAAAATCATCACGGTGGTTCTTTTCCTAATCATAAGCTACACATGAAGACTTTGAATGAATAGTGAATGAGAAGTTCTTACTTCATAAAGTGCATAAAATGAACAAGCAAAAGATTTATTTAATATTTTCTATGTCAAGGAAAGGATCACTTATATCTTCTGAGTATTCTCTAAATCAACTCCTTCTTCTATTATCACAAAGAAAGCTCTGCTAAAGATTCAGATCCTTTCTATCCTATCCACTATCCTAAGTCTATTTATTATGATCATCAACTTACCGATGTCTTCAGGACTTAGAATTTACCTGCACAAATTCTCCCAATAGAACACCACGTCATTCCTCCCTGCGAGTTCTTGGCCAACTGCGACGAATGTTTGAATTCCCCTCAGACGTTTTTCAACCCATCTAATTTTCATAAGCTTATGGTAATTCCTGCTACGCTCCAAGTCAACAAATACGACTCCAGTTTTATTTCCGACCGTCAGAGATGTAATTACCTCGCTGGTGTTCCATAGTTGCCAATTTCAAAAAGTGGAGGCGAATTCTATTTTTAGCCGATGTTTTGGTGGGTTAAGAGAATGGGGGAGTGGCTGAAACAATAATAATGCCGCAATAGCATCACACCATCATCATATGAATTAACACATATCCAATTAATTCATTCTAGACACTCCAAAATACTTACCAAAAACACATTTTATAGAGAATAAATATAGTATTTATTAATATCTTTCACCCCAAACTTGTTCGAACTCGCTCCTTCGCCTTGTAACACTGTGTATGCCAGTGCGCCTGATGAATTTTTCAAACCATCCTCTGCTGGCCTTAACATCACTAAGTATACTAGCACTCGTCCCAGGCATTTTCTTAATGACATCGGCATTCAACACTCTGGTCTTTTCACATACGATTGCCTTCGAAACAGAATCGGGATCTAACTCTGTGTGTGTGTGTGTGTGTGTGTGTGTGTGTGTGTGTGTGTGTGTGTGTGTGTGTGTGTGTGTGTGTGTTTATTTTTATTTATTTTTTTATATTTATCCAAATTAATAATAACTATTCGACATCTTCAATTGTTTGCAAACTCTATTTCGTTAGCACATTCACGCCTTTTGCTACATTAGCCTCTTTCTTTTTCGCCGCAATGGAACTTATCGTGGACCAAACAGTAATGTGTTAATGCCGCTCTCGTATTTTACTATTAGCAGCTGATGCTCACACAACGTAAACAAACGCAAAACTGAGCAGAAGTACGCATGTGTCCCTTTGTGTTCGTAAAATTAGCAACGAGGTCAAGTGGGCACGTCGACGAAATCCAAGGCAACCGACGAAAACCAAGACAAATTGTTCGCGAAAACATCGACGAAAACGGAAACCGACGAAAACCGAAGGCAACGAAAATAGAGGTTTGACTGTATAACTTTGGACGTGGTTTGGTTTGGTTAAGTAAGATCACGTTCACGAATTCCGCCGTAGGTGACCTAATCATCTCCTAAAGGTCACACATTGAAGGTCAGCATGGCCGAAAGATAAAAATGACCGCTCTTAAACTTTCTGTGCGCTGATCGCGAAGTAGCGGGTTCAACCCCTACACAGGTCAGTTGGAGTAAATATGTTGACTTCTAGTCCTTGACTCGGGGACGTAAATTTACAAATACCTCAGAAGTCGGAGTGGGTTCACCTAATTTCGAGGGTCACTGGTAATACTAATAAGGAAAGCTAATCCATACGCTAAATCAGTCTAGTACATTCCCCATTAGTAGCAACTAGTTGTAGTAGTAGTAGTAGTACGTGTAAGGACTGAACACTAAACTTGAATTTAAAGAGAGAACACGAAAAAACCAACAGTTCAGACGACACCAAATTAAACAACCATGTTCTTGAAAAAGTCAACAGCTTCACATACCTAGGAAGCAAAATGACATCTACAGGGGACTCAACACCAGAAATATCTAGAATCGCACTGGCATCTGGTGCCTTCAATAAACTGTCAAACATCTGGAAGTCAAAGACACTCAGCAAACATACGAAACTTAAAATCTTCAACTCTTGTGTGATTCCAGTGCTAACGTATGGATGTGAGAGTTGGAAATCAACGATAGCTTTAGATAAAAAAAATTAGACAATTTTGAGAACAAATATCTTAGAAGAATTCTAAACCTCCACTTCAGAACCAATACGCAAATAAGACAAGAGACTAAGCAAGATATTGTATCAAATTTTATAAGAAAACGCCGTTAGAACTACATCGGCTATGTACTCAGAATGGACAAGACAAGACTCCCCAACCAAGCCCTCTTATGGTCACCACTAGGGGAAAAAACGGGGAAGACCAAGAGAGACCTTGCGTAGAACCATCATCAGAGAAGGCTCATTCGACGGCCAAGTGAACATCCAGGATCTACAACAGGTAGCAGCGAACCGCCGGACATGGAGAGCCATGACTTCTGCTCTATGCGCCGATTTATGCTCAAGAGGTAAGACTAACTAACTAACTAAACGAAAAAAAAAAAAAAAAAAAAACAAGCACACTCTCACACAAGGAGAATCATACCCCAGTGACAAACTCCGAAGCACATCAGAAATTCGAATGAGTGTATACAAGAATTATACATGCCATCAGATTGTGTGTGTTACGAGTACATACATTTTGGATCTTTTTACACGTCTATATATAACTAAGTTATGATATCGACACAGTATTGATAACTTAACAAATTCAGCGCCAAACAAAAAGTAAGTTTGGACCTAACAATAAATGGATGACGGAAAACGGGAAGTAGGAGTGTGTCACAGTTGTGACTTACAAGCTGTTAATAATAATATAGTAGCAGACATGTTTTATTATAATTCAAATTAAAGAAAAACTACTGCCCAGGGCAGACACGAGAAGTCTTAGTTTATTTTAGTCGACGGATCAACATCACGGCACATGGGTGTAACCCATAAGTGCCCCGTTCTACTCCTAACTCAAGCCTGAGTCCAGAGAATCTCAGCTCAGTCCACGAACTCCGTAGCACCGGCGAGGATCCTGAAATACTTTGGGTGGATTTTTAACTCGACATTTTGCCCGGGCAGCGCCGTGAGGCTACTTTTTTCGATTTCCAACTGCCAAGGGATTTTTTTTACGTGCGCAAGAATACACACGGGCGTACGATCTCACTACTTAGAGACCAGGGGAATTTTTGTTACTATACGTCCACGTGAAAAACACCCGATCCTCTCCGGGGCTTGAACCCGGGATCTCCAGCACTCGATGCGGACACCAATCCTCTAGACCTACTCATCCCCCAAATAGGAGTAGTCGCTTAAGACGATTAATCATCTCCAGTACAGAGCAGTAGATTTTCACATTGTGATGCAAGTCTTCGAAATGCCGTCCCTTACATATTTTTTATTTTTCCTTTTTAATTGCCATCCCCTTATGAAGCCTCCTTACGGCGCCGCCTCATGCGGTCGCCTCTCTGTATCATAAGCACGGCACTGCCCTGATCACCCCATGGCACTTAATCAGTTAAAAGAAAAGATTGGGAAAAACAACCGTTGGACACGGTGGTTTAGTTTAAGTTAGTTTAGTTTAGTCGACGGATCAACATCACGGCACACGGGTGTAACCCAAAAGTGCTCAGTTTTCCTCCTACCTCAAACCTGAGTCTGGAGAAACTCAGCTCAGTGCACGAACTCCGTAGCACCGGCGAGGATCCTGAAATACTTTGGGTAGATTTTTAACTCGAAACTTTGCCCGGGCAGCGCCGTTATGGTACTCTTTTTCGATTTCCGCCTGCCAAGGGATTTTTTACGTGCGCAACAATACACACGGGCGTCCGATCTCACTACCCAGAGACCAGGGGAAATTTTATTACTTGAAGTCCACTTGAAAAAATCCCGGTCCTCACCGGGGCCTGAATCCGGGACCTCCAGTACTCGAGGTGGACATCATATCTCTAGACCACTCAGCCCCCTGTTGGTCACGGTGGTAACGGAGAGAGCAAACAAACAGACTTTCTTTGAGTATACCAACCTTGTTCTTATTGGGGACTTCGTCGCTAGAGGTGAGGGTGAATCATGACTCTTGACACACATGTCCAGGAAGTTTTAAAGACAGGAAAGTTCGACCAAAAAGGTCCTGCAGCTTCTTTAATGCCGTGTCTATAATAGTGTTTGCCTAATGAAACACAAAATAGGACTAGGAATCTCATAGGATTGTAAAACATACACATTTGCAGGCGGACGCTTCAATCGAAGTCTTTATCAACAAAGACATGGTTGGCGAACAAACAGGCAACGCAGACCTTAGCTTTTGTTTTCATCGTACTATTCATATGCCGAGATAATTGTTCTTTTTTTCTTTTTCTTTTTTGTTCGCCCGCTTAAACTCCATCGTAGTCCTTACACACTGTTGAAAGTAGTAAGGGACATAATTTTGCGTGTGGGTTTGCTTTCCGTTTTACCAGTGTCCCTCACCTACAGGCGAACCCACTACGACTTCAGAGGTGGTAAATATTATTTTGTTTTATCTAGTGTTATTTATATGGATGTGAAGCTTGGACAATGAGCAGTCAGGCTGAAAAACATATGATGGCTGTAGAAATGTGGTTTCTGAGGAAAATGCAAAGAATACCATGGACAGTCAGAAAGACCAATGAAGTCCTTCAAGAAACAAATAAAGATCGTAAACTGATTAGAGACATTAGACGTAGACAGTCACAATTTTTTGGGCATGTTATGAAAAGAAATGATTTGGAGAACTTGGTGACAACTGGTAAGATTGAGGGGAACAGACCAAAGGGAAGACCTAGAAGCAAGTACCTGGATGGCTTGGCCTTGTGGCATGGTCGAGACAGGAACATGGAGCTGATCCACGACTCTGGTGATCGAGTGAGATGGCACAACATGACCGCCCACGCTTACCGGCATGGCACATGATGGATGGATGGAGTGTTATTTAAAAAAAAGATTGTTTTGCTTTTCTGGTTTGTTGATAAAGACTTCGATGGAAACGTTATATCCTTGAGCGTTTCTCTCTTCGCCAAGCTTCATTCTCATGCACAGTGCAGACCTGAAAAAACGAGATCACCCGTGACCCCAGAAATAGTTCTTCTTATCAGAAACAATTCTTATAAGAGTTCAGGCATATAGTAATGCATTTACAACGTACAATACAATATTGTACTTCACAACAGAAATTCGCCACATCCGAGATCGCCTTAGTGGTTTGCATTGTGTTTTTATTCGGACTCCATTATCAGCTCGGCATCTGCAACATCCCGCCCCCCCCCCCCTTTTTTTTCTTCTCTATAACCAGCTCCTACTTCCAGACAAGGCCGAGGCCCTAGCATAGTAAGTGAGTTATTTCGTCGACAGATCATCTCCATTGCACATCGAACCATTCAGTCCATACGAGCTCGGATCCTCCCCTCAGTAAATCCCGCAGCATGTGGCGGCTAACAACACCAATTCTGTTTTGGTTTATTAATCGTCTTTAGCTTCCCGCATAGTGTTCTTGTTTGGTCACACCTCTTTTAACTTGCTGTTCTCGTAGTGTGACCATGGTTGTAGATTAACAGTTATCACTTGGTTCTCGCAAACGACTTACTTACTGCTCGTAGAGCATCAGTCTGGTCCATGACTCGTCCGCCATCCAGAATAGCCTTACCTGCAAGCCTGTCAGCCTGCTCATTTCCTTGTACACCCCCATGCCGTGGGACAAAAATGAAACTAATCTTTGCCAGCCGTGACCGCTCCAGAGATAACAACTACTGTTTCCGGACCCATCCCACCTCTATCTTCCTGAGCATACACATTGAGTCATTAAGGAAACATTCTCAAAGATCAAAGCATGTACTTCCGCATCCACAGCAGCCGGACTTTCTTGTCTGCATTTTCTGTCTGGTTGTATGCAAATTGAAAAGGACATACATAACTCTGTTGGCACTTGTACCCACTCCTCGCCAGGTTCTAAGTGAACACACCTGTTGAAGAATGTCTTCGGCTTGACTCATCCACGACTTTCCTTTTTTTTTTTTCAACCTGCTGCCCTTTACCTTCTTAATTACACTATGCAGTGAATGTTATGTGATTGCGTTGACTCTGAGGTAGGCACGTGCTCGGCAAATTTGTATTCTGTTCCCCATGGTTGGAAAATCAAGAAAGTAGCACATCGCCCTGCATGCTGTATCTCTTGTACATCCAAGTAGAATACGCATAGCTTCGTTCAATATCCTATCCATCTTTTCAATCTGCCTATGGCTGAGAGACAGGATCGCCATCACATACTCAAAAACAGAAAGGCCTTAGCCTAAAGTGTTATGTGGCATCCATGTTCCAGACATTGGCATCAGCTTGGCCTCTCATGTATATGCTAATCATGTTCCTGTCATAGCGCAGACAGTGATACCCAGCATGCTCTGGTGTGTCGCAAAATTAGAGGCTGGTTGTAGGTATACGATGGGAATGCTTCGTGGCGAAGTGATTATGCTGCCTGCCTCACGATTAGAAGGTTGCTGGTTCGATTCCGGCCTACATCGTTCTTTTGACGAGTTTAGTTTTCTCGGAGACGCTTGATGGGTCGTCGCTGGAGCTACGAAGTTTGTGCTGTCTACGACGCTTTCAACAGACCGCCCTGTGGAAAGAGACCAAGCCATGCGGGATAAAATCCCCGTGCTATGAAGCCTTTAAACATGATGGTAAACCACGAAATGACATCAGCAAGATGTCAATCCCAACCAAGACTTAGTAATTTTCTAGGACTTTTTTATTTTTAGTACACTCCCAGGTTTCATCAAAGCCCAGTACTTTGACAGAGGAGTGAACACATTTGTGGAAAACAATACTACTGGCACCTGGCCGTCTTGACAGACGATAGTTTATTACCATCATCATTCAGTGCCTTGCCAGCCGGTGTGGGCGATCATGCTTCTCCACAAATTGCGATCTCCGACGGCATGAATCAATTCGTGTGTTGACTTCCGTGCCATGACACAAGACTGTCAAGAAATCTTCTCACGCTGTCTTTCTCCGTCTCTCTTTCCACAATCTACTATCACTCGCATATTTACAGAGTATAAACATATTTATTATAGCCACATGTGCTCGGTTTGAAGAGGGATGAACTAAATAAGAGACACATAAAACAGTTATGGATTGTTGTGTAAGCTGTCGAATGATTACTAATAAACCCCAGTCAACCAATGAAAGTCGACTATACTAATACTATATTAAGTCTGTAACACCTCCTGCCTAGTTATTGTCATTACCCCCCACGGACAGCAATCGCCTTGTGAGGGTAAAACCGTGGACAGCTGCTTTTGTGGCTGACCCAGTCACAGGGTTTATTAATCTGAACCAGGAACGGACCATAAAATAACTTCTTTTTGAGATTGAACGGGGTAGGGGTAATGGTAGAATTTAATCGAACCTGTACTGTATAGCATCATCTTGCGCACTCTTTGGTGATAGGAAAGGCCATATTGTACTTTGTACTCTCAGAATGGCGGCCACTGCAGTGAATCCTGACTTGGCTCGAAGCAGATCACAGGCAACGTTTGATGCCTTGCTGCTGACTTATTTTATTTACGATGGCCAAGAAAAAACAAAGCGGAGACGATTCCTACGTAAGCAATGTTGCGTTATCATTAATATTATTTTTGCATGCACTTGTTGTTCATTGTTAGGTTAGGTACTTGAACTACTTCTCCCGTGTGTTGCCGGGGCCCATAAGGTAAGGATGATAAGGGAAGCAAAGCATAGCAACACTGTAGCCTACCTTGCATGTCGTAAGAGGCGACTAAGGAGGCTATGGTTCCGCCGCCCTGCTACTGAGTGAGTGCGTGGCGCGACACTGTGAGCTGTGAGTTTCGTGTGGAATGCTTTTGAATCTGCCGGAGGTTTTTTGGAACATCACTGCATATTCAGAGCGATGGCAGCTGGCTATGTCCCAGAGTTGACCGGTTTTTGCCTTATGCAGAAATGCGTGGCTTCTGGGCTTCTGGTTAACTGCCACTGCCATCGACGATGAACTGTATTTTCGTGGACTGTGTGGGTGAACATCTAGGAAACATCCAGATGGGAAAATGACTGCCGATTCCATCAGAGATAAACTGAATGTTTCGTGGGGGACTATTGTGTTGACATTCTGGTGGCGGCATTATGCACAGTGTATCTGTGCAGGCTGTTGTTTGTCGAGACTCCTGTCTTTTCCACTTTTCACATTGGGCAGTGGGGGGCGTTTTATGTGATATTCACTGGCACAGGAACGGAGCATAATGGGGACGACCCGTTGCTGTGAAGTTGGAGCCGTGACTAACTAACTAACTAACTAACTAACTAGGTACTTCAGTAAGATATTCAAATTTTTGGCAATCTTCCGACGGCCCCAAATTAATAATTAATTATTTAGTGTAAAATGCATCTCTTACAGGGCCTCATTAGCTGATATAATAAAAAATACAAACTACAAACTAAAATATAGAACTGAGAAAATGGAAATACGTACCAATAATATTTCACAGTTATGTGTGGAAATTGTGGCACAAAAGTTGTAAATACTGTCCGAAAACATGTTCTAAACTCTTGTATCAGTATATCCGTAGAGGAAAAATTATACATATCGGATCGAATGTGTTGTTGATCACTTCCGGTTTATTGTGTTGCAGACTGCTAGACCGATCGATGGATACAATAAATGTTTCTGGGCCCGGAGGGCCCTCTCTGTCGTCAGTAACACAAGATATGAATATACACTCCGACGACAGTGAGGGCGCTCTGGGCCCAGAAACATTTATTGTATCCATTGATCAGTCTAGTAGATGACGATACACTTAAACGTAAGTGATTGACAACAAATCGCCCCGGAAATGACCTTATGAGGCCCTATAAGGGATGCATTTTACTAAATAATTTGGGGCTGTCGTTCAGAAGATTGCCAAATTTTTTGTTTTGGAATTTTTTTTTTTTATTGTTGCATATCCCTTACTGGACGTTGCAGTCAACACCAGCATTTTTCAGCTGCTGTTGATGTACTGTGCAAGTTTAACGTTCAGTAGCTTGCCATTGCTTTCTGAACGACCGGCTCACATACCCCCGTAAGTTACCAGCGTGGCGCAAACTGCTGCCAATTCTCGCAGCTGCTGTTTTCTTCCCAACATGAATATATGGTATTACGAACAATGTCGTTAACCCCAATTGTGAATTCTAAATTAAAATAGTTGGTCTCTGTGGCTAAGGGCTTACAGACACGATTCGTGAACTCATTTACGCGAGATTGAAACACAGCTGTGACCGATTTGGCAGCAGACCGTGTCGCGCTGGGTCTTAACGTGTTGGTATGGAAGCCGGTCGTTCAGACAGCAGTGGCAAACTGCTGAACTTAAACTTGCCAAGACATCAACAACAGCAGTAAAATGCTGGTGTTGACAGCAATGTCCTGTAAAATAGAATATGAAATTAAAATAGAATATGAACATTAAAATAGTTGCGTAGCTCTTGAAAAATGCAACCCAACAGTACGTCTTTCACATCCCTAGGTAAATTCTAAGTCGAGGTATTGGCATTTGTGTGTAAACAATATAAATAATAGGAAAACAAAGAAAAATGCCAACTTGACAAATTTGTAACTTGCGTCCTAACAGTGTTAGGCCAACACTCAAATCACTAACTTTTCTGTTTTGAACCATATATGTCAAGTGACGTAGGCACTTTAATCATGTTTTTCAAATTGGGTATTTACTAATGAGATCACCACAGATAGAGAGGCCTTGAAAAACCAAATCCAACAGTACCTCAGTGATATCTGTATATCAGTTCTAAGCGGATATATTAATATTTGAGTGTCGTAATCTTGAAAAAAGACATACTCAGGAATCCACTCACTAAGCTGGTTTGCTTTGCGTCCCAGTCAAAGTGAGAGATAAAAAATTTGCCTTCTTACATTTTTGTTTTTAAACGAACATCTTAGTAGCCATACATCATTGCAATAACGGTAGCGAAGCCTAACTGCTCATGTCATCTATTTTTATATGTGTGTCGCGACCTAATTAGAAATTAAAAATGGCTGCTAATTCATTAATTACTCTGTGCATAAGTAATGTTAGCTTAACCCTTTACAGGCACAGGTTTTGACTTTTTGTAACCCTGAGCGAGCAACATTTTTCAGGTTGTCAGTCAGATGTAGTGTTACGTTAGTAAAAACATAAAATCTAAGCTGTTAGTGAACATATTTTTGTTAAATAAAGTACAAAATGAAGGAAAATGAATGCAAATTTATGATTTTACTCACGTGCAATAAATAATCCAATATTACCTGCATTTCGGTTGCATTTGTTGGAACCCATGCTCTATCATTTATCTGTTAAAATTATTTTGTCTAGCATACTCATTAGTTTGATCTGCAATCATTTTAAAAGTCTCCAAAAGATTCAAAATGTGTACACTACTTAAGCTGATATGACTGATAGATATCTAGCTCCGATTCAGTCAAATTCGTGCACTTAAATGTCACTTAAATTGAACCCAGCAAAATCTCTGCTATCACTTGAAGAATCGACAAAATCCATTTTGAAAAACAAAGCGTACAAACCCTGAAAACTACACAGAAATTTGATCAAATCGCTTGCACACACTTGCAAATGGCGCACATGTTATCTACTTATCGATAACACCGGACGTAAACAATCAGAAGTCTCGGAAAGCCGCGAGATCACGTTTTTACAACACTTATTTGTCACGGACGCTATGGGACGTTTTGCCCATTCCAGAGTAAAGACACTCTCAGCCGCTCTGCCTGGTAAAGGGTTAAAAACCTGGCAAGATGTCTTTTTTATTATGCGGAGTGATGCTACAGATCCAGTGGTTACTTTCCTTTTTTGATAGGATATGCTGTAACCTAATTAATGATGATGAAAAATGCCCGCCAATTAATTCATCTCATCTCATCAGGTTCCTCTTGTATCTTGCGGTGTCGAGGTGAAGCATAAACAACAGGAGAGTGCCAGTGTATGGGTTTCATCGAGGTTCCCATGGTCTCTATAATTCTCCCTATCTATTGTTTACGTGGCCGGCCTCTTCCTCTGCTTCCGTCTGGTCTGTACATCATTGCTTGTTGAGGTATACTGTTAGTTGGTAATCTAGTTATATGACCAAACCATTTAACCTGCTGTTTACTGATAAAATCTAGCGCTACTATAACCCCAACAGTAGTCCTGATTTCTTCATTACTGATTTTCATGGATCAGCCAAAAATTCAGTAGAAAATGGATGAGGAGGAATTCTAAATTTAAAAAATTTAGTGAAAAAAAGCACAGTCAGTGGCAACTGGAAAATTTTCAAGTAACTTCAAAGCAGAGGTAGAGGCTTTGAAAACTGCAGTAGAAATGCTCTTGATGGAGGAAAATAAAGAAAACAAATAGCTATCTTCACAGATGCAAAGTCAGCTGTCTCAATACTGAAGAGCAAAAACAGCACAGAAATAGCTGACCTAAGAGTAGCACACCATGGGCTATGTCAGAAATCCAAAAAGTTGTAAAACAATGGATCCCATCACATTGCAGTATACCTGGAAATGAAGAGGCTGGCAGACTGGCAAAAGAGGGTGGACGACTACCACAGCCTGACATAGACATTACCTATAATGAGGCAAAGAGGTTTATAAAAAACACTTTTAGAATCAAATGGGAATCAGAGCATCCAGGCCACCAGAAAGATGACACATATTACAAACTTGACCGAAGTGAACAAGTAGCAATCTTCAGACTCCGCACAGGACATAACAGGCTGAAATAACACTTGTTCAATAAACTAAAGATAGGAGATACCGATGAATTTAATTGTGGAACTGGTAAAATGACAGCTAGACATTTGCTGCAGGAGTGCCAAATATATGCAGAACAGAGAAAGATATTTTGGCCCACACCTGCTTCATTTGAGGACAAGCTATATGGAGATATCAACAAGCTCAAGTTGACTACAGCTTACTTTAACTACATTCAGGTTGACATCTAAAGGTGCATGAAGAAGTATTTAGACTGCCACACTTCATACCACCGGTATGTCAGTAGCAAAAGTGTCCCAGAGGCATGAAATGGAATATTGCTTGGCTAGTAAATCTATTAGTAAATCATGGATGGCTCAGGCGGAGGATACGATCAGACAGGTGTGCCCCTTGGAGAACATCAGGCGAGGAGAGGAGTGGGTCAGAGTGCCAGCCGTGCAGTCAGACTTGTGCAGGGAGTGGCCAGCAGGGGCCACGGAAGTGGAAATTCAGCAACTAATTCAGGAAAATTCTCGCCCGTGTGATGTGATTATCTACACGGATGGGTCAGTGTTGAGAGGTAGGAGAAGTGCCTGGGGGTTCTTGGCAAAAACTAATGGTCGGCGTTTGGTGCAGGAGAGCCTGGCGTATGATAACACTACATCTAGCTTAAGAATGGAGGTGGATGCGGTCAGTGCAGCTTTCCGCTGGATAGAAAACACGATACATACACACATTGTGATTGTAACTGACTCAGAAAGCATGCTGAGAAGGGTGAGAACAGGTAGGCTTCGTGCAGAGTGGCTTGCTTCGCTTCGGAGGTCACGGGTAGTAAGCATCACCTGGATCTTTTCTCCTGGGCATGCCGGTGTGCTGGGGAATGAACAGGCGGACAGATTGGCTGGCTCGGCAAAATTTGGTGGAGTATTGATGCATGACAAGGCAGACGTGGTTGCGGCCTTGTGGGAGCACGTGTACATCTCGGAGGAGCAGATGGAGCACCATGGTCAGGTAAGAATGAGACAACGAGGTGTGACGAGGGGATCTGGCCGACGCTCGGCGCTCGGAGGAAAGGCGAGACGGACATATAATCAGATTGCTACTGGAACTATTAGTGTTGGAACTCTTCGCTGGCTGCTGGGGATGGAGGCGGAGCGCTTATGGGAATGTCCTGAGTGCTGTGATGTCGGTTCCTAAATCAATAAATCAATCAATCAATCTATTAGTGGAAAGTCCGAATCAAAAGCTCATAGTGTGGTCGTCATCAAAGGTGGAAAAAGTGTCCTAGTGGCACGAAATGGAATATTGCTTTGACAGCAAATCCATTATGTGGAAAGTCCGAATTGAAAGCTCACTGTGTGGATGTCATCTGCAGACTACATTCTTCTGGTTTCCGGAGGAACAGTCTGTGATGAATGGAAAGCCCAATATAAGGAAGTGAGGCTAAGCAACCATGTGCAGGACGTGACGTTTTCTTGGGTGAGCCCAGTATCAGAGCACTATGCGTCGGCTCTGCAATTTTGGAAGCCTCCTTGGATGGTGGGGAATGCCCATGGTCTGCCTGTGCCTTCCCTCGAGGGCTGACCGGGATTTTTTTTGCTTTGAACTCAAGCGTAGTCCATACACACTATGTATAGTAGTGATGGACTGAATTTTGCATGTGGGTTAGCTTTCCCTATTAACAGTGTCCCTCGCCATCTGGTGAACCCACTCTGACTTCAGAGGTGCTTGTAATTTACGTCCCTAAGTCAAGGATGACAGCTCAACATTTTAGTCCAGCTGTCCAGTGTATGGGTTGAACCGCTTACCTCGGCATCAGCAAAACGAATGTTTAAGAACATGTGTTCTTATCCATTTGGCCATGCGGACCTGCGCTGCCATGGATGTCTTTTTGGCTGTTCTAAATGGGCCTGCTGGGATGAGGGATTTCACCACAACAGTGAGAGTCAAACATCCTACGAAACCTCTGAGAAGGTTAACCCGGTCAAGAAGTGCCCGCAAAAGTCGGATGTGTCGGCCTAATGGCGCAAGAAAGCAGCTCTGTTGTAAACAGGCACAACACAATCACGTCAGAAAAAAAAACGGATGAACGCAGAAAAAGAAGAAGAAGAAGTAGAAGATTTCTGTCTTTGATACATTGAGTATTCTTCTCAGGAATCTCATTTCTGTTGTTATCTTTTCTCTTTTTCTGTCATTGTCCAGGTTTAGCATTGGTAGCATAGAGTTGGTCGGAAGATTGTGTTATAGAGTGCTTTCTTTTAGTGTAAAAAGTATACATGCTAGTCCGATTGATATACATGGTGCAGACATTTTGGATTTCCAATCACAAAGATGAAACATCTCTACAGAAATATGTATTTTCTACCATGACTTCCAGACTGTCATTGATGCAACTCTCCAAATATATGTAAAAATGGATGCAGAATTTGAAAATTCATCTAAAAGTATTGGAGTATTTATTAGAACAGCACTAGAAAAATAATTACTTACCGTAGGCCAAGTAATTGAATTTATTTCAAAGACAAGATAATATAAACCAATCGCTATGCACAGCATGTTTGACTGACCTATTTTATGGAAGCTAAGATGGCGCTTCTGATTGTGACATGATATTTAACTGAATGTATCCTGTCAGAAACAGGCATGGTCTTTTCATAACATTTCTTTAAGGACACAATGGATCCTTCTGCGTTGCCACAAAATACTAGTTCCTGTTTCGATCTAATTGCGTCTTCTTCTTCTTCAGCGCTTCCGAGCCATTGAGGTTCTTTGCTGCAGATACAATCCGTCTCCATTTGTCTCTCTGGTTGACCTTCTCTTGCCAGTCGTTGATTCCAAGTGCTTGTAGGTCTGTATATATATTATCTCTCCAACGTCTTCTTGGTCTACCTTGGGGTCTACGGTCATTTATTTCCTGAGTGTAAGCGAGTTTTGTTTCCCTATTATCTTCCATTCTTTCTAAATGCTCCAGCCATTGTAGTCTATTAGCCTTCATGATACCAGTGATTAGCGGGGACTTAAACAGATCATAAATGTCTTTGTTACTTCTTCTTTTCCACTCTCCACTTTGTGTATCTCTAATGGGTCCAAAGATGCGTTTTAAAACTTTGTTCTCAAAGGTTTGTAACAAGGCTTCGTCTCCTTTCGTTGTACTCCAGGTTTCAGAGCCGTACAGCACAACTGGTCTGATCAGTGTTTTGTATATTGTGATTTTGGTGTTACGAGATAGCACATTTGATTTTAGTAGATGTTGTAGTGCATAGTATATCTTATTTCCAGAATTGATTCTAGTTTGTATTTTTTCCCTTATGATGTTGGAGCGGTTGAAGATTGTACCCAGATATTTGTATGTTTCCTTTCTTTTAACGGTCATATTAACTATTTGTATGTGGCCAGAGTTTTTAGCCATTCCTTTTCTTGAAATTACCATATATTCTGTCTCATCTTGGTTGATAACCAGCCCCATCTGTTGGGCTTTTTCCTGTATGTGTCAATATTTCTAATGTCTTTTGTTCGTTTTCCCCTATAATATCTATATCATGATCTAATTGCATAGTTAAGTAAAATGCCCAAGTATTAGTGACAACATGCTTTTACGTTACTCTCCTGGCATATGCTACTCTAGGTGTTTCAAATGTTAGCAAAGTAAAAGATAATAATAATGTTAGCTAAGAAAACTATCACAGGATTTTTAAATCCATATTATTGATTCCAATTGTATTTTCCTGAAATAGAAAATTTGGCTCTGAAAGAGAGCAAGCAGGTGAATGACTCTCACTTGTCTGAACTCAGTAGAGAAGAACAGTATGAAGTTGCTTTACAGAAGATCACTGCTGCCTACCGTAGAATTTTTGAGCTGGGACTACAAAATCAAGCAGAAATTGAGTTGTTTAGAGAGTATGTCAAAGTTTTTATACTTCGATGACTATGATTTTATGCCACACAGACTAAATTTTATGCTACACAGACTATGATTTTATGCTTTGTAGATTGTGATTTTATGCTTCGTAGATTGTGATTTTATACTTACAAGATTGAAAACATACTCACCAATACAAAGTTGTCAGTTACAGTGAGAACAAGCGTGTTGAAGTGCTGTATGGTTCCTAAACCGTTGTATGCATGTGAAATACGGACAATTAGCAGACAAGCTGAGAGACATCTAAATAGTAGTGGAAATGTAGTTTCTGAGGAAGATGTAAATAATACCATGGACGGACAAAAATAAACAATGAGCAAGTCCTGCAAGACACAAATGAAAATTGTAAATTGTTTGGAGACATTTTGCATAGATTCACAATTTTTAGGGCATTTCTTCTTCTTCGTTCATCCGGAGTTTTTTTTTCGGATGTGATTGCGTTGTGCCTGTTTACAGCAGAGCTGCGTTCTTGCGCCGTTAGGCCGACACATCCGACTTCTGCGGGCATTTGTTGACCGGGTTAACCTTCCCGGGGGTTTCTTAGGACGTTTGACTCTCACTGTTGTGGTGTTATCCCCCATCCCAGCTGGTCCATATAGAACAGCCAAAGATCCTGGTCAGCCCTCAAGGGAAGGCAGGGGCAGACCATGGGCATTCCCCGCCATCCAAGGAGGCTTCCATAATTGCAGAGCCGATACATAGCGCTCTGGTACTGGGCTCACCCACGTCCTGCACATGGCTGCTTAGCCTCACTTCCGTATATTGGGCCTTCCGTTCACCATAGGCTGTTCTTCCGGAAACCAGAAGTATGCAGTCTGCAGATGACATCCACACAGTGAGCTTTCGATTCGGACTTTCCATGTAATGGATTTGCTATCCAAGCAATATTCCATTTCGTGCCACTAGGACACTTTTCCACCTTTTATGAAGTCCACACAGTGGGCTTTAGATACGGACTTTCCACGTAATGGATTTGCTATCCAAGCAATATTCCATTTCATGCCACTAGGACACTTTTCCACCTTTTATGAAGCCCACACAATGGGCTTTTGATTCGGACTTTCCACGTAACGGATTTGCTATCCAAGCAATATTCCATTTCGTGCCACTAGGACACTTTTCCACCTTTTATGAAGCCCACACAGCGAGCTTTCGATTTGGACTTTCCACATAATGGATTTGCTATCCAAGCAATATTCCATTTCATGCCTCTGGGTCTTCATGCACCTTTAAATGTCAACCTGTATGTAGTTAAAGTAAGCTGCGGTCAACTTGAGCTTGTTGATATCTCCATAGAGCTTGTCCTCAAATGAAGCAGGTGTGGGCCAAAATATCTTTCTCTGTTCTGCATACGTTGGGCAATCCTGCAGCAAATGTTTTGCTGTCATTTTTCCAGTTCTACAATTACATTCATCGGTATCTCCTATCTTTAGTTTATTGAACAAGTGGTATTTCAGCCTGTTATGTCCTGTGCGGAGTCTGAAGATTGCTACTTGTTCTCTTCGGTCGAGTTTGTAATATGCATCATCCTTCTGATGGCCTGGATGCTCAGATTCCCATTTGGTTCTATAAGTGCTTTTTATCAACCTCTTTGCCTCATTATAGGTTATGTCTATGTCAGGCTGTGGTAGTCGTCCGCCCTCTTTTGCCAGTCTGTCAGCCTCTTCGTTTCCAGGTATACTGCAATGTGATGGGATCCACTGTATTACAACTTTTTTGGATTTCTGGCATAGACCATGGAGTGCTGCTCTTAGGTCAGTTAGTTCTGTGCTGTTATTGCTCTTGAGTATTGAGACAGCTGACTTTGCATCTGTGAAGATAGCTATTTGCTTCTCTTTATTTTCCTCCATCAGGAGCATTTCTGCTGCAGTTTTCAAAGCCTCTACCTCCGCTTTGAAGTTACTTGAAAATTTTCCAGTTGCCATTGAATGTGTTTTTTTCACTCCATTTTTTAAATTTAGGAGAATTCCTCCTCCTCCATTCTCTATTGAATTTTTGGCTGATCCATCTGTATATGCATGGGTCCAATTCCTGCTTGGGTAATGTTCTTTTATGTAGTTTAGGGTTATTTCTCTTCTTTCGGTTTCATGCTGAGTGTTCTTTTTCTCAATACCAGGAATGTTTTCTATCATCTCAGGCAGTTGCTGCTGTCTCCAAGCTGGGAACTTGTGTGCATTGTGTATGGGCTTGACTGTTGATATGTTAAGTATAGGATCTGCCCTAATCCTTCGTTTTGCAGTTTCTACAAAGTTGCTACGCTTCAGTCTTCCCTTTCCAAAACCATTAAATCTTTTGTACATAGGGTGGTCTGTCAATCTTCTAAATTTTTCTGCTTGTTGCTGGGCTCTGCTATCTCTTCTATCCTGCATTGGTTGTAAACAAGTGATCTTTTCTAGTTCATTAATAGGCGTTGTCTTCAGGCTTCCAGTTATGATTCGCATTCCTTGGTTTTGGACTCTACTTATTTTGTTAAAGTTTGACTTAGCTGCTGTTGCCCAAGCTGCAATGCCATATTCCAGTACTGGCCTCACCCGTCCAGTATATAACTTCTTGAGAACTTTCTCATCTGCTCCCCACGTTGTACCAGCAAGCTTTTTCATGATTGCCATTCTCTGCCTTGCTCTTGTTCGATTTTTCTCAACCTGTGTCTTCCATGTCAGGCGACGATCAAAGGTGACTCCTAGATAATTTGGATTTTCTTCATGGCGCAATATTTTTCCATTCAATACCAGCTTAGGTTGCTGAGTTTTATTTGAGAGGGAGAACACTGTGCATGTTGTTTTCTCCTCACTTATCTTCACTAGCCATGATTTTGACCAGTCCTCTAGCGCTAATAAGGCTTGCTGTATTCTGCTGTTAGCTGTACTAATATATTCTTCAGATGTCCATATGGCTAGGTCATCTGCAAAGGAGGATGTGTGTACTCTGGCTGGAAAATTTTCTGTGATGTCATTTATATATGCTAGGAATAATGTTGGTGAAAGAACTCCTCCTTGGGGGACACCTTGCTCCAGCAGCATCATTTTGCTTGTTTGTCCTTGTACTTTTGTCCTGGCAGTTCTGTTCTCAAGGTAGTGGCTGATCCATTTATACATTTTTCCACAAACATGCATGTTTTGCAGTTTTACTTTCAGTCCTTCCTTCCATACTTTATCAAATGCTTTTTCTAAATCTATCCAGACTGCTAGTGTGTGCTTTTTCTCTTGGAAGGCATCCTCTATTTCCTGAGCTATATAGGTTATTTGATCTTCAGTGGATCTGTATTTTCTGAATCCTGCTTGGTGTGGTGTTAAGAGTTTGTTTTCTTCCAGATGCCATGTTAGCCTGCCATTGATAATGCGTTCCATTAATTTTCCTACACAGCTAAGTAGACTGATAGGTCGATAGCCATTTGGTTCTTCCAGGTCTTTTCCTTTCTTTGGGACTGGTATTAGTATAGCTTCCTTCCATGCCTGTGGGACTATTCCTCTCTTCCAGCTGTTATTTAGGACTGCTAGTAGTTTCTTCTTTGCCTTGGTGCCTAGTCCTATTAGCATTTCATTTGTGATTCCATCCTTTCCTGGTGATTTCTTCTTTTTTAGGGTATTCATTGCCTGTTCCATTTCTTCCATTGTTAGATTTGCCATCATATATTCTGCTGCTGTCTCTTTATTTCTATTATGTATCTGTTTGTCTTTGATTGCTTTCTTCTGTTCGGTTGTAATATCAATGTGGTTTGCATTTGCATAGTGTTCCATTAGTGCATTTGCAGCCTTTTTGCCTGTAAGCAAGGCATTTCCTTGTTTAATTGTTATTTGTTTGTTTCTAGGTCCTTCATTGTTCATGGCTTTCACTAGTTTCCATAGTTTGTTTCCATCCCTGTCAAAATTCAGGTTTTCTGTTTTTTCCCTCCAACAATCTCTTGTTGTTTGATTTACTGTTCTTTTATATTTTGCTGAGATGGCTTTGAGAGAGATGTTTGCTTCAATTGTTTGTTCTCTCTCTGCTGTCTTCCTGGCATCTTCAACTTTGTCCTCCAAACTTTGTAGTTCTTCAGTCCAGTATGGTTTGTAATTTTTCCTCGCTCCTCTTGGAATGGACTCAGTGGCTGCCTGTATTATTGCTCTGTTTAGACTTTCCACCATTTGCTTTATGTTGCCATATCGTGTATTTATGTTTTCACAATATTTGTCTGTTAGTATGGCAAATCTGTCCCAATCTGCTCGTTTGTAATTCCAGCGGGGCAAGGGCTTTTGCTCCTGTGGAACATACTCCATATTCATTTCAAGCTTGATTGGTCTGTGGTCACTACCTGCTAATTGGTCCAGCACATGGCGATCAATTTTGTGGAGGATGTCTCCTGTGCAGAAAGCTAAGTCTGGAGTAGAAGTGGTAAGCCATCTTCTGGAGTAGAAGCTCGGTGTGTCATCCGCTTTGTTGAGTAGATGGAGATTTGAGTCTATTTCCCAGTCCTCCAATTCATCTCCTCTTTTGTCAGTATCTGGGTATCCCCATCTTTCTGAACGGCTATTAAAGTCTCCGACAATAATGCAGTTTGTGTCAGTTATTTTCATGTTTGAGAGTGTAAGATCCTTATCTGCTGGGCTATACAGATTGTAGATTCTTATTTTCACGTCCTTTATCATTATATCAACACCTATAATTTCCGTTTGGTTGTTAGAGATCACAGATACTTCGCTGCAAGGTATTGTATTTCGTGTAAGTATTAGAACTCCTCCTTTGTGTCCTTCGCGGTCGAAACGTGTGGCCTGATATCCTCTGACTGAGAATTTGTGATTGGCGTTGAGGTGTGTCTCTTGAATGCATGCCACATCTATTCTATCTTTATGAAGACGCTGTGTTAGGGAGTCTTTCTTCTTGTAAACTCCTTCGGCATTCCACTGTAGTATGTTGAGTGTCCGGGGTATTTGGTCAATAGCTCTTAACCTACTCCTCTGTGCCTTGACTCCACAGCACAGGGGAAGGTGACCACCAGTAGTCATGGGTGGACCCCCTCGAGGCAGGGGGCCCGGCACTATCACCGCCTGATGGGACTTCACGGGATTAGCACCATATCGATTAATTTTGATTTGTGACATCATGAATTAAGTTACGTTGCACTGCTTTGTCAAGCCTGTGGCTCAGTACATCCGATTTCGACAAGCATTTATTCGGGATGCTTTCCCTAGCCTTTGACTGTCCCCAGTCTACCTACAAGGCAGCAGGTTTCACGTTGCACTGCTTTGTCAAGCCTGTGGCTCAGTGCATCCGATTTCGACAAGCATGTATTTGGGGTGCTTTCCCTAGCCTTTGACTGTCCCCAGTCTACCTACAAGGCAGCAGGTTTGTGTGTCTCTTCGTCTGGTCCCTCTCCCTTGACCTGTCCGACATGGGTGGCCCTACCAGTAGCTGTGCTACCGTCGGCATAGCTCTTGGGGTCATTGGGACGCACAAGCCCCTCTACCTCGTCACGGTGGACACACAGCAGAGGGGTTTTAGGGCATTTTATAAGGTGGAATAAACTAGAAAACTTAGTGATAACTGGCAAGTTGATGGGAAGAGAGCAAGGCTAGATGGCTTGTCCACGTGGAATAATCAGGACAGGAACTTGGACCGAATCCAAGACTGATCGCGTGAGGTAGTGACCCATGACCACCCATGCCTATTGGCATGACACATAATGAATTCTCAGAGTCACATTGGTTGGAGTCTGTTCAGGTGCATGGTAATTTAAGTGCATGTATTCATTGACTAGTTTCTTTGGCCATGCTGTCTAGAGTTGCCGCACCAAAGCTTGTAAGATGTCTTAGAAGGATCAAATTCCTAACACTTGTAGTTATAAGGCAGGAGTGCTGCCACCTAGAGTAAACCCTTTCTAATGTTTCATTATCATAACTGTGCATTAATGCTATTATGTCTGACATATAGTTGTCTGTTATAAATGTTTACTTATTTTTGGTAACACAAAAACTTGTCTGTAATGTGTTACTTTTATTTTTCATCTTGGTAGGCGGAGTTATTTATTTGTCAGTTCTTTTCATTAGACTTCTTCATGGTTGGTTGGGTTTTGCAGCGAAAGTTTTCTTTAAGAAAGTGTAGGCCAGTGGTTCTCAACTGCTGGGGAATTTCCCCCCCCCCCCCCTCCTAGGGGGGAATTTTAGGGTTTCCAGGGAGGGAATGAAGATTATTTCAAGATCCGATTACTTGATATTGTTTTTCCCTCCATACTTTACAGTTCTGTACATCTCACCCTTCTAAAATTCATTTTATAAAGTAGACAGACCCACAAATCACATTTTATGTGGACGTCTAGACTTGTTTTGATATGTGCTTCCATTATTACGTATACTGTGTAGGGGCAGCAGCGGGAGGGGGGGGGGGGGAATTTTTAGGTAGGAAATACGAAAAGGGGGGGATTTTAGGTAGGAAATACGAAAAGTGGGGGGGGGGGGGAATGACGTGAAAATATGGTGAAGGGGGGCACGAGCCAAATTTTTAGGTAGGAAATACGAAAAAAAAGGGGGTGGGATGACGTTCTGAAAATATGGTGAAGGGGGGCACGGGCCAAAAAGGTTGAGAACCACTGGTGTAGGCAATTCATACCAACCCTCCTTAGTCATATCTTCCGATGTGCATGGTAGCTTAGAGTTAATGTCCTTTGCCTCATATGAGTCCTGGTTACACACGGACAATGACAACAGCTAGATCTGACAATTCTTAGGGAAAAGATATTGAGAGTAAAGAGGGCAAATGACTGTTTAATTACCCTTGGAATATACACTTAAGGATGTGGAATCATGCACATCACTCAAAATGTCAGATGACTACTGCTGTATGGGTCAGAAACATATTAGATGATAAAATTAAATGTTAATAAATTACAAGCATTCATTATTAGGTGCCTAGATAAAATAGAATTGCATAAAATAATATGAAGGGAGTTGCATTCAGAGGACAAAACATCAATAGTATATGATATGCGGGCGATGCAGTATTGATTGCTAACAACGAGCAGGATCTACAACATTTGGTGGATGCAGTTATTATACACAGTGAGAAACTAGATTTAGAATTGAATTGTAAGAAAACAGAGATCATGGTTGTCTCCAAGAAAGAAATACCACATTGTAACATTCAAGTGAATGGAAATATTCTTAAACTGGTGAATCAGTGTAAGTACCTCAGAACAGTCGTAACATCTGATGGAAGATGCCTTGCTGAGATTAGATCAAGAATTGCCTTGGTAAAGGTGGCCTTCTGCAAAATGGAAACCATACTTACCAACAAATGGTTGTTAATTGCAGTGAGGAAAAGAGTGTTGAAGTTTAGAACAGCACCGTTAGGCTACTCTTTTTCGATTTCCAACTGCCAAGGGATTTTTTTAACATGTGCAACAATACACACGGATGTCCGATCTCAGTACCCAGAGACCAGGGGAAATTTTATTACTAGAAGTCCACGTGAAAAAAGAACCCGGTCATCACCGGGGCTTGAACCCGGACCTCCAGCACTCGAGGCGGACACCATACCTCGAGACCACGCAGCCCCCAGAGATAGAGTGTTGAAGTGCTATATAGAACCTATATTGTTGTATGCGCGTGAAACGTGGACAATTAACATACAAGCTGAGAAACATCTAATGTCAGTGGAAATGTGGGTTTTGAGAAGAATGAAAAGAGTACCACAGACGGACAGAAAATCAAATGAGGTAAGACAGTCCTTCAAGAAACAAATGATAAATGGAGATTGATTGAATTTGATGTTGAAAGTCAAATTTTTTTGGATATGTTATGAGGAGAAATGGACTTGAAAATTTAGTGACAACTGGCAAGCTTGATGGGAAGAGAGCAAGAGGAAGGCAGCGGTATAAATACCTTGATGGTTTGGCAGCATGGCATGGTTGGGGCAAGAACACAGACCTGATTCGAGACTGTGGTGACTGTGAAATGGTGAACCATGATCACCCATGCTTTTGGACATGGCACTTGATGATGATGAGATAAAATAGAAGGATTATAAATGCAGGACAGAATCACCAATGTAGAACTCAACATATTCCAGTGACTTACAACGTGAGAAAAACATGCTGGTATTGGGTAGGAGAGTTTTGAAAAAAGCAGTTAATACCACAGCTAGAAAGTTGTCCTACTGAAATACACCAAGGAAAAGAAATACAGGAAAATCAAGAACACATGGAGAAGAGAATTAAGATAGTGATGAGTAATAAGAAAAAGACATAGTAGAAACTAGTAAATCTGATCTTAGTCAGATATGACTCAGCTAGTGTATCACAGTAGACAGTGCTGCCTGTTTTCTGTTAGCGCGCGAATGTTGGACCTCATCCACCAAACCCAACACCCCACATTGTGCCAATGGCTTCGGACAGAAGAGCACAATTGGGAGGGTAGAAGCTTTATCCTAGTGCAAGGAAATGCAACCTAAAGACTAAATGTCAAGGCTGGGCAAACCAGACTCAAAGGCTTTGTCTGTAACTGGTCTAGGATTGAAGCTCCAATAGGTGGACAGTTAAAGCATTGCTTTGCTGATCCAGCAGCTTCTGCAGCTTGTCTTCTTCCATGTATTGGTCGTACCTTTCCTCTGGAGTAAACTAGACAGGCCGAGAGAGGGATCATGCTGCATGGGCAACACATGGTCTCTACAATTCAGCCCAGGCTTTGAGCTATGGAGAGGTATAACTTCATCCTTGGTCCCTGCCATGGGTTGTAGTAATGATGTCTTATTTGAAGCATAATGTAACAATCGTCTGTCAAGACAGCAAGGTGCCAATAGTAGTAGGAACTACTAGAGATAGAATGAGAAAGGACGGAATGAAGTGTTTGAAGGTCTATGCTCCACTGGGGGATAATTGACAGAAGGAGAAGTGTATCTTGCCATGAACTGAGTATGTCTGCTGTTACTGAATATATCTTTTATGTTTTCTTCTAGTACTTTCATAGAAAGCCACCCTTTGGCTATTCACTATCTGGCATTTGTGCCAGCTATACAGAAATTAGCTTCGGAAGAGCAGAAAGCAAAATGGCTTCCCTTGATAGAAAAGTTTCAGATGCTTGGCACCTACGCTCAGACTGAACTAGGTCATGGTAAGCGAACAGTGCAAATGGTCTAAATTGTGGTTAGTTTGTGAGGAGATGTTGACAGGTTATCTTCAGCTGACACAAATATTACCAACAGTCATCATGTCACACACTTTCCAAGAACAATCAATGTCATCATGATGTAGCAGGTTCTTTGCAGAACTTTGCTCCTATAATGGCTCACCAGAATGACTCTTGATCATTCACCAGTTCTCCTGCCTCATGCATTTTCATGTGTTAGTTGGCTCTGTTTCTTCTTCTGAAAACCATGCCTTCCATTGTTGTTCTGTCTAAGCCACTGTTACATCTAGTATGGCCAAAGTATTTCACTTCTTGAGACAGAAAGTTATTTATGAGCCTGTTATTATATTCTCACTTTTTTTATAGCAGCCATTCTTCTTCTTGGTCTTCTTCTTATCCCCCCTCCTTCTGCCCCCCTTTATCCTCTATTGGGACATAACAAACACCACCCCCCCATGTCCCCCGGCCAGCTCACTTCAAGATGCCCCTTTCTTTTGCTATTGCTATCTCATTCACTTCCTTCCATATTCTCTCCCTATTGTTCATATCTGACACTAATTCTCCTCTCCATATTTGTATAAGTCCTCCTGTATCTCATTTGCCCTGTGGTTTCCATAGAAAGGACTTTCTAGCTAACCAATCTCTTCTATTTCTCAACATGTGTCTTTTCCAGCCCCATCATCTTTCCCTTGCCTCTGGATTGACTGGAATTTCTTTAATCCTCACCGTGAGCTCCACATGGTGATTGCATCACACTATTGTAGTGCTTCTGTTGTGTGCAGGCACCATTGAATGAATTACCTTTAGTTTATTAGTAATTGTACAAACATACCTGCACAGTCATGTAAATACATGCAGATATATATACATTATATATTATATACATTATATATACGTAAATACACAGTGAGAACCTGTTTTGCTGTATGGCAGTGAATCATGAAGCATGAATGAACAAATTAAGAAGAGCTTGGAGGCAACAGAGATGTAGTTCCTCAGACCATTACCTTGGACTACCAAAGAAAAGGTTAATTTCCAGAAAAGGCTAATTTCCAGAAAAGGCTAATTCAGAAAAGCTAATGAAAGTAGACTTGTTATATACAGCTATAAGAAATAGACAAACATTATATGGGCATATAATGAGAAGAGGGGTGCTGGAAAACATGATGACTGGACAGATCAAATCAAATCAAATCAAATCAACTTTATTTTAAAAGGGTCAAAAATTGGGCGTGCAGGCCCGTCTTACATTCGACCTTTCCAATCACTCATCTTTCGTTCATCAAGAGCATTATACATTCACATAGGAAGAAGAAAAAAAAAACATTGTGAAATGAATGTTGTAAACATAAACAAGGCAAATTACCATGTATATGTGCAAGCAGAGGCAGGCTGAATGAAAGGATGCTGGGTGAACTGAGATGGTGGCATGGAGGGATATCATCAGCAGAGCTGATCCAGAGCACCAAGGACCGAGTTCTGTGGAAATACATGTACAGCTGGCAATGCACATGATGATGATGAGTGAGAGGTGAAGCTGGTCACCTCACCTTATTATACCATGACCTAGGATATGTGAAAACTATAACATTTCAAATTCTGGTGGCACTCTGTGACAAAGGATTACCTTTACATCAAGGCTGTAATTAATACAGTATACAGCTTGTTAATTTCACAAAATGGCAGTTTCTGTGACTCGCTACCAAATAATGGGTTAGTGATGTCCATTTAATGTATGTCAGACTAAATGACAGTTTGAAACCCTGTCCACATATGGCTATGAGAGAAAATTGTTGCTGCATGTAGCAATTTCTCAGAATAAAAGAACTGTTATGCTACTGTTTTGATGTATGTATTTTGTGTTTTACATTCAGGTACATTTGTACGAGGTCTGGAAACAACAGCCACATATGACCCCAGAACAAGAGAGTTTGTAATCAACTCTCCCACTACGTCATCAGCAAAATTCTGGCCCGGTGGATGTAAGTAGATTGTGACAGTATTGATTGTGTATGCATTTATAACACTTGTAATTTCTTTGTATTTTATTTAATGTCTGATCACAAAGACAAGATTGTTATCCACATATAGACACACCAATCATAGTTTTTTGTGTGTGTGGCTGCTGCAGCTGTGCAGTGGCTACCAAGCTTATGAGGGGGCTTCAAACTATGCATGTTTTTTTTTTTTGGTGAATATTTTCTGAACGCATAAAGAACAAATGTTTATTTTTTAAAAATCTAGTCACCACTGCATTCAATGCAAGTCCACCAGTGCCGATAAAGTGCTTGGATTCCCGTAGAGAAACATTCTCTCGGTTGCATGTGTAACCACTCTGGGTTCACTAATCAGTGTGCCTGACCCGTCGTGAACAGTCTGTCACAGAAGTCATGCTGTTTTGAAACTTCCACTCATACACTTGCTGGACTGACAGGCATACATCACCATAATGGACCTTCATTCGCCAATTAATTTCTTTTGGGTTTCATCCCTTCACTGACCAAACAATGCATAACAGAATGCTCTCCTCTTTGATGCAGTGTCAAAAGTGGGGTGACCATCTTTAAACTGTCCTTATGACATCACTGTGTTCATCTACAGGGTGACTATCTTTAAACTGTCCTTATGAGATCACTGTGTTCATCTACACCGTAATGTCACATGCTGAGCACTGTTGACATCCTTAACAACAATGGGTCTCTGTGGCAAAGTGGTCAAGCCGTTTGACTCGTGCTCCGAAGGTTGTGTGTTCGATTCCAGGATGAGTCCTTCGGTTTACGAGTTAAATGTTCCGGAGACTCCTGTGGGTCGTTGCTAAAAGCTACGGAGTTCGTGCTTTGTGCGACGCTTTCCGTGCTACGGAAAGAGACTGAGCCATATGGGATAAAACCCGGTGCAATGAAGTCAACTTTTAAGCGACTTTTTTTTAAACAACAATATTGATAGGTTACAAGACAATGGCATGGTTAATGTAATTTTCATCACACTTTTAAGGTTTTCATTTGAAAACCGACTCACTCCAAGCCCTTTAATCTCCCAACATAGTATAGCCCCATAACCGACTCACTCCAAGCCCTTTCATCTCCCAACATAGCATAGCCCCTCAACCGACTCACTCCAAGCCCTTTCATCTCCCAACATAGCATAGCCCCTCAACCGACTCACTCCAAGCCCTTTCATCTCCCAACATAGCATAGTCCCTCAACCAACTCACTCCAAGCCCTTTCATCTCCCAACATAGCATAGCCCCTCAACCGACTCACTCCAAGCCCTCTGTAGACTTGTTCTTGATTAGTTGGGTTTTGCAGCTGATGTTTTCCGTGAGGTGAGTCTTACACCAACCTTCCTTAATTGTCTTTCATGACATGCATGGTAGGTTACATCGTAACCATTCTTTGATTATCCCATGGACCCTGGTAACATATGGGCGCTGAAGGCTAGTGTCCTTTGAAAATTGTTAGAGGAAAATCGAACCCAGGGATACTTCAAACCCTTAATGTTGTGTTTAATTTGTCTAAGTAGAGATTAGCTTGGACAAATGGATATGAGTGCTCATTCTTAAACATCTGGTGTGTTGATGTTGAGGTAGAGGGATCAACCCCTACACAAGCTCTTACACCGGTCAGTTGGACTAAAATGTTGACTTCTCGTCCGTGACTAGGGGATGTAAATTACAAGTACCTCTGAATTTGGAGTGGGTTTGCCTGATGGCGAGGGACAATTGTAATAAGGAAAGCTAATCCACATGCAAAATTCAGTCCATTGCTGCTAGAAATAGCGTGTATGGACTATGCATGAATTCTACGAGAGACACAATGACCTCTGAGATTGAGAGGTGAGTAGCTAATTGTCTCACACTTCCTTCAAAAAGTGACGTCGAATGTAAAACTGTAGTTTGGACTTCATACCAAGAGAGACTTGTATACTTTTATGTGGGTATGGAGTCAGACATAAGGGTTACAACCTTGTGGGAAAGGAGGCAGTCGTGTGACAGAGTTTGGTAACTATTGATGTAGTCTTGTCAGTTTGTATGTTGTGAAGTAAACACAGCAAACTTGAGCATGTTTAACAGACATGTTTGTTGTTCTTGCAGTGGGAAAGACTGTCAGCTTTGTTGTTTTGATGGCCCAGATGATCTCACGTGGTAAAGACTGTGGGTTACAGTCGTTTCTAATACAGATACGAGATTTGGAAACACACGAGCCTCTCCCTGGTAGGTTATGTTTGGGGTTTATAGCAATGGGGAGAAAAATTACAATCCATGTGACTGCATTTAAAACAACATGTGAAACATACAACATTAAGATCAATCAATCAATAAGGTGCTGTCTCCACAATGGAGGTTGGCTGGGCTGCAGTGGTTCTCCAACACTGTCTATCTGTTGCCCTGACTGTACATTCTGTCAGATTGATGTTCGTCAATCTCTTGATGTTATCTTCCCACTTGTATTATTTATTGTCTGCCTCTTGCTCGCTTGCCCTCAACCTTGCCCTCCTTACGGTGTTTATAAGAGTATTGTCTTTTAACATGGCCAAAATATTTCACTTACCTCTTTGTTATTTCTTTCATCAACTCACTTTTCATTCCCAATTTTTCTAGAACTTCTGTATTTGATTGGTTTTGTTTCCATGAAATATGACATATTCGTCTGTATATCCAGAAGAGAAATACAGATTTCTAATACAGATACAAGATTTGGAAACACATGAACCTTTCCCTCATAGGTTATGTTTGAGGTTTATAACAATGGTGATAAAAATTACTGCATTTAACACAACATGTGAAACATTCAACATGAAGTTAAATGCAATCAAGAAAAATTGTGAAGATTGTATCATCTTTTTGCATGTTCGTTGCAGGACGTTATTATCAACCCAAGTTTCATTTTCTAGGTCATATTATGTTCAGTAGTTTGCCATGGATTTCTGAACAAGAAGTCAATTACGTTCAACATAATACCTGGTGTAGGGATTGAACCCCTTACTCTGCCATCAGCGCTCTGGAAGTTTAGAGTGAGATCTCTTATCCTTTCACATAGCCAATGAATATTCATCTCTATCTGACCCAGTTAATGCGTCATGTATGAAGGTGGCCAGCACGACACTGACCATATCACCCACTGAGTGCTGGTTGATCCATACAGATATGGGTTTAACACCATATACCTATTGTGCATAAAAGTGTGCAACAGAGTCCTGTACTTTAATCATCGCTACACATCACACCTCCCTTGGGTGGCTGCTGAGACCGTCTTGAGCTAAAAGAGTTACTTTTAAAATAACCAGTATCGGATCTCATATCAACACTCAGGATGTTTATTTAGAGGATGGGAGCAGGTTTTTAACAAGTATAAGAACGCCAGGTTCTCCACCCGGAGACCCGGGTTGGAATCCTTTGTAAGGTGTGGATTTTTTTCTATCGGGGGCAAAAAGAAAATCCTAACCTGCACAGTTTGGGGTGACTGTACTAGCCAGGCAGCCTTAATTCTTCAGGCTCAAGACCGCCCTGTCCTACACTGCAAGGTACTGTAGGCAGTAGATGATAATTTGAAAGTCAGTGCAATGGCATCTGACAAACATGCTGTAGTTAATCAGAGAACAGAGAATGAGAGATCAAGCACTGCTGGATCTGCTACATCAAACAAACATGCTGTAGTTAGATCAAAGAATGAAGAGGCCAAGCACTGCTGGATCTGATGCATTTATCAAACATGCTGTAGTTAGAACAAGGAATGGGAGATCTAGCACTGCTGCATCTATCAAACATGCTGTAGTTAGAACAAAGAACGAGAGATCTAGGACTGCTGCATCTATCAAACATGCTGTAGTTAGAACAGAGAATGGGAGATCAAGCACTGCTGGATCTGCTGCATCTAACAAATATGCTGTAGTTAGAACATAGAATGAGAGATCTAGCACTGCTGGATCTGCTGCATCTATCAAACATGCTGTAGTTAGAACAAAGAATGGGAGATCTAGCACTGCTGGATCTGCTGCATCTATCAAACATGCTGTAGTTAGAACAGAGAATGAGAGATCAAGCACTGCTGGATCTGATGCATCTAACAAACATGCTGTAGTTAGAACATAGAATGAGAGATCAAGCACTGCTGGATCTGATGCATCTATCAAATATGCTGTAGTTTGAACAGAGAATGAGAGATCAAAAACTGCTGGATCTGGTGCATCTATCAAATATGCTGCAGTTAGAACAGAGAATGAGAGATCAAGCACAGCTGGATCTGATGCATCTATCAAATATGATGTAGTTAGAACAGAGAATGAGAGATCAAGCACTGCTGGATCTGATGCATCTATCAAATATGCTGTAGTTAGAACAGAGAATGAGAGATCAAGCACTGCTGGATCTGCTGCATCTAACAAACATGATGTAGTTAGAACATAGAATGAGAGATCAAGCACTGCTGCATCTAACAAACATGATGTAGTTAGAACAGAGAATGAGAGATCAAGCACTGCTGGATCTGATGCATCTAACAAACATGATGTAGTTAGAACAGAGAATGAGAGATCAAGCACTGCTGGATCTGATGCATCTATCAAATATGCTGTAGTTAGAACAGAGAATGAGAGATCAAGCACTGCTGGATCTGCTGCATCTATCAAACATGCTGTAGTTAGAACAGAGAATGAGAGATCAAGCACTGCTGGATCTGCTGCATCTATCAAACATGCTGTAGTTAGAACATAGAATGAGAGATCAAGCACTGCTGGATCTGCTGCATCTATCAAATATGCTGTAGTTAGAACAAAGAATGAGAGATCAAGCACTGCTGGATCTGCTGCATCTAACAAACATGATGTAGTTAGAACAAAGAATGAGAGATCAAGTACTGCTGGATCTGCTGCATCTAACAGTCTACCCACAGTAGGAATAGCCGATGAAATTGGCCCATGAAAAACATTTTGGAAGGTACAGAATGTGTCCAACACCATGTGGCAGTAGGTGGTGATAATAATTTGTCGACGACTTTTACAAAAATATGTCAGTGATTGACGTAATGTTCATGATGATACTCACGTCCTTGTAATGAGTCAGAGTGACAGGCTTACTGGTTCAAGAGCTAGACATTGCTCATGTGAACTTGCCTTTGATCGTACAAGTTGTGTTATGATACTGGACTCTTGACATCAAAGCACACATGCAGTCCTTCCTGGCACTACCACACTCATAAATGCCAACCAAATAGGGAAAGGTCCATAGCCAAGCAGTGTGTCTCTGTCGAGCACTGGCAGATAAAGAATGTTACATTTAGTTTCCTCCCACTCGTTCCCATTCCCAGAAAGCAAACTCAGGACAATTGTCTCTTTTGGGCTGATTAAAGACTTAAGTTCCTGTATACACAAGTGTGCAGCTGGAAATGGCTCGTAGAAAAACTAATGTAGCTGGTCTTAGTATCTCCATGGAGTGGGAAAGAGGACTTTAGTTGCCTTGATTTACATATGTTAAAGAATTACTAGATAGGGCAGGTTATCTCCCTGACAATCTCCCATCCCTGGTTAATATAACAACTCCACCGCCAAGTACTGTAAGTAAACATGCAAACATACACAATTACGTTAACTTGGAAAATGTTAAGATAGAACTATGAGTTAAACAAACTACCACTGTGTTTCTTTACTTTCCAGATATTCATAATACCGTCAGCACTCAATTATCGTCAGATGAAACTATGATTTGATGGTTTGGGAGTATGATGATAGTGAACAGTGATTTTCAAACAGGATATTCACATATACTTCGTAGTGATGTGAAATGATGGTCGTATGAAATCAATATGATTTTACATCAAAATATAATAGGACAAAATACCCAACTTAAAATGTTACTTGTATAATAGGGCGACAGGGCTCAGCATGTGGTTTTGGATCGGCTGGGCCAGTGTTCACTGCGAATCGGAGTTTTTCCCCACCGGTTCGCTCCTTGTTTTTAATGAACAGGATTGTGTAACCTGGGCTCTGTTTGAGAGCCTAATGTCTTCAACAGGCGATCTAATGAAGGATTCTAAGTCAAGGTTTATATATGGTCATTGCTATCAGTCGGTTGTCGGGGCCCAGCCAAACTGACACATAACTTACATAGATTGCATGAGTTGCCCATCAATATGTTTGTCCAACCGTAAGCTGGTTTTGGTGATCAGACATTCATACATCTTCTGGTCAGACCGCCTGGAAGTGTTGAAAGGTAGCACACTTTTGACACCTCTGTTGGTCAGCCAAAGCGTCATGCGATATCTTTAATTGCCCCAGGAATACATGTCCGATGTTGCATTGTTTCTGCTTCACACGTCAGTACGTTTATCTGAGTGGTAAAGGGTTGTGGGTTGTTTCAATGGTAATGCAAGTAATGCTTCGTTTTTTCGTATCTAGGAAGATTTGAGAGACATTTTGTGAATCACTGAGACATCCTTAAGACAGGGATGAAGATTAGAAGAAGTCAATTATGTTATCATGCTGATTTAATTTCTCCTACATTCATACAAAACCCTGCAAAAAAAATTATTTCAGCTTTATAGGGTACTTTGATGTTCTGACCGTAGCCATAAAGCTCAAGAGGTAAAACAACCGTGTTAAGAATTTATCCGTTTCTTGAGCTCTTCTGTTTTCCACATTTGTCTACCAGGAATAACTGTTGGAGACATTGGTCCAAAGTTTGGTTTCACAACCATTGATAATGGATTTCTGATACTGAAAAATGTCAGGATTCCAAGGGAGAATATGCTAATGAGGTATGCCCAGGTGAGTTGGGAACTGAACAATACTTTGCAGAGCTATTAGCTGTTTACAATATATTTGTTTATCCCTTCTTAATTGACTTGTATTTTGATAACTTTTTATCACTAAACATTTCCGGTCGATACTTGTATTTAGATAACTTTTCATCAGTAAACATTTCCAGTTGCTACATTACTCTTTTTTTTTCAATCGCTCGCTTTGAACTCAAGCGTAGTCCATACACGTGCTGTTTCTTCTATTGCACTGGACTTAATTTTGCGTGTGGATTAGCTTTCCCTATTACCAGTGTCTCTCCCCATCAGGTGAACCCATTCGACTTCGTAGATACTTGTAATTTACATCGCCAAGTCAAGGACGAGAAGTCAACATTTTAGTCCAACTGTCCGGTGTAGGGGTTGAACTCGCTACCTCGGCATTAGCACACAGGAAGTTTAAGCGCATGTGTTCTTATCCATTCGGCCATGCTGACCTCCATGCTGTTGACTTTTTGTCCTTGACTTGGGGACGTAAATTACAAGTACCTTAGAAGTAAGACTCTGCCTGATGGCAAGGGACACTAGTTATAAGGAAAGCTAATCCGCATGTAAAAATCAGTCCAGTGCTACTAAAAGTAATAGCATGTGTATGGACTAAGCTTGAGTTCAAAGCAAGGGGGAAAAAAATTAAGCTGCTCTCTCAGAGGACTCCATCTCAAAGCACCGGTTTTGTGAAAATGTCTCCATTGCTGAACATATCTATTTTATTCTCATTTAAGGTGCTGGAGGATGGCACCTTTGTGTCTGCAAAGAACGACCGTCTCCTGTACGGTTCAATGACTCTTATACGATCTCAAATGCCCAGTGGTTGTGCTCGGGCACTTGCCAAGGCTGTTACCATAGCAACTAGATACAGTGCAGTTCGTCGGCAGTCAGAGATCAATGCTGGGTAAGTATGTGCAAGAATTGCCTTAAGTCATCTAATAAATATGTCACTGACTTCTACTTCTTTAAAGGTTAAGAACCGCATTTCCATTCCATCCTGGCATATTGTTTTTTTTCCTGCCCTTTAACCCCTGTTAGGGCACAAGGCCTTGAACCAACTCCATGCAGCTGCCCTCATGTCCTCCCTGTATTATTCATCTCTGTCTCTAATTCTCTACTCCATGTGTTTTTAATCTCTCTCCCTCTCTCTCTAATTCTGTTCTCCATGTGTTCTTAATCACTCTCTCTCTCTCTCTCTCTCTCTCTCTCTCTCTCTCTCTCTCTCTCTCTCTCTCTCTCTCTCTCTCTCTCTCTCTCACATTCTCTTCTCCGTGTGCTTTTAATCTCTAATTCTGTTCTCCATGTGTTTTTAATCTCTCTCACTAATTCTCTTCTCCATGTATTTTTAATATCTCTCTAATTCTGTTCTCTGTGAGTTTTAATCTCTCTCACTAATTCTGTTCTCCATGTTTTTTTAATCTCTCTCTCTCTCTAATTCTTTTCTCCATATGTTTTTATTCTCTCTCTCTCTAATTCTCTTTTCCATGTGTTTTAATCTCGCTCTCTCTCTCTCTCTCTCTCTCTCTCTCTCTCTCTCTCTCTCTCTCTCTCTCTCTCTCTCTCTCTCTCTCTCTCTCTCTCTCTCTCTCTCTCTCTCTCTCTTTTTCTCTCTTTGTTAAATGTGTAATCAATTATTGTAATGTAAATTCAGTAATATCTTTAACTACGAGGGTAAGTTAATAAGTAAGTCACAAATGGCTGTTGAAAAATAACTACATATGATAACAACTTAAAACCAGTTTATTTTTATACATACATTGTCCCTTTATTTCTCAACACAATTTCCACCAACATTGATGCACTTATCCCATCGTTTTATCAGTCCTCTCAAACCGGCTGCATAGAACTGCATGCTTTTGTTTTCATTTACCGGCCACACTACATATCTGTGTGGCTTACTTATTGACTCGCCCTCGTAACTTTTTTACCCAGCTATGCACTGCTTCACGGGACAAACATTTGTCAGCATAAACACTGAAAACCCACCTTGGCGGGAGACATTTCGCGAATGATGCCAAAGTTGAATGTGAAGTGAAAACGTGGTTTAGAAAACAGAGCACGCAGTTCTATGCAGCCAGTTTGGAAGAACTGATAAAACGATGGGATAAGTGCATCAATGTTGGTGGAAATTATATTGAGAAATAAAGGGACAATGTATGTATAAAAATAAACTGGTTTCAAGTTATCATATGTAGTTATTTTTCTACATCAATTTGTGACTTACTTATTAACTATCCCTCATATTTATATGAAAAATACATACTGCCAACTTTGAGTGCATATTCACTTGATCAAGAGGCAGTCTGTGAGAATGAAGGAAATTTATACTGTCAATCCTTAGTGAGATATTATTTCATTTAATATCATCTTTACTCATTAACGTGTAAAACTTTGCCCTTGTAGACTTGTCCACCTGTCACAGGATAGATACTGCTATTCTGCTATGAATTGATAGGACTTCACATATATTAAGTTGGTGCATTATGAGATAGAGTAACTACAAGTGCCCTTCCTGATAGTCTTGCAGAACGCAAAACCTCTGAAATCAATTCCAGCACTGAATGTGTCCAAAGTTCCACACCATCTTGGAATTGAGCATAGTTTCTGAGCTGCAAGCCGTAGCTCTATCCATTAATCTGCTTCTGCTTAAAATTAGTTGCATGTCCTTTACAGGAGTATCAAGAATATCCAACATACGCAGAATATAAAAAATTAATTTGGCCTTCACCTCCTCCATTTAAGGAGAAACTGTGGAGATGTCAACAACCTCATGTTATTCATACTTTCTGCAAATATATTTGGGTTGACATCTTCAGGTGTACAAAGGAGGATGAGGAAAAACAGGCTGCATCATTGCAGTCTGGCAGTAAGAGCAGATAAAAGAGAAGATAAAATGTGGTCCCAAAAAGTCTGTACTGAAATCAGATCACTTGCTGAAAGACACTGAAGTCAGATCACTTGCTGAAAGACACTGAAGTCAGATCACTTGCTGAAAGACACTGAAGTCAGATCACTTGCTGAAAGACACTGAAGTCAGATCACTTGCTGAAAGACACTGAAGTCAGATCACTTGCTGAAAAACACTGAAGTCAGATCACTTGCTGAATGACACTGAAGTCAGATCACTTGCTGAATGACACTGGAGTCAGATCACTTGCTGAAAGACACTGAAGTCAGATCACTTGCTGAATGACACTGGAGTCAGATCACTTGCTGAAAGACACTGAAGTCAGATCACTTGCTGAATGACACAGATATCACAATTCATTTGGAGGTTAGGTTGGCCAAATGGATTAGAGCGCTGATTCTTAAACATCCGATGTGCTTATGCCGAAGTAGCGGGTTCAACTCCTACACCAGTCATTTGGACGTAAAATGTTGACTTCTCATCCTTGACTTGGGGACGTAAATTATGAGTACGTCCTAAGTCTGAGTGGTTTCGCCTGATAGCGAGGGACACTGGTAATAGGGAAAGCTTATCCACACGCACAAATCAGTCTAGTGGACTAGAAGTAGTAGCATGTGTATGGACTACACCTGAGTTCAAAGCTAGCAAACATAAACAAAAACAAACAAAAAAATGATTCTTTTTAGAACAAACAAGGGGGAAGGAACAGAAAGATTTATTTCCTTACTTTCATGCTGGAGCTGGTGTTTCTTCTTACTTACAGTGTATCTCTTGTGGGTTTGTAGGGCCGGGGAAGTTCAAGTATTGGACTTCCAGACTCAACAGTACAGACTGTTCACCCAGATTGCCTCAGCATATGCCTTGCTTGTGGCTGGACAAGAATCTGTAGCAGCCTACAACACAATTTCTTCACAGGTTGAGTCAGGCAATTTAGAGGGCATGCCCATTGTGAGTTCTCAGGCTTTATTTGTTACCATTTTCACTGTTGTTTTATTGACTTTATTAAAAATAAAGGATTTAAAAGGCAAAGAGATCAACTTCATTGCACCAGGTTTTATCCCAGATGGCTCATTTTCTTTTGCTGGACAGCCGAAAATGTCGCACAAAGCACAAACTCTGTAGCTCCAGCGACAAGCTCAGAAGTTTCTGAGAAAATTACGCTCCCGAACTAACAACGTGGGCCGGAATCGAACCCACAACTTATGGAGCATGAGGCAGGCGGTGTAATCACTTCATCACGGAGACTCCTCACTGACTTTGTAAAGATTCCATAAGTGAATGGCTTGGGGGTGTCGGACCCACCTACTCATGCACATCTCTCAAGGTCAGTGTGTGTCCCTCCGACTTTGACATGTATGTGTGGCATGTTTACTTCCTCTAAACATACTCCGTCCAAAGTCACGAGCTCTGTCTACTCATGGGTAGGTGTTCCCCCCCCCCCCCTCTCTCTCTCTCTCTCTCTCTCTCTCTCTCTCTCTCTCTCTCTCTCTCTCTCTCCTCTCTCTCTCTCTCTCTCTCTCTCTCTCACCTCTCTCACCTCTCTCTCTCTCTCTCTCTCTCTCACCTCTCTCTCTCTCTCTCCTCTCTCCTCTCCCTCTCCATCCCTCTCTCTCTCCTCTCTCATCTCTCTCTCTCTCTCTCTCTCTCTCTCTCTCTCTCTCTCTCGTCTCTCTCTCTCTCTCTCTCTCTCTCTCTCACCTCTCTCTCTCCCTCCCTTCTGACATTTTTGCCAGGGCCTACTATTTGCTATTACCAGCTGCTTTGGGAATTGTGATATCTGCAAATTGCACATGAGACCTCCTGTTCTTCACACTTATCAAAGAAGGCTAGGTTTCTGTTCTCACTACCAAGACATCATGGGGGGTACGTGATTTCATTAAAAACATGTGGTTCTTGGATAAGGAGAACAGATACCTACCCTTCTTGAAATAGGACCCAAAAATAGGAGCTTTTATGTGTAAGATGTGCACGGAAAAATCCCATGGCAGTTAGAAATTACAAAGAGTAAGCTGTACGGTCGCTGCCCTGAGAAAATTGTTAGGAAAACCTACCCACAAATAAATACAGCCCGTTACCTTGGACGGAACATGTCTAGAGGAAACATACCTGACACAAATGCATGCTGAAGATGCTCACACTGACTTTGAAGGTGCATAACTAGGTACAATACAATCACCTCAAAAGAGGAACGGGGAAAGAGATGAAGAGAATGTCACTTTATAAGCCATTTTATCTGCCGTGTTGAAGCAGTGTATCTGTAAAATGGATTTCTTTTATATCTGTGTCCCGACCACATAATTTTTCTTTGTTCCTGAAGCATCTTGTTGATGAACTAATTATTCTCATTTCCCCCCATTTCTTGATGATATATTCATGGGTACAATATGCAACTTCTCAGCGATGTTTTCTGTAAACAGATCACATTATATATCAGTTTACAAATGTTGCCTCATTGTCAATCCACATTTACCAAAATTATTCATGTAAAAATGTCTTGTAGTGGGAGTCTGCTGCGGTTATGCTACAGTCACATGTTTTAGACCTAAGTGCACCGAGGGATTGGCGGCCAGTCTTTTCCTATAGTAGTGTGGAGATCTCCCTCCCCAGTGTTTGGTTACCTATACATGGAGATGTTTCTCCACAGAGTTTGATTGCCAATACCAAACATGGAGATATTTCTCCTCAGGATTTGGTTACTAATACTAAAGATGAAGATATCTGTCCCCACTGTTTGGTTACCAATACCAAATGTGGACATGTCTGCCCTCATTGTTTGGTTACCAGTACCAAACATGGAGATTCCTCTCCACAGTGTTTGGTTACCCATACGGTCTCATCTTAATTATTTCTAACAGACAAGGAATCTTTAACATGTGCAGTATGGCATGGAACCTCTTATTATTTTGCCCCTTCTAGGAAGAATCTGCTTCTGATCCACTAGCTCTGATTTAGCCCTGTGTCGCTTAGTTTGTAAGTAGCTGTCATTTGTGGATTCATACTGTGCACTTCTCACTTTAGAGGTGGATATGCAGGACATACTGATTTCTTTTTGCGTGTGAATCATCTGTTTCAGCTTCATGCTTTGTCGGCATCCCTGAAAGCTTTCAGCTCATGGCAGATGATGTTTGGTATTGAGCAGTGCCGCTTGGCATGTGGTGGTCACGGCTATGTGGCCTCTAGCGGTTTACCAAAAATTTATGCTAATGAGGTTCCCACCTGCACGTACGAGGGAGATAATGTTGTCCTTTGCCTGCAAGCTGCCAGGTGAGATTTTATTGTTTCTTGTTTATGCTGTCTAGTCTTAGACTTCATCTGTTTTCTTGATAAAATTAGCCGTTCATCGGGGATCTCGTTTTGTACTTCAGTTTGTTTTGTGATGTGGCTGCTTGCAGCCAGAACTGGTGTCAGAGATATTGTTGGAGGAGAAACATCTGAACTAATGTTTTAAGAGTTTTGTGATGGTGCAATTTATAAAAATAAATATACCCCAGTCAGTTATTGTGTCCAGGATGCTCAGACAACCAGATTGCTTGTTTCCTTTCCAGATTTCTCATCAAGAGTTACAATGCAGCAGAGAAGGGTGAGCAGCTGCCCAGTCTAGTCCGCTTCCTGCAAACATCGAAGGTTGGTAAGAGCAAGTTGACTGAGAATCTGGAGCTGGACCAACTTATCGCTGCTTATGAGCACAGGGCTGCCAGGTAAGCTTCAGTTGTAATCTCATGTCTTGTGAGGTGTCTTCTGTGAGTTCAGCTTTAACATTCGACCCTTGACCTCATGTCTTGTGAAGTGTCTTCTGTGAGAATGGCCTTAACATTTGACCCATGATCTCATGTCTTGTGAGTTGTTTTCTGTGAGTACAGCCTTAACATTTGAACTATGACATCATGTTGTGTGAAGTCTTTTTGTGAGTTCAGCTGAGTTCACCTATAACTTCATATCTTTTGAAGTGTCTTCTGTGAGTTCAGCCTTCAACATTCAACTCTTAGAATTCAACTTTTAACATGCAACTCTTCTGTGAGTTCAGCCTTTAACATTCAACTCTTCTGTGGGTTTAGCTTTTAATATTCAACTCTTAGAGTTCAGCTTTTAACGTTCAATTCTTTGAGTTCAGCTTTTATCATTCCATTCTTCTGTGAATTCAGCTTTTAACATTCAACACTTCTGTGAGTTCAGCTTTTAACATTCAAACCTACCTGAGTTCTTTAGTACAGGTTTTCCTGCTGTAGAGTGTTTACATTTAGCCACCAGATGGTCACCTATGGTGGCAAACCTGGCCAAGAAATCATCTTGGGTGTGTGAAACAGTAAACTCAACCCGAGGTGCAACTCCCAAGGACAAGACATTTGAATGACCAACATATATTTGATAATCAGTGACAACTGTGACATTCGTGAACATCTAATTCTGTACGTTAATGCAAGGCCAAACATCCTAGGAGCCACGCTGGCATAGTGATTAGTCCGCTAACTAGGACAATGGTTCGGGTTCAGTCCCCAACAAAGTCAACATTATTTTTTTCTGACCAGTACTAAAGAGAATTTTCAGGGAAGGGAAGATGATGGGGAAAGAAACTGGCCACCACACCTCATATGTTATGGCCTAATACAGGGTGTATTTTTAATGACTGTACAGTGTTTGAAAATATTGCCAGTCCAAGTTTTGTATTTACCTATTATGTTGCATGAACTTTATAGAGGGTGAATACTTGGACCGGCAATATTTTTAAACACTGCACAGTCATTAAATATACACCCTATATATATGAAGGTCTAAAACTGTATGCCCCAACAGCATTATCTGCTACACGACGACCTTTACAGTTTTCGTACATCATGAGACATTATCTTTTGATAAGACCATTTGTTGATATTGTGACCACATGCTTTCTGACGCCATCATTTCTTATGTCATTTATTTGTTTCGTTATGTCATGTTTTGTTTCGTTAATAATGTTACATAACTTATTCTCCGCCAGCACGTTAGCGAACTTGATAGGAAACTCCGCTGACAATGTCATGAGCACAGCCGGATGAGGATTTGATGCCTGGGCTGGTCACCTGCTAAGTGAGCCAAAGATTGGCCACATATTCCTCTGTGCTTTCAGGCCTACAAAATGTTATGACCCCCATCATATCATCGGCCCATAAGAGAGAAATTCTCCGGGACAAATTTAAATTACAATTTTAAAATTATTCTCTGCCAAACATTTAATCTATTTTCTTGCAACTTACCTTTTATTATGTATTTTTAAAAAACATTAAGTTCAATGATACCAAGTCTTTTTAAATGTTCTCGTTTACTTCATTTTTAACATCCAAGCCATGCTATCAAGCCGTGCCATGATGTCTCTTGTATTTCATTTTTAACATTCAACCTTTGACATCAAGCCTAGTTCATGATTGATCTTTTACTTAATATTTAACATTCAATCCATGACATTTAAGTCTTGTCTTGCTAAGGCTTCTCTTACTTCATTTTTAACATTCAACCCATGACATCGTCTTGAGAAATTTTGTATGTTACCTCAGTTTTAACATCACATCAAATCAATGTACAGTCCGCTCTTTTAGGTACTGTTTACAAATGTTATATTATAATATTTATCCTCTTTTTGTATTTTTTACATTAATGTTATTGCTACCTTAATTTATGTCCATATTCTTTGATAAAACAACTGCTTCGGTGTAACGTTTTTCTCATTCTATTTTTCATCTTGGAAATCCTTGTTCTAGACAAGTTCAGGAAGCAAACGCCAGATTTCTGAGCCATCTGAACAAAGGTGTCAGTGCAGCTGAAGCCTGGAATAGATCCTCTCAGTCGCTGGCCGAGGCAGCTGTGGTAGGTTGCTTGACATTGTGTTTGCATTCTTGTATGTGTATTTGAATTTTCTGAATCCTGACAGTTTGTATGGTTAATTTTAATCATTCACATATGGTGTTGGGGCCATATTTCGTCATTTTTCAGTGTCTGGTTATAACTTACTGGGAAATCATGTTTGTCCATATTTCTGTGTCTGGTTAACTTTAACTTACCGGGATATTATGTTGGTCCATATTTCTGTGTCTGGTTAACTTTAACTTACTGAAATATCATGTTGGTCCATATTTCTGTGTCTGGTTAACTTTCACTTATTTTAAAGTTCACAGACACCAAAATATGTATGAAATGTGGACCAACATGACATGCTTATGAGCGATGATGTCTATGAATGAATGAACAAACTTTATTTTCAATGGGTCTCAAATTGGGCCATGAGGCCCGTCTTACAATCAGGTCTTCCAATCATTCATCTTTTGTACAGGAATTAACTATTGTGCATGTAACATTTACACAGAAAACACATTTTAAAATGAATGCTGTGAACATAAACATTGCATATAACTATGTTATGAGACAGGTAGGCAGGCAGACATACATACAGACCCTCACACATATTATTTACACAAATACTCACCCACTCAATAACACACAAATAGATACTCCCTCGCATACACATGTACCCACTTACAATAACAAACACATTAACAAGTATTTACTCATACATACATACATACATACTTGTACATACATTCTCTCTCTCTCTCTCTCTCTCTCTCTCTCTCTCTCTCTCTCTCTCTCTCTCTCTCTCCTCTCTCTCTGCTCTGAGATTAACTATTTTGTGTGACTTTTTTTATGTGAAATTTACTAGATGCTTCAAAATACACAGCTAACATAAAAGACCCATTCAAATATGTTAAGTCCACAATTGTTTGTGCATGCATAGTAATGATTATCCTTTGCTTCTCAGGCCTTCTCACATGCGTTTGTAGTTCGGGCTTTCATTGAAAAAGTGAAGTCATCTAGACTTGAACCCTCCCTCTCCGCAGTGCTTACCCAACTGTGTCAACTGTATGCTTTACACGGCATTACAAAGAATGCAGGGCAGTTTCTAAAGGTAGGACATGTCGTCGTTCCGTTTTATCTTATCTACAAATTTGTTTCTTTGTAATTTCTCCTGCTGTTTGGCAGTTTATCTTTTACCATAGATATTTTTGCCCTATATAGCAGTGACAGATTGAAGAATATTCTCTGCAATTAATCTTTGTTAATCAAGGTGATAAAAAGTGTTCTAAAGAGCTATATTAACCCATTTCTGATGGACGGAATCATGTAAAATTGGCAGATGTGAGGAATTTATGTACAAGCTGCAGACATGTGGGTTTATAGAAGAATGATGAGAACACCATGGACAAATAGAACAATGAAGATATCTTATAAGAAGTTAACTCACAAAGAGAACTAGTCACTCGCATCAGAAGAAGACAGTCCACATTCTTTAGGTGTGTGGTGAGAAGAGTAAACCTGGAGTATGTCGTACAACAGCAAAGCTGTGGGGGGGGGGGGGGGGGGGGGTAGCAAAGAGGCAGGAGGAGACCAGGAGACAAAATGCTAGACAGTTTCGCATCTTGGCAAGGAGGAGCACTGGCATCAGATATGATTGACAGCACAAAAGACAGAAGGCTGTGGACAGGCATGATCACCAGCGCCGCCACATGGCATGGCCTGTAAGAAGATAGCACAGTGGTTTGTACTGTTGCCTGCTGGCCCCGTGGTCAGGTGTTTGAATCTCCATCCAGGCACATGTTTACAAGATTGACCTGGGATTCCAGGCCAACCCAGGCTAACATGGGTACCAGAAAATGTCTTGGGAAGTAGAAGTGGTCAGTGAGATGCTGACCACATGACCCACCGGGGTCAGTGAGATACTGACCACATGACCCACCAGGGTCAGTGAGATACTGACCACATGACCCACCAGGGTCAGTGAGATACTGACCACATGACCCACCGGGTGCTGATCGTGAGATATTGATCACATGACCCATCGGGTGCTGATCTGGGCTAGCAAGCCAGAGGAGAAGAGAATTAGAGCCAAGAGATGAATAACTTGGAGAGGATGGGGAATGAGCTGCATGAGTTAGGTCATGAGATAAGACAAGAAATAGGTCATGAGATAGGACATGGGATCAGACAAGAGATAGAACATGGGATAGGATATTAGATAGGACATGGGATAGGACAAGACATCAGACAAGAAATAGGACATGAGATAAATCATGGGATAGGACACGAGATAGGACATGAGATAAGACATGAGATAGGACAAGAAATAGGACATGGGATCAGACAAGAGATAGGATATTAGATAAATCATGGGATAGGACATGAGATAGGACAAGACATCAGACAAGAGATAGGATATGAGAAAGGACACAAGATAGCTAAAGATAGCACAGCTTGCAGTGAATAGGTTGAGGGCACTGCTCCAATTAGGGACAAAGGGATAAGAAAAAGACACCAAACAGTGCTGACCAGTTGCCAGGGCCCAAAGGGGGTGCACAGAATATCAACACTGTAAACCTACCTGGCCTATTGTAAGAGGGGACCAAGGAGGGTTGGTGTGAGACTGACTACCTGGCCTATTGTAAGAGGGGACCAAGGAGGGTTGGTGTGAGACTGACTACCTGGCCTATTGTAAGAGGGGACCAAGGAGGGTTGGTGTGAGACTGACTACCTGGCCTATTGTAAGAGGGGACCAAGGAGGGTTGGTGTGAGACTGACTACCTGGCCTATTGTAAGAGGGGACCAAGGAGGGTTGGTGTGAGACTGACTACCTGGCCTATTGTAAGAGGGGACCAAGGAGGGTTGGTGTGAGACTGACTACCTGGCCTATGTAAGAGGGGACCAAGGAGGGTTGGTGTGAGACTGACTACCTGGCCTATTGTAAGAGGGGACCAAGGAGGGTTGGTGTGAGACTGACTACCTGGCCTATTGTAAGAGGGGACCAAGGAGGGTTGGTGTGATACTGACTACCTGGTCTATTGTAAGAGGGGACCAAGGAGGGTTGGTGTGAGACTGACTACCTGGTCTATTGTAAGAGGGGACCAAGGAGGGTTGGTGTGAGACTAACTACCTGGCCTATTGTAAGAGGGGACCAAGGAGGGTTGGTGTGAGATCTACCTGGTCTATTGTAAGAGGGGACCAAGGAGGGTTGGTGTGAGACTGACTACCTGGCCTATTGTAAGAGGGGACCAAGGAGGGTTGGTGTGAGACTGACTACCTGGCGTATTGTAAGAGGGGACCAAGGAGGGTTGGTGTGAGACTGACTACCTGGCCTATTGTAAGAGGGGACCAAGGAGGGTTGGTGTGAGACTGACTACCTGGCCTATTTTAAGAGGGGACCAAGGAGGGTTGGTGTGAGACTGACTACCTGGCCTATTGTAAGAGGGGACCAAGGAGGGTTGGTGTGAGACTGACTACCTGGCCTATAGTAAGAGGGGACCAAGGAGGGTTGGTGTGAGACTGACTACCTGGCCTATTGTAAGAGGGGACCAAGGAGGGTTGGTGTGAGACTGACTACCTGGTCTATTGTAAGAGGGGACCAAGGAGGGTTGGTGTGAGACTGACTACCTCGTCCTGCAGGAAACTTTAGCTGTGAACTCCCGACAGTCATCAGCATGTCTACAAAGGGCTTGATGTGACCAAATAGTGTCCAAGATGGCTATATTTGAAATTTAGAAAACCTATCCTTAATATGTGACAGTGGTATAGTTGGTAGTGCACTTGCCTGTCTAAACAGTGATGCAGGTTCAATCCTCAGCAGAGGTAGAGTTGTTTCCGGCCAGTATGGTTCTGAGCTTGGCCCAGCCTCTTAAACATCTGTACCAATTTTCATAATTTTGGGGGAATTGTCTGGGGTGGGGAAGGGGGGGGGGGGCAATGAAGAAGGGAACTGGCCACCTCATCTTATATGTCATAGCCTAGAATATGTGAAGGCCCAGCAGTTCACCCATCCAACAGCAGTGTCTGGTATGGGATAACCCTTTAACCTTTAAAAAGAATATTTATTGCATATGTAGATCTGGTATACACTCGTTAGTATGCCTGCTGTTGCTGAGGGAATTCCTGCACTCTGCTTTGGGACTCTTTGTGCTCTGTGCAGACGACTCAGTATTGATAGTGGAAAATGCAGAAGATTTGCAACAACTTTTGGACAAGGTAGTAAAAAAAAAAGTTAGTTACGTATCCTGTATAGGACATCGCAGTCACAACCAGCATATTTTTCTGTTGTGATCAGCTTGGCAAGTTTACGTTCGGTAGTTTGCCATTGCTTTCTGAATGACCGACACCCATACCATTTTATAAAAAACCAACGCAATTCGAACTGCTCCCAAATCGCAGCTGTGTTTCAAACGCAGGTATGCAGGATTACGAACTGCGACCTTTGACCCTTTCGCCACGGAGTCGGCATGGTAGTTAGTAACAGAGAGTGCAAAAAAAAAGGACTCTACTTGAATATCAAGAAAACAGAAACAATGGTTATGTCAAAGAAAAAGGTGACACCAAAATGTGAGGTAACAATAGAAGGGAAAATGCTTAATCAAGTTGATAAATTAAATACCTAGGGGCATTTATGACATCTGGTGGAAGATACACAACAGAAATTAAGAGCAGAATAGGGCATTTCAGAAAATGAAACGTATATTAAGCAGTAAGTCATTATCATTGAGTGTAAGAAAGAGGGTCCTGACATGCTATATAGAGCCTGTTTTTCTGTATGGCACTGAAATAAACAAATTAGGAAGAATTTAGAAGCAACAGAGATATGGTTTCTGAGACGAATGTTGCAAATTCCTTGCACTGCCAGAGTAACTAACAACAATTGCCTGAAAAAGACTAATGAAACTAGAACATTATATACAACAATAAGAAAAAGACAAACAGCAGTATTTAGTACTGTATTGAGAAGAGAGGCTTTGGAGAACATCATGACAACTAGAAAGATCAAGGGGAAGAGAGGTAAGCCAGACCAAGAGAAATGATGTTGGATTTACTGATAGTGGCATGGAGGAATACCATCAACAGAGTTGATCCAGACCACCAAAGACCGAGATCTGTGGAGAGACATAAATGTGTGCTCCAGCTGGCAGGGTACATGACTATGATGAGGAAAGGAGATGGGAGTACTTATGTCGGTGTGTACATCACTGAAGGCAATGTGTTGTGTTGATTTATAACTACTTCCCTTATATGCCAACAACTTGACAAAAACTATAAATATTACATCTCTGCCATCATCATCAAGTGCTTTGCCGACTCGTATGTTTGTGGTCATGCTACTTCAAACTTGCAATCTGAAACAGCATGTATCCGTTCATGTACTGACAAAAGGTTGTCACAAATCTTCTATCACTGTCTTCCTCTATCTGTCTGGCTATAAATCTTTTTGGTTGTCACAACATATATCTTTATACTTAGTGTGGCCACACAAAAAAAGACTGCCTCTTTCCTATATTTGTGAGACATTCTCTTTATCTTAACCTCATGTATTTCAACCACCAACCAACCAAGTCACACGGCAGTATGTGAAGTGCTAGTACCATCACATTTGTTAGGTTTAAGTGCACAGAACTAAAACAGATGAATAAATTATGGAGTGGGACAGACAGAACTACAAAAATTAGATTTTTAAGAGCATGCATCTTTCCCATAGCAACATACGCCTGTGAGACATGGACACTTACTAAACAAACTGAACAGCGCATAAACGCCTTTGAATATAAATGTTATAGATGAGTTCTAAGAATATCTTGGGTAAAGAAAAGAACAAATGCATCCATACTTCAAGAGTTGAATATTGAGGAGGGTAAAAGGCGATAAAACAAAGAAAATGGAAGTATTTTGGTCACTTGAAACATCACGAAAGTTTGGAGAGAACAATAATGGAAGGGTATATGCCTGGGAAGAGAGGAAGAGGAAGGCCAAAGAGAAGATGGGTGCAGGATGTGGCGGATGATCTCCAGATGGGTGTATCAGATGCGGGACATCTTGCTTGTGATCGAGAGGTTTTCCGGATAGTTGTTATGAGAGCGAGGTTCTGCAAAGGACATGCTACTGAATGAATGAATTAATGAAGTGCACAGAGATAAATGTGGCCTGTCTTTCCCTCCTGAAGCGACCCTGTATTTATACAACACTATAAATCATATATTCACTATGCAGGTTCTATGATTTCACTGTTAAAAAGCTAGTTGCATGTGAAACGTCTTAATCAACCCCGGTATTTCTTGGCTGTTTGCTATATACTAGGCAGTTTTCACTATCAGTAGTTTCTCATTGCTTTCTGAAGAACTGATGCTCAAAGCATCAAAATCAATGCAAGTTGGTCTGGTACCAAATCGTCTCCAGCTGATTTCAACCCACAGCTTGGTGTGTCAGGGAATTGTGAAACACAGACTCACTGTCTCTCCAGCTGATTTCAACCCACAGCTTGGTGTGTCAGGGAATTTTGAAATAGACTCACTGCCCCTAAGCCACAGTGCTGGTGATATCACTGTAGAATGTTTATTTAGGCTGATTCTGTCACTGTTATGCTCATCTTTCATGTTTTTGTGGTGCCCTGGCAGGGAGGCTACCTGAGTGACCAGCAGCTTCAGGTGGTGGAGGACAAGCTGTACCAGTTGCTGGCAGCTCTCAGACCAAATGCTGTGGCATTGGTGGATGCCTTTGACTTCCCCGATGAGGTTCTGGACAGTGACCTGGGACGTTACGATGGGAATGTGTATGAGGCACTTATGGAGTCTGCTAAACGTTCCAAGCTGAATAAGACCGAGGTAGGAAAGCATTTTATTTTATTTTAGCTTAGTGATGGAGTGGAGATGTGGTGGTCGGTGCATCACCTGACAGTGCTGTGGTCCTGGGTTTGATCACCAGGAGTTGCAGGTTTAATTCTGTTTCTGACCAGTACTGCTCTAGGTAGCCATGGTAACACAGTGGCTAGCATGTTTACCTGGTTCGTGGGTTCAAATTCGCATACAGGCAGAATATCTTTTTGATGTCACTAGCTCCTGGATCAAGCCAACCTAAAATGGGTTATGTATCTTTACTTGAGTTAGCATGGCTTTGAATGGTTTAGTGGTACAGCGTCTGCCAATGGGTTATGTATCTTTACTTGAGTTAGCATGGCTTTGAATGGTTTAGCAGTACAGCGTCTGCCAATAGCTCAAGGATACCTGGTACTATTCAGGTGTGGATTGTATGGATTTGACAAAATATGAGAAAAGGATGACATACTTCCCCCGTGATTTTGTGCTAGTGAATTGAACTTGGAGGAGCGGCTGGCCGAGTGGCTAGAACTCCAAGTTCTCCTTCAGGAGACCCAAGTTCGAATCATCGGTAAAGTGTGGATTTTTTTCTGTCGGGGCAAAAAAACAACCCTAATCTGCACAGTTTGTGGTGACTGCACTAGCCAGGCAGCCTTAATTCCTCAGGCTTAAGACCCCCCTCTGTCTTACACCGCAAGGTACTATAGTTAGTAGATGACAAACAAACAGAATTGAAAATATGCCCTCTTTTTTTAAACAAGGACGAAAAACTAGGAGGACCAGTGTGCATGTTAAAAATCCAACAGCAGCTGGAAATTGTAGGTTTATGGAAAAAAAAAGATTTTAAAAGGCAAGCACATCAACTTCATTGCACCAGATTTTGTTCTATATGGCTTTCCACAGAGCAGCCTGCCAAAAGTGTCACACAAAGCACAAACTCCATAGCTCCAGCAATGACCCCCAGGAGTCTCCAAGAAAACTGCATGCGTGAACTGAATGTCACAGCCCAGAATCGAACCCACAACCTTCGGGACAGGTGGTGTGGCCACTTTACCATGGAGACTCCCTAATTTTAGGTTAAATAGACAGCTGCCAAGTCTACATTTCACAAGTAGAAAACCAATCCATAAAATCATATTTCTGAGAGTTGTGATTCTTGCACACACAAGTTTAGATCCTCATCGCAGCTATGTTTGTGAGATTTTACTGGTGTGATCTGTCGGAGAAGACTGGAATACTTCTGGATGTGCCCATGTGAAATGAAAGTGATCTTTACAAACCAAACCAAATTATTAAATTACACAGGTAACAGAGATTTAGTTTGAAAATTCTACAGGGTCAGTAGCCCTGGTGGAGGAGCTTGTGTGTCCACATATGTCCACCTTGTAGTGGTGCACCCAGATATACAAGTAATCAAGAAAGAACATATATAAAGTTATCATTTCAATAATAGATGCTGAAGCCTCTGACCAGAAACCACGCAGCATAACAGAAGAAGACAAAGATTTTGAAATATAATTAACTTGATAAGTAGGTCAGCATGACTGAATGGATAAGAATGCGTGTTTTTAAACATCTGGTGTGCTGATGCCAAGGTTAGAGGCACAACCCCTACACCGGACAGTTGGACTAAACTGTTGACCTATCGTCCTTGACTTCAAGTACCTCTGAAGTCAGAGTGGGTTCACCTGATGGTGAGGGACACTGATAATAGAGAAAGCTAATCCACACGCAAAATTCAGTCCAGCACTATTAGAGTGAATGGACTACACTTGAGTTAAAAATGATTGAGCGTGCGCGCGCCCACACACACACGCACACATAAATACATTTATGTGATACTTTTCTTTGCAGGTGCATGATGGATACTTCAAGTACCAGAAGCCCTTTGTAGAGTTTTTCAAGTCTCGAGCAACGGTCCCCTCTCGGCTGTGAACACTTGCCATGACGACTACAGAGGCAACATACTTGTCAAGTTTTGGGCGGAAAGTCATTATTTTTGTTATATCAAGTCGGGAACACTTTGAGGCCACTGAGACAGCTCATAAAAAAAAAATGTATTGTTTGACGCTCATAAAAGTAGAAGAAATAAGTAGAGATTAGAGGACGCCCTGGACAACACAGAAATGGAAAGCTGTAGTAGGTACTTTACTTTATTCTAGTCCTGTCAGCATCGGACAGTACATGTGTTTATTTATAAACATTATTTTTGTTGTTGTCTTTCAGTTATACTGTTAGGCACCGTAGGGAGTAGTAATTGAAGTTTTAGTAGCTGTGACAAGCACCTTTCCTTAAATTTTCTCCATGATATGTGAGCAGTATTGTCTAGGCTCAAGTCAATTGCCCAGCAGTTATTTGCTAGACCTGTGAAAGATTCCTGACCTACCTAACCTTTTTATTTTTGCTACAACCACCACGTCACACAGATGTGTTCGCTTAGTTATATATTTAAATTTACCAGGTAATCTTGTCCGATCTGAGGTCGGATACATTATTTTTCTACATGTTCTATTTCACTGGACAAATATTTAAGCAGTTTTATAAGTTTTTAAAAGAAGAAATACTTTTTTTTCCCATTTTACTTGTGTTTTTCTTGAAGCCACCGTGTTTACACAGTATTTTTGTTAAGAAAAAGAAAATGTTCACATTTATCGACATCTTCTCTGAAAAGTAAATATTTCATTGCACACAATCCCTCATGTTAGAGATCACAGATGTTTCAGTGATATCAGTTGAGCCAAGAACTAACATCATAGTACTTGTGCATTCCGTCCTCATCTTCAATGACCAGCGAAGAGTCCCAGTGCTGATGATACCTGTTGCAGTCTGATTATGTGTCCGTCTGGCCCTGCCTCAGAGTACTGAGTGTTGGCCAGATCCTCTAGTCAATCTCTGCCTGTCTATTCAGGCCATAATCTTACACACTACATACATGATCCTAAAAGGCTCTCACCACACTTGCTTGTTTCACTGTTAGCAAATTGGCAACCTTTCAAAATAGACTCCAGGAGAAATTCTGATATTGTTTTACCGTATCTGCATTTACAGTGTGTTGAAATGATTATGGTGTCTTTATCTGCTTCTTCTTCTATGCTGCATGGTTTCTGGTCTGAGGCTTCAACATCTATTTTGTGGATAAAATTGTGTGGTAAGTTGGAGATCCTTTGTTCTCCAGTATTCCTCTATCTCTTTCTGTCTGTAGGCATGTATGTGTGTCCCCATAAAAATTACACACAAACAGAGAGAGAGAGAGAGAGATGCCATGACTAGTATTTGGTTGTAGTCTGTGTCTGTAGCTTAGGGTTAATGATAGTAGTTTCACTATTCTGACAAGATCAGCTGCGGGTGATTTAGGAGCAGATTTATTTGCACAACGGCGTGATTGTATCTGTTCAGAAAGCAATGGCAAACTACTGAACATAAAATTGCTTAGAAAATCACAAACAGCCAATAAATACTGGGGTTGATTGAGACATCCTATAAGGGAATGCATACTCTGGTATTTCATTGGCGGGTGAATCCTCCGGAAGACTGAGCCTTAGTTAAAGATCTGCTACACAATCAAGTTGTCTAAACCCTGGGAAGTCTTTGCACCCACTGAAGTGATGTTGGTGTAGAGGCTTCTCTCCTGACCTGGTATGCAAGTACCATCTCCACGGAGACTGGTGTAGAGCTGTCCTTTCCCTGTCCAAGTTCAGAAACCAGCAGGGTGTGGCATGACTGGTACTGAAACTTCACACCTGTGAAGAAACCTGTTATTAAGATAGGAAGAAAAAGAACGAGAATGACAAGATGATGATGTTAATGGCCTTTGAGTTTTGAATCGATGCAAGTAGTTGCCTTTCTGTCCTTTTTTAATTTCCCATAGACATCTTTGGCACCAGTCTCACAAGGCTGTATAGACCTCAGAGCAGTTCACCGCCTGAGTTATATTGCTCCTTAAATGAGATTGAAGGCAAGACAGTGGTGTTGGCATGGCAATGATCTGTCCAATATGCCATCACTGTACAGTTGGTGACACACCAGGATGGAAGGAGGAAGTGTCCGGAAGTAGTTTATGGTGGCTGGGCAGTGAGGAGTTAGCTATCTACGAGGGTAAGTTAATAAGTAAGTCACAAATGGCTGTAGAAAAATAACTAACTATGATAACAACTTGAAACCAGTTTATTTTTATACATACATTGTCCCTTTATTTCTTAACATAATTTCCACCAACATTGATGCATTTATCGTTTTATCAGTCCTTCTAAACCGGCTGCATAGAACTGCGTGCTTTATTTTCATTTACCTGCCGTCCTACAGAGCTGTGTGACTTGCTTATTGACTCACCCTCGTAACTTTTTTACCCAGCTATGCACCGCTTTACAGGATAAACATTTGTCACCATAAACACTGAAAACCCATCTTGGCGGGAGACATTTTGCGAATGAGCCGAAGTTGAATGTTAAGTGAAAACGTGGTTCAGAAAACAGAGCATGTAGTTCTATGCAGCCGGTTTGGGAGGCCTGATAAAACGATGGGATAAGTGCATCAATGTTGGTGGAAATTATGTTGAAAAATACAGGGACAATGTATGTATAATAATAAACTGGTTTCAAGTTATCATATTTAGTTATTTTTCTACAGCCATTTGTGACTTACTTATTCACTTACCCTCGTACATGTAAAGTTGTGGACACAGGTTCTAGGATACTGACCTGCACAGAATGAGGGGATAATGAGAGGGAAAGAAAGAAAGGCAGAGAGAGAGAGATACAAAGTGTATTCAGGAATAAGTAGGACTTCTGGTCATATGATGGTGTTGATGTCAAATTATCTGCCGCTAGATTACACATTCCAGTGTAAGCCACCAGTAATGAAAATGTTATACAGTGCCATCTCCACATTGAAGGTTGGCTGTAATGTGTTTATAACACCTTCTGTCCCTCATCTTCATGTTGTACTTGGACTGCTTCCAGTCAGTCTCGATGTCGTCCACTCGTATGTAGTAGCTTTCTCTTGCCCTCCACTTTTTCATTCAGCACATCTGTTGACAATCTTGTGAATCACGGAATCAGATGTAAGATGCATTAAACATTGTCAATAATGCGGAGCTTAAGGAAATCAAGAGATGAGGCAAAGATGCTAGTGCTGGATAGGACACACATTGAGAAAACCTGATAGAAAGTCCTTTATCTGGAATCCACAAAACAAGATAAATAGAGAGATACCTAAAATTCCTAGAGGAATAAGATAATTAGAAACGAATGAATATGTGAAGGACAAGAAGGGAAGCTGCAAGAGATAGCAGAAGATAGATGGCTTGGTGTGAATTAGATGAGGATCTATGCTCCTCAAATGGAGGAAGGCATCCATCAACAAGGTGTCTCTAAATGACCAGTAATAATGTCAGACTTGGTCCCGCAACCTGAGCATCCCCGTTATTTATTCCCTGTCCCATGTTGACCCACATGAAACTTATACTGCACATAACATTTGTTCACTGTTTATTCATTGTCCCTGCATGCATAAACAATTTTCATGTTAATATGTTGATATACACAAATGAGGTTCATGAAATAAAATCGATATTGTTTTTTTTACCTGTTACTACACATTGGTTTGACTAGTTTTATATACTGTGAAATAAAGTTGGCTGTGGTTTCATCTGCCACACACAGGCTTACAGCTAGATGGAAAGCCACATAATGACACCTGTCTAAACTACCAACAGCCAATTGTCAGATGTCTCATATAATTTTGTTCGGGAAGGTTAACCTGGTCAACAAATGCCCGCAGAAGTCAGATGTGTCGGCCTATCGGCGCAAGAACGCAGCTCTGCTGTAAACAGGCACAACACAATCACGTCCGGAAAAAACAACTCTGGATGAACGCAGAAGAAATCATTTTGTGACTTGCCCTTGTGTGTGTGTGTGTGTATTGTAGTAATGGGGCTCTATGCTCCAATTGGGGGATAAAGCGTGGGGGAAGAAATGCATCAACAGGAAGTTGTATCTTTCTGAATGTCCAGTGTACTTTAATTGTTAGACCTTGGTTTCATTCGCCGGCTCCATGGCGAAGAGGTTACGGACACAGTTCGTAATCTCACATACTCATGTTGGAAACACAGCTGCAGACAATTTGGCAGTAGATCGTACTGCATTGGTTTTTTACGAAATGGTATGGGTGCCGGTCATTCAGAAATCAATGGCAAACTACTGAACGTAAACTTGCCAAGAGATCACAACAGCAAAAAATGCTGCAATGTCCTGTAAAGGATATGCAACTAACTTTTTTGGGGGGGTTTCATTGCCAGGTTTTTAAGACTGTTTTCTTCTCTTGCCATAGTATCAATATAACCAGATTTCTAAAGTTTAAATTTTACTCTGACACTGTTTATGGTTGCTGGGTTTATCGAAAACCCTCTGGAAGACAGAGCTGACATTCAAGTTATCTGAGCCCAGAAAAGGGTTTGTATCTAAATTACTGTCCTCCCAACCTCAGGGACTGTAATACAGAGCTCTCCTGCCCTTCTTCAAACTCAGAAACTAGCAGGGTGCTCAAGACTAGACATCGAACTTCACATCCGTGGTGAGGCAGGGTGCACAAGACTGGACATCGAACTTCACATCTGTGGTGAGGCAGGGTGTTCCATGGGATGTCAGACTAGTGACCCAGTCTATTGATGGTTTGTACCACCAGAGAGGTTCACTAACGTCTGTGTAAATGTCAGACTTGGTCCTGCAACCTGAGCAGCCCTTTTATTTATTTATTCACTGTTCATGTTGAGCCACATAAAACTTATATTTAACATTTGTTCACTGTTCATGTTGAGCCACATAAAACTTATATTTAACATTTGTTCACTGTTCATGTTGAGCCACATAAAACTTATATCTAACATTTGTTCACTGTTCATTCATTGTCCCTGTATGCATAAACAATGTTCATGTAATATGTTGATATACACAAATGAAGTTCACGAAATAAAATCTATATTGTTTTTTCAAACCTGTGTCCTACACATTGGTTTGACTAGTTTTATATATTGTGAAATGAGGAGTTGCTGTGGTTGTGTAGAGGAGAAAGCGCACTTCCAGCCATTTACCTGTATATATATACTTGTGGGTACAACATATATTCTAATATGTAGGTTAGTTAGGAAGGAAGTCAAGGGCCGGAATATGGATTATGTGACTGACCAACACTCACTCACTCACTCTCTCACACACACACACACACAAGGTAAGTCAGTAAGTCACAAAATAGTACGTTGTAAAACAAAATATTTTAAAATGTGATGTGAACTTAAGTCATTCAGTATTTACTTACATCTGATTTCTCAACATAATCTTCACAAATATTGATGCTTTTATCCCATTATTTTATTAGTCACACGGTGACTGCATCACAGAAGTCTTTGTGCTGCTGGTTTTAGTCACATTCACACTGTCTTCTAAAAGCCATTGTGTACCACTTTTCATGACAAATGAATGGTGTCACAGACAGGCAGTATTTCCTTACATCTTCCTCTTCTGGCATAAATGTTTGCTATGCGTCTTGATAAAGGTCATAAACGGGGTGGCTTGCTTGAGGTAACATTTCCCTTATGAATATCCATGGCAGTAAGCCACAACCCCAAAAACTTCACAACAGCACAGTGATCTTTGGGGGTGAAATCTTCACGTACAGCCGATATTTTTAACACCATGTGCACATAAAACTTTGCAAGTGCATGCATAGACATCAAACTAGATGGACATGCCACATAATGACACTTTTATAAACTACCAACTCTTATTTCTCAGCTGTCTTATATCATTCTGTGACTTACCCTCGTGTGTATGTCTTGTGGTGCATTCAATCAGTGTTTTAGCTGGAATTTGTATTGCTGTGATTTTACTCCCCTGGTCTGACATCTTTCTGGTGTATTGTATGTGGGTTTGTAGTTGTTTCTCCGCAGGATCTCAACATACATTATTTTAGACTCAAATTTGCAGAAACGAAATAGGCCAATTGAGTTGCAAAACAGAAATAGTCCAACTGAGTTGAAAAACAGAAATAGTCCAACTGAGTTGAAAAACAGAAATAGTCCAACTGAGTTGAAAATCAGAAATAGTCTAACTGAGTTGAAAAACAGAAATAGTCCAACTGAGTTGAAAAACAGAAATAGTCCAACTGAGTTGAAAAACAGAAATAGTCCAACTGAGTTGAAAAACAGAAATAGGCCAATTGAGTTGCAAAACAGAAATAGGCCAATTGAGTTGCAAAACAGAAATAGTCCAACTGAGTTGCAGAAGAGAAATAGTCCAACTGAGTTGAAAAACAGAAATAGGCCAATTGAGTTGCAAAACAGAAATAGTCCAACTGAGTTGAAAAACAGAAATAGTCCAACTGAGTTGAAAAACAGAAATAGTCCAACTGAGTTGCAAAACAGAAATAGGCCAATTGAGTTGCAAAACAGAAATAGTCCAACTGAGTTGAAAAACAGAAATAGTCCAACTGAGTTGAAAAACAGAAATAGTCCAACTGAGTTGAAAAACAGAAATAGTCCAACTGAGTTGAAAAACAGAAATAGTCCAACTGAGTTGAAAAACAGAAATAGTCCAATTGAGTTGCAAAATAGAAATAGTTGAACAGAGTATACAAACAGAAATAGTCCAGCTGAGTTGCAGAAGAGAAATAGTTCAATTGAGTTGTAGAATAGAAATAGTACAATTTGTTGCAGAACAAAAATAGATAAATTGAGTTGTAGAACAAAAATATTTTGATTGAATTGTAGAACAAAAATAGCTCATTTGAGTTGTAGAACAGAAATAGATCAGTTGAGTTGTAGAACAGAAATAGTTCAATTGAGTTGCAGAACAGCATTCAGCAATGTATATGGACTGCCTTTGTGCTGACTGCGTAATAGGTGTTAAATCCAGTGTTCAGTAACTCTGTTCTGACCACATCTCTTGATGTTATTTCACATGTCAAAATTTCACTGACACATGACAGCCAAATCACTGACTTCACAAAATGACACAACAATGTTAAATATCAAAATACAGTATTCTGTATTTATAAAAAGTCTGTATTAGATGTTCATATCACATGATTTATCAGTATATTTAGTACAACACAAGTCGATGAGGAACAAATAAAATCATCTCATTTGCGTGACGTTGGGTGACTCATACATTTAATATTGAATACACTTGAACTATATCATCCACTAAGGATTAAAATTAATTTTAAGTTAACCGAGCACTAAAAAGTGCAGAAAATAAAATAACTAGAACAATTAATACACTGTCTATGACGAACCGATATAGTGGTTTCGGGAGCCAAATTCGTTACATGGAACCACTACAGTGGATCCAGGCAGGTAATGAGTTAAAATGATCAAATCAGTTCAAAGAAAAACAGACCAGCATCATCATTAAGTATCTTGAGAACTAGTGGGGGGAAATCATGCCCATTAATAACTCTCACTTTTTAATGTTACACACTAGTGCATGTACTGACATCCTGCCATCCCATAATACTAGACCATCTAGCATATCTATCAGACTCCTCCATTTTATCCCAATAACCCTAATTTTTGTTAAACATATTCATTTGTCTTTTCTCACAACATATCTAAAAAATAAAAATATATCAATAGATGGACCGATAAAAAATAGATGAACAGATAAGATAGGTAGACAGATCATATTTTCTTTCAATAATCCTAACAGATTGATGGACAGACAGATAAAGAAGATAGATGCATACGAAAGAAATCTGGCCTATTCATGTAATGAAACAAAATGTTTTCCTGATCACGAAAAGGACCTTATGATAGCCTTTCACTGCCCTTTCAGAGTACTGTGTTATATGCATTCACTATCAAGATGAAAACTTGTTTCATTGCCATATTTAACCACTTCAGAAATAATTTCACCAACAGATCATGAAAGTGCTACCGTTAACTCAGTTAGTTAGTTAGTCACGGTTCCAACTTCACAGCAACAGGGTTGTCTCCATTATGCTCCGTTCCTGTGCCAGTGAATATCACATAAAAACGCTCCCTACAGCCCAATGTGAAAAGTGGAAAAGACAGGAGTCTCGACAAACAGCAGCCCGCACAGATACACTGTGCATAATGCCGCCGCCAGAATGTCAACACAATAGTCCCCCACGAAACATCCAGTTTATCTCTGATGCAATCGGCAGTCATTTTCCCATCTGGATGTTTCCTAGATGTTCACCCACACAGTCCACGAAAATACAGTTCATCGTCGATGGCAGTGGCAGTCAACCAGCAGCCACGCATTTCTGCATAAGGCAAAAACCGGTCAACTCTGGGACATAGCCAGCTGCCATCGCTCCGAACATGCCGTCACTCAACTTTAACTCACTACAACTTATTAATATTTCATTAAAGAATGTATATAACCTTTATAATCTCAATAAATCATTATTTTCAGAATGCCATTTATTAACAATAAAGCAATATTATAAATAATTTAATTACACAATTAAATAACCTTGAAAAATACTCCGGCTAAGAAATTATTTCAGTGACTGAAAAAGAACAGTGTAAAAATATTTTAAACAAAGGTAAATCTTCAGTCCAAGAAAGTTTTTGCAGACACAATGTTTAAATGTGTAAATAACCACGACGGAAATGTGTAAGTGCATTACTTTCAAAGAGGCTAAATACACAGTGGAAATGACCACTAAGGTAGCCAGATTTTTTAGCATGCTCTGACCAAATGTAAGAAGCAAGAAAACACAATGCATAATGGTTGGGATTCAAGAGAAAGAGCCAGTCACACATTATGTCTGGCTTAGGACTACAAGAGTTTCTTTTCTTCTTTGTAATCCCATAACAAGAGTTTGCATTGGATATGTCAAGTGTTAGAACCAGCATATTTTGTAGGCCATTGTACATTTTTTTAGCGCACGGAGGAATAAATGGCCAGTCGGTTTCTCCCGAGCAAATGTCGAGATCTGACATCGTTCAACCACGCTGATGCCATTGTCAGCTTAACCTCCTAACCATTACACCAACGTCCCGGAAAGAGTTAATGCAGATTATTTACCGAGGGTAGACAGGTGTAACCACGGACTAAAATGATCAAAAAATATATTCTGTGAATGCTGAAAACAGGTAAGTAACCAACAAAACTTGACCTGTCCAGGGAACGGTGGTAGCTTTCTGAACCAGCATAATTAAATTGTCAAGAGTAAATGTTAAGTAATAGTAAAACAGAACAACCTGTGGTACAAAGTGACAGTAACAAGAACACCTTGTTATGCAAAGTAATAATAAGAACATTTTGTGATACAAAGTAATAATAATAAGAATCATCTCGTGATACTAGTAGTTACAAGAATATCTAATGATACAGAGTAATAATAAAAAGATCATCTTGTGATACTGAGTAACAGTAACAAGAGCATCTCATGACATAAATCAACAGAAACATCATCATCAGGTGTCATACTGACAAGCATGGACGGTCAAAGTTCACCCTTTCCCACAATCACCAGTCTTAGATCAGGTCTGTGTTCTTGTCCTGATTATGTCATATGACTAAACAATCCAGGTATTGATCTCTTTGCCTTCCCCTTGCTCTTTCCCCTTCAACTTTGCCAGTTGTCACTATTTTATTTTAGGATTTTTCTTCATAATGTGCCCAAAATAAATTATGACTTGCCTAATTTCTATGTCTAAAATAATGCCCAACTTTGTGCTGGTTGACCCGTGCCTTTTACTCCAAGAGCCATGTCTTCCAATGATTGATTGATTTAGGAACTGACATCACAGCATTTGGGGCATTTTCATAAGTGCTCCGTCCCCATCCTCAGCAGCCAGCGAAGAGTTCCAACACCAATAGTATCCATGTCTTCCATTTCTGTCCTCAACCATTTCTAAAACACTGTGACATTACTGTCCTCAACCATTTCTAAAACACTGTGACATTACTGTCCTCAACCATTTCTAAAACACTGTGACACTACTGTCCTCAACCATTTCTAATACACTGTGACACTACTGTCCTCAACCATTTCTAATACACTGTGACACTACTGTCCTCAACCATTTCTAATACACTGTGACACTACTGTCCTCAACCATTTCTAATACACTGTGACACTACTGTCCTCAACCATTTCTAATACACTGTGACATTACTGTCCTCAACCATTTCTAATACACTGTGACATTACTGTCCTCAACCATTTCTAATACACTGTGACATTACTGTCCTCAACCATTTCTAATACACTGTGACATTACTGTCCTCAACCATTTCTAATACACTGTGACATTACTGTCCTCAACCATTTCTAATACACTGTGACATTACTGTCCTCAACCATTTCTAATACACTGTGACACTACTGTCCTCAACCATTTCTAATACACTGTGACACTACTGTCCTCAACCATTTCTAATACACTGTGACATTACTGTCCTCAACCATTTCTAATACACTGTGACATTACTGTCCTCAACCATTTCTAATACACTGTGACATTACTGTTCTCAACCATTTCTAATACACTGTGACATTACTGTCCTCAACCATTTCTAATACACTGTGACATTACTGTCCTCAACCATTTCTAATACACTGTGACATTACTGTCCTCAACCATTTCTAATACACTGTGACATTACTGTCCTCAACCATTTCTTGTGACATTCAACATGGCCAAATTATTTCAGTTTAAACAAATAGGCTGAAGGCAACAGTGGAGGGGAAGCATGCAGGAGGAAGACAACACATATTTGGGTGGCTGGTCAACATCAAGAGATGGACCGGAAGAAGCCTGTCTGGGGTGTTCTGTTAGGATGCAGATTAAAGGGTGTTCAAGACATCATGACTGATCTTCAATGGCACTAGATAATGATGATGATGATATTTATATTTGCTTAGCGGCTAGTTTCCATATACATAATCAAGTGATATGATTTTGATTTCTTACATTAAACACAAAATGCAAGTCTTCGTTATGTAACACTGTGGAAAGTACAGTATGGGCTAGTGAATGCAATTTTTAAAATGCCAAGAATAATCATCACATGGATTTATTTGATAAGGGACAGAAAGCAGACAAAACATTCTGTACTCATCAACTGTCTAGAAATGAAGTCCTACTGTCAATTAAAACATTCTGAAGATGACCATCATATCAATGCAGGCACTCAATCAGCATTGATTACCCATCTCCGGCTGCAGTATTTCTATAGACATGTTTCAACTCCTCAATTACATATGGTATTCATGCACTGAAAACTTGTTTTCAAATACTCCCAGAGAAATCAACTGGATGGTGACAAATTTGGTGACCTGTTTGGTCACAGAATGTTCTAATATTTGTAGATGATGTTGTTAGGGAGCACATTTCTCACAGCTTTTATTCAATAGTAGCCTGTGTTGAGTGCTTCAGTTATCTTCACCACAGTTAAATGCTTCAGACTGGGCCAGGAGATTACAGTGTCCACATCATTGGTCTTAAGCAGAAATGACCCAAACTAGTGTTGACAAAATCACACATCTCACTGACTCACCTTGCACATAAAACTTCACGTTTGTTGATCGTTAAATTTTAAATGCAGCAGGCATGATTCTGGCCACATCACTGACTGCCAACTGGTCTATACAAATATGAGTTTAGCACCATATGCCAAATGGGCATGTCAAAGGATCATTTACTTTACTTATATTTGAAATATACAGCAGCTGTTGTTTCGACATCTATGCCACATTGTTCATGTCCGTATGGTATGAACTGTTGAGAACAGCATACTGTATTGTATGTATCTTTCATCCGCATAGATGAATACAAATTTACAAAAGTGGATATATGCATATACAAAGGCACGAAAGATATTTTCACATACTTAAGAGAGACAATTTTATTTATGTTTATGGAAATCTATATCTTGTTCCACTGCTGCTGAATTATAATTTATATATACTTGTATATCATCATTATTTCTCAACAGACTTGTTTGTAAAGCACACAGCCACAAAAGTACTCTGCATTTCTCAGAGATGGTCCAAGGTTTCTCTGCCTGTACTTCTTATAATTCATATTCTAACTTATTTTCAGCTCTCTTCACGATGATTCATGGGAGGATATTGCCAGCATGACTTAGTACAAGAGTACAATAGTTGGTGCACATTTGTATACTTCCTTTCTCTATAAGAAGAACTTCAACTGACATTATAAGTGGTAATAAAGGAAATCTGTACCTGTACATTTTATATCCAGAACAAATTGAAACAAAGTTTAAGAGAAGTTATTCCTTAATGAATGCTTGGAAATACTGGCCCCGCTTGGACCTCCTGAGATTTAAGAGTCAATGAAAACCAAAACATCTTGAAAAAAGGAAAAAACTAATGGAAATTATCAAATAATGGATACATCCATTTTGTTCAGTTCACTAGCATACAAGAGAGTAAAGCATCAAACTGAGTAAACTCTGATTAGTTCTAGTACAGATATCAGTCACAACCTCACTATAATAAGTCTGAAGTAGACATCTGACACAAGAATGAAGCATCAACATCTGTTCCCACACTAGCCCCTGCATCTGAAGAAAAAGAACCAAGTGGTATGCATCTCTTTGCTGAGCTATCCCTGCTGGCATCAAATGTAATCAGTATAAATGTGAAAATATCTGTCCGGTCCAGCTCTGCAGTAGACAACTCCCAGCAACATGAGTGTGATCTCCCCGTCAGACCTGCTTAACCAGTTCTCACAGCTTGGACTGTGACTTCAGGAAATCTACAAAGGGTTTCTGGTATTTGTGGAAACCTTCATGTACCTGCATAGAAAGATTCCACATAATTTGGTGGCTTGGCAGGGTCAGCATAAACAACTTATAACACTGATAAATGACTTAGTGAAGTAAAACCACTACTAAAGTAATCTACGATGACAAACTGGAGGACAGAAAATTAAAACTACAAACCAGAACAGGACATTATAGACTTTAAGCACACCTCCACTAAACTGGTCTCACTGAACCTGTGTGGATATAAATAAGTGAATATAGGGTGGGACTGAGTGGTTTTGAGGTATGGTGTCCGCCTCGTGTGCTGAAGGTCCCGGGTTCAAGCCGCGGTGAGGACCAGGTTTTTTTCAAGTGGACTTTTAGTAACAAAATTTCCCCTGGTCTCTGGGTAGTGAGATAGGACGCCCGTGTGTATTGTTGCGCACGTAAAATATCCCTTGGAAGTTGGAAATCGAAAAAGAGTAGCCTAAAGGTGTTGCCTGGGCAATATTTTGAGTTAAAAATCTACCCAAAGTATTTCAGGATTCTTGCCGGTGCTACAGAGTTCATGCACTGAGCTGAGATTCTCCAGACTCAGGCTTGAGTTAGGAGTAGAACGAAGCACTTATGGGTTGCACCCATGTGCCATGATGTTGATCCGCTGATTAAACTAAACTGTTGTTGTTGTTTGTCCATCAAGAATGATGATGACCATTCATTTCATCCTGTGGGGATGAAAGTATGGAGCTGTGAGTTCTAAGATGGCTGATAAGGCCTATTTTGGCTCGAAATGTTCTTTGACAATGTGGGCAAAGAATGCTTGACGTTCCAGGAGGAGTATCTCCTGCAGTGGTTTTTCTGTCCAGCCTTTTCTTCACAACTCTTGCAGTCCTGGTTGCTTCACAAGTGACTGCACCCTTATGTAATGATGTATGCCACAAATTACAGTCTTTAGCAGCAGTCTCCCAGGTGTCAAGATGAATTCCAAAAGCTTTCAGTGAGATTTTCAGAGTGTCTTTAAAGCGTTTCCTCTGCCCGCCTTGGGAGCGTTTACCACAATGCAGCTCGCCGTAAAAAATTTGTATAGGGAGCCTGTGATCTGGCATATGAATTAAGTGACCAGCCCAGCGAATCTGATTTTTCATTAGTAGAGTGTGGATACTGGGCATGGACGCTCTTTCTAGAACTTCAGTGTCTGGGATCTTGTCTTGCCATTTAATCTTCAATAGCTTCCTAAGGCAGACTGTGTGGAAGTGGTTTAATTTCCTAGCATGTCGCTGATAAACAGTCCATGTTTCACAAGCATATAGCAGTGTGGATAATACAACTGCTTTGTAGACTTTCAGCTTTGTTTGCAGGCTTATTCCATTTCTGTCCCATACATTCTTGTACAGTTTGCCAAAGGCCGTGCTGGCCTTGGAGATTCTTGTATTCACTTCGTCATCAATTGTGGCAGCTTGTGACACAGTGCTGCCAAGATAGGTGAATTTGTCCACAACACTTAGTCTATGACATTCACCTTGATATTCGGCACGGTTTGATTATTCCCTGGAGCTGGCTGACACATAACTACAGTTTTCTCCAAGCTAACATTGAGCCCGAAGTTGGCACAGGCATATGAGAAAGCTGAAACATTGTGTTGCATGTCTGCCTCTGAGTTGGCATATAGAGCGCAATCATCAGCAAACAGCAGTTCTCTGACGGTGTCGCTGTTAGTTTTGGTTTTGGCTGTCAGCCTTCTGAGAATGAACAACTTTCCATCCATGCGGTAGTTGATGTCTATTCCAATGTCATTGTTCTCGAAGGCATTCAGTCAGCATAGCTGAAAACATGAGGCTGAACAGTGTTGGTGCCAGGACACATCCTTGCTTCACTCCATTGGTGACAGGAAAGGGCTCAGACAGTTCACCATTTTCCTGTACTCTTGCCTGCATACCATCATGAAATAGCCGCACTATTTGGACAAACTTTTGTGGACAGCCATATTTCGCCATAATCTTCCACAGTCCTTCTCTGCTGATAGTATCAAAAGCCTTGGTAAGGTCAATGAAAGTGGAGAACATTTCAGAGTTCTGTTCCTGACATTTCTCTTGCAGCTGCCTTGCAGTGAAAGTCATGTCAACAGTTCCTCGTTCTTTTCTGAAGCCACATTGACTCTCAGGAAGAAGACCTTGATCGAGATGGGCCGTGAGGCGATTGAGAAGAATTCTGGCGAGTATCTTCCCTGCGATTGAGAGCAAGGAGATGCCTCGGTGGTTGTCACAGGATTGGTGGTTTCCTTTACATTTGTAAAGGTGGACTATTGATGTGTCCTTGAAATCTTGTGGCATGGTCTCGTTCACCCATATGTTTGTAAAGACTTGGTGAAGCTGCTCTATTAAGACCGGTCCACCTGCCTTGTATATCTCTGCTGGGATGGAGTCAGGACCAAGCGCCTTTCCACTGGAAAGTTGCTGGATGGCTTTGTTTAGTTCCACTATGGTTGGCAGGTCATCAAGTGTATCATTAGTGGGAACTTGAGGAAGGCAGTTGATGGTTTCATCATCGAAGAAGGAAGTTGCATTTAAGATGTTGCTGAAATGCTCTGCCCAGCGTTGAAGGATTTCTTTCTTATCGGTGACCAATGTTCCCCCATCTGCACTGAGGAGGGGAACTATGCCTGGTGATGGAGGACCGTAGACCGCTTTCAGTGAGTCGTAGAAGTTTTTCATATCATGCCTGTCAGCAAAGCCTTGAATTTCATCAGCTTTGTTTCTCAGCCAGGAGTCCGGCATGTGCCAAAGTTTCTGCTTCACTACTCTCCGAATGTTATTGAAGGCATCTTTTTTTATGTTGACTTCGGGTCATTCAAATGTGCCTTGAGGAGAAGATGTTTCTCGGCCAGCAATTGGTTGATGTCTTCAGAATTTTCATCAAACCAGTCTTTATGCTTTCGGGGGGCTGGACCCAGGATTTCCATAGCAGTGTTGTAAATTATGTCCTTTAGGGCTCTCCACTCTGTTTCCGCATCCTGTTTAGCTGCAGCATTTGGCTTGAGACGGTCTTCCAGCATGTTTTCAAACGACAGCTGCATTTTTTTGCTGTTTAGGCTGGTGACATTTAGTTTTTTTTTTGCATTTTACCCCTTGAGGACGCCGTGGTGGTTTGATGTGTATGTTTATTTTCGAGATAATGAGATGATGGTCTGTCTAACATTCGGCACCACACATGGATTTTGTCACTCGAACGTCTTGTCTGTCACTCCTCCTGACGATGACATAGTCAATGAGGTGCCAGTGTTTCGAGTGAGGGTGCATCCATGATGTTCTATTTCTCGTGGGAAGACGGAAAATTGTATTAATGATCAGGAGATTGTATTTGGCACAGGTCTGAAGGAGGAAGAGCCCATTGCTGTTACAATTTCCGACTCCGTATTTTCCAATGATGCCACTCCAAGAGACGGTGTCCTTGCCTACTCTGGCAATGAAGTCCCCAAGGAGTATAATTTTGTCTCTTCTTCTTTTGTTCGCTTGAAATATATCTATAACTGCAATGTTGTCTCTTGTGTGAATCTAACAGTCTTTTTTAGACAGACGAGGTGAAACAGAGAAATCAGCCTTATGTAAAAAACACTCAGCAAAGCAGGTAGAGGGTGACAAAGAAGTCAGCCTTATGTGGTAAAATACTAAGCAAGGCAGGGAGAGAGTGACAGAGAAATCAGTCTTATGTAGTAAAATACTAAGCAAGGCAGAGGGTGACAGAGAAATCAGCCTTATATAGTGAAATACTAAGCAAAGCAGACAGAGAAATCAGCCTTATATAGTAAAATACTAAGCAAGACAGGTAGAGGGTGACAGAGAAAGATGTATGTGGAAAGTTTAAACAACCAGACAACAAACATTAATATTAGTAAAATAAAGGATAACAGAGAGGATTGGGAAGACATCATGACGAAGTCTGTTCCAGACAAAGAACCTGAAGGAGAAGGAGGAGAAGATTAATTCCTTCCTTTAACTATAAGATAATTGCTTCCTACCTGCGTCTTGTTCAGCTTGGAACGATTTGCATATTCCATGAGTGCCTCGTACACATTTCCATCGTAACGTCCCAGGTCACTGTCCAGAACCTCATCGGGGAAGTCAAAGGCATCCACCAATGCCACAGCATTTGGTCTGAGAGCTGCCAGCAACTGGTACAGCTTGTCTTCCACCACCTGCAGCTGCTGGTCACTCAGGTAGCCTCCCTGCCAGGGCACCACAAGAAATCATCAATACAAGATATGAACAATCAAGATCATATTAGAAGAAATCATCAAATACAAGATATGAACAATCAAGATCATATTAGAAGAAATCATCAAATACAAGATATGAACAATCAAGATCATATTAGAAGAAATCATCAAATACAAGATATGAACAATCAAGATCATATTAGAAGAAATCATCAAATACAAGATATGAACAATCAAGATCATATTAGAAGAAATCATCAATACAAGATATGAACAATCAAGATCATATTAGAAGAAATCATCAAATACAAGATATGAACAATCAAGATCATATTAGAAGAAATCATCAATACAAGATATGAACAATCAAGATCATATTAGAAGAAACAAAGTGCACAACATATTTTGTGGTAATAGTTACTGGGAATATTTTTTAATAGGAGTTTAAAATAGTGCATGCACAACACATAAACAATATTTGTTAAGTCTTATGTGTATGGTGTGGTTGTTGTTCATTTCAAGAACCCTCCCCACTCACCCAAGAGAAAATAATTAATAAGTATTTCATAATAAAGCAGCATGAAAAAGTACTAAAGGACACTTTTCTACATTTTGAGAAACAGCGGGTATATGATGCTAACTCCACATTTTCATAGATCATTCAATGCTTAATGGGTGATGTCAGTTTCCTGCTGGCTGCAATTATTTCCCAAAACATCTGTACCCATTTTAGGCGGGGCCAACACGCGACCCGATTAACTGTTAGATAATCTCTGCCCTGAGTTGGATTTGAACATATGACTGCAAGGCTGACAGGTAAGAGGGCTAGCCATTGTGCCACCATGGTTTCCATTCTAAAATGGGTACTAGATATTTCTGTGGGATAAGTACAGGCAGCTGGTATGTTATAGAATATTCTACTTCTCGTGCATTTTTTTTTTTTTACACTTGCGTGATTTGAACTCAAGCATAGTCCATACACCTGTTTCTAGTGCACTGGACTGATTTTTGTATGTGGATTAGCATTCACTATTACCAGTATCCTTGATGTCAGGTGAACCCACTCTGACCTCAGAGGTACTTGTAATTTAAGTCCCAGTCAAGGACGAGAAGTCAACATTTTAGTCCAACTGACCGGTGTAAGGGGTTGAACCCCTGACCTCGGCATCACTATACCAGATGTTTAAGAACTAGCGCTCTTGTCCATTCGGCCATGCTGACCTCTGTGTATCCATTCATGACTGAATATATTATTCTAACCCTCTCATCTTGATGTGTTTTTATGGAACGCAAGCTTAGTCACTTTTGTTAAAAATTAGGTAAAAGATTAAGGAAGTCCCATAGAAGATATTGCTGCTGGATAAGTGAAGTGTTATGTCTTCACATCTTCTAGGCCATGGCAACAAATTAAGAAAATAAATCTCCTGAGATAAAACACACTGTCAACTAAAGGCTCCACCCTCACCTTAAGGAACTGCCCAGAGTTGCTGGCAATGCCGTGTAGTGCATACAGCTGACATAGCTGGATGAGGACGGCAGATAGGGAAGGGTCCAGTTTTGATGAGGTCACTTTTTCTATGAAGGCTCTTACAATAAACGCATGTGAGAAAGCCTGCAAAGTAAATCATAATTATCATCTTAATATAAAAAAGAAATGATAATAGCCACTAGTTATTAAACGATATTAAAATGTACTAAAATAATTGCAGGACCTGTGAATCAGGAATGTCAAGAATATTGGAAAAAGGTTGACTGAGGAAACATATTTTCAAGGGTTAAGAATTGAGCATATAGGCCCGTCTAACATTCTTTCCTTCTCAGTTCTCTGTTTTCATACAGTATTTCATTCATACATCACTTATCAGGTTAATCTCAAACAAAAACAAAACACATTTTTTTCATTAATTAAAGTTGACTGACTAACTTACTGGCACCTTACCTTCTTGATAGACAATAGTTTGTTACATTCATTCAGTAGCATGTCCTTAGCGGAACCTCGCTTCCATAACAACTTTCCAGAAAACTTCTCGGTTATGAGCAAGATGTCCCTCATCAGATACACCCATCTGGAGATCATCTGCCACTTCCTGCACCCATCTTCTCTTTGGCCTTCCTCTGTCTCTCTTCCCAGGCATATTCTTCTTCTTCTTCTTCAGCGTTCCGAGCCATTGAGGTTCTTTGCTGCAGATACAATCCATCTCCATTCGTCTCTCTGGTTGACTTTCTCTTGCCAGTTGTTGATTCCAAGTGCTTGTAGGTCTGTATATATATATTATCTCTCCACCATCTTCTTGGTCTACCTCGGGGTCTATGGTCATTTATTTCCTGAATGTAAGCGAGTTTTGTTTCCATATTGTCTTCCATTCTTTCTATACGCCCCAGCCATTGCAGTCTATTAGCCTTCATGATACCAGTGATTAGCGGGGACTTAGATCATAAATGTCTTTGTTACTTCTTCTTTTCCACTCTCCACTTTGTGTATCCCTAATGGGTCCAAAGATGCGTCTTAAAACTTTGTTCTCAAAGGTTTGTAACAAGGCTTCGTCTCCTTTCGTTGTACTCCAGGTTTCAGAGTTATACAGCACAACTGGTCTGATCAGTGTTTTGTATATTGTGATTTTGGTGTTACGAGATAGCGCATTTGATTTTAGTAGATGTTGTAGTGCATAGTATATCTTATTTCCAGAACTGATTCTAGTTTGTATTTCTTCCCTTATGATGTTGGAGCAGTAGAAGATTGTACCCAGTCATATACCCCTCCTTTATTGTTCTCTCCAAATTTTCATGACGTTTCAAGTGACCAAAATATTTCAATTTTCTTTGTTTAGTTAGTTAGTTAGCTAGTCGCGGTTCCAACTTCAGGTCATCCTCATTATGCTCCGTTCCTGTGCCAGTGAATATCACTACAAAATGCTCCTCACTGCCCTATGTGAACAATGGAATTAGACAGGAGTCTTGGCAAGCCAACAGCCAGCAAAGGTACACTGTGCATAATGCCGCCACGAGAAATGTCAACACAAAAATCATCCACGAAAAACAGAGTTCATCGTCGATGGAATCGGCAGTCACCAGAAAGACTTCATTGACCCACATTTTAACCCATATGGCTCGGTCTCTTTCTGCAGGGCGCACGAAAGCAAAGCACGAACTCCGTAGCTCCAGCGGTGACTCCCAGGAGTCTCCTGAAAAATGCACTTGTGAACTGAAAAGGCAAACCAGTCAATTCAGCAACAGCCGACCGCCATCGTTCCGAACATGCAGTTCACACTACAAACAACCTGCGGACAGATGTAAAAGCATTCCACACAAAATTCACAGCTCAGTGTTGCGCCATGCACTCATTCAGTAGCAGGGCAACGGAACCATGCACTACCAGTCCAACATGAGGAAAATGTTAATGCAAACCGTAGCCACAAGCGTAAACACTCCAGAGGCCTTTTAAATGCCTATCCGCCATGTTGTGGACCGGAAGTCCCAATAGACTGTAGACTAAGTCTCAGCCCAAAGCCTCCTTAGTTGCCTCTTATGACATGCATGGAAGGCAGCAGTGTTACTATTCTTTATTCTTCGCTTCCCTTATGGGCCCCGGCCACACACGAGGTAATTTACTTTGTTTTATCGTCTTTAGTAGCCAACCTTCCTCAATATTCAGATCTTGTTGTATGGATACATTTGTTCTTTTCTGTATCCAAGATATTCTTAGAACCCGTCTATAACATTTATATTCAAAGGCATTTATGCGCTGTTCAGACTGTTTAGTAAGTGTCCAGGTTTCACAGGTGTATGTTGCAATGGGAAAGATGCATGCTCTTAAAAATTTAATTTTTTTAGGTCAATTTGTCCCACACCACAATTTATTAAATTGTTTTAGTTTTTGAAGAGAACTATATATTCGTCTTTCAATGTCTTTCATTGTGTCACCATTGTTGGTAATTAATGACCCAAGATATTCAAAATTTTCCGCCACCTCCAATTTTACCTCATTAACATATATTTCTTTCTCCATATTAGTTTTATCTACATGCATTATCTTTGTTTTTGCTATGTAAAGATATAGGTTGTGATTTTCACTATTCTTTTGGGTTAAGGTTATTAGTTTTTCTCATGGTTGTTAGTTTCTTGGCAAGTTTTGCAGAAGGTAGTTTGCTACTTTGTGTTTAAAAAAGGCATTATACCTCTCCATAGCACAAGGCCTGGACTGAATTATAAGAGACCATGTGTTGCCCATGCAACATGATTCCTATCTCAGCCTGCCTAGTTTATTCTAGAGGAAAGGTAACAACATACATCTGGAACAAGACAAGCTGCAGAAGCTGTCAGATTAGCAAAGCAATGCTCTAACTGTCCACCTATCAGAGCTTCGATCCTAGACCAGTTGCAGACCAGGTCTTAGGGCCTGATCTGCCCTGCCATGACATTTAGTCTTTTGGCTGCATTTCCTTACACCAGGCTTGTACCCCCCTCAGCTGTGCTCCTATATAGAAAAGCTGTTGGTACAATGTGGTGTGTCGGGTTTAATGAAAAGTTAAACTGCTGGAAATAATTAAAGCTGACCATACAAACTGCTAGAGTTTGTGATCCATAATTAACCACACTAACTGCTAGATTCAAAGAGTATGCTTTAGCAAGGTGGAGAAATGGAATGTTTCATGTGGAATGGCTCTCGTCGCTTCAGAGGTCACAAATCATGAGAATTGTATGGATATTTTGCCCTGGCCATGCGGGTGTATGGGGGAATGAACAGGCTGATAGGCTAGCAGGGAAGCACCTCTTGGTGGAATTTTGCCTATGGACAAGGGGGAGATGGTCGTGCGCTTGTGGGACCAGGTGGAGAAGGCGGACGAACAGATTTAGAACCCATATGTGGAAAGAATGAGATTGCAGGGGATCAGCAGGGGTTCTGGAAGAATCTCAAAACTGAGAGGGAAGACCAGGAGAACTTTTAATCAGATAGCGGTGGAAACAATTAGTAGTGTGACTCTTCGCTGGCTGTTGAATGAGGGGACAGAGCACATATGGGAATGTCCTGAGTTATTTAAAATAACTGCAGTGCACAGCTATCATTCTCTTGACCGGCAAGTACAGGTAAACATTCTGAGGCTTCGGACAGAGCATAACAGACTGACTTGCATAACAAGCATGTGTCAAGGCTTAGTCGGAGAGTACTCACCACTATGCTCATGCCGGCAGTGTGATCAAATTACAGAGCATGTTTTCCAGATTTCCTCCAGCACAGTGAGCTAAGAAGGGAATACTGGCCTAGTAGGATAGCACTGCATTCAAACAGTATTGAACAAAAAACTCTAATACATCACATTGTCTTTTGGTCTCATCATCTCATCTCATCATGTTCCTCTTGTACCTTGCGGTGTCGAGGTGAAGTATAAACATCGTGAGAGTGCCCATGAGAGTGCTTCATGTATCGATATTCCCATGGACTCTGCTATTCCCTCCGTCCAACATTTACGTGGTCGGCCTCTTCCTCCATGTTTCCATCTGGTCTGTACATCATTGCTTGCTTGTGGTAATGCTGTTGGAATGGTAACCTACTTGCATGGCCAAGTCTTTTGGTGTAAACATGAAAATACAATGCAAGAAGAAGAAGAACTGAAGCACTGGGATTCATCAAGCCAAAGTAAATCAACTAAACATTTAACACCCATCAAATTCAAGCTACATCACATGTGCAAACTTTCAAGCAAGTTCATACAACATATGAATCAACACCTACCACAACTGCCTCCACCAGTGACTGGGAGGATCTATTCCAGGCTTCAGCAGCATTGACACCTTTGTTCACATGACTCTGAAGTCTGGCGTTTGCTTCCTGAACTTGCCTGCAATGTGGATTTACAAGATGAACAAATAAATTTGGGGAAAATATTACAACAAAATAGTTAAAGTTTGTTTTATCCAAGAATAAACACATAAAGGTAAGGAAACAATAATATTATAGTAAAAGATACATATAGAGGATAAATATTATATCATAGCAAGTTGAAACATAAAAGAGCTGACTGTCCAATTACTTGATGTCAGGGGTTGATAGTTAAAACTGAGGTAAAACTGGATATTATGTATGAATGTTAAAACTAAAAAAGTACATTTCACAAAATGTGATGTTATGGACAATGTTAAAATTGAAGTAAAAGAGAACACCGGACAAGGCTTGATATTATGGGTTAAATCTTAAAATTGGGATAAAAGAGAACACTCAACAAGACTTGATGTTATGGGTTGAAAATGTTTTAGCCAAGCTATCAAATAAATGAACACTTTACAAGCTATAACATAAGATCTGAGTGCTAAAATAAGTTAATAAGGAAGACACCATCCAGGGCTTGACAAGGGTTTAAGGTTACAGTTGAACCCACAGAGAATAGTTTCCACAACTCCAGGTTATGGGCTACATGTGACAGCCATGGCTTAGATGTTATTTTTTGTTTTGGCGCTCTCTCACTTTGAGCTCAAGTGTAGTTCATATACACTATTTCTAGTTGTCCTGGACTGAATTTTGCGTGTGGATTAGCTTTACCTATTAACAGTGTCCTTCGCTATCAGGCGAACCCTCTCCAACTTCAGAAGTACTTGTAATTTATGTCCCCATGTCAAGGACGATAGGTCAACATTTTAGTCCAACTGTCCGGTGTAGGGGTTGAATCCCTTACCTCTGTATCAGCACACCAAATGATTAAGAACACATGTTCTTATCCATTCAGCCATGCTGACCAATGCTGAGAGGTGATGGTGTCTGCCTCAGGCTAGGAAGGCACCAGGTTCCATCTCAGCAAAGTCCTGGGCTGGGGTGGGGTGGGGATGTTTCCAAGAACCACTGGTATCTAACGATATCACACACGCCACTGATGTCTTGGGTAATGAAATCAGGTAACTAGGGTGAAAAACAGGAGGTCCCATATTCAAATTAAAAATTCCACAGCAGTCAGAAATCACAAAGAGTAGGCCATAAGACCAGTGTCCTGGCAAAACTGTTAGGAAATCACAAAGAGTAGGCCATAAGACCAGTGTCCTGGCAAAACTGTTAGGAAATAAAACCTACCCATGGGTTGATAGAGCTGGTGACCTTGAATGGAATCTGTCTAGAGGACACAAACCTAACACAAATGCATGCTGAAGATGGACCCACTGGCCTTTGAGGTGCATAACTCAGTGTTTCACACTCTCCTCAAAGGAGGAACGGAGAAGAAGATTCAAGCAAAAATGGGGACACCCCAAAGACTTTTACCTTATGAGTTGAATGTTAAAACTGAACTAAAAGGGTAGAGTTACCAAGATGTTAGGCACTGGGTTGAATATTAAAATTGAACAGTCCCCCTGTTGTGTCTCCGCCTTGAAGTGGTAGAAAGGCTTACATATTCCAATGAACCCAAAAGATATGCCGATGGCAGCATAGCTGCTAGTGCGGATCCCATGTTAGACAAGTCAAAGGATAGGGACCATATAAAGCAATACACAGACCTGCTGCCTTGTGGGTAGACTGGGGACAGTCAAAGGTTAGGGTAAGCACCTAAAAAATGCTTGTCAAAGTTGGATATACTCAGCCACAGTCTTGATGAAACAATGACGTAAAGATATCACAAAAGTGAGCAGAGGACAGTTCACAAGACATAAGGTAATAGGTTCAATGATTAAACTGACCTAAAACAGGACACTTCTGAAGGTATGAGGTATCAGCTTAAATGTTACAACTGAGCTTACCTGGCGGCCCTGTGTTCGTAAGCAGCAATAAGTTGGTCCAATTCCAGATTCTCAGTCAACCTGCTCTTACCACCCTTGGATGTTTGCAGGAAGCGGGCTAAACTAGGCAACTGTTCGCCCTTCTCTGCTGCATTGTAACTCTTGATAAGGAATCTGAATCAGGAAAGAAGCAATTTATAAGTCTAAATAAAAGTTAACAGCATGTTCTTTACAGGACTTCATAATCAGCCCCAGCATTATTTTGCTGTTATTATTTCTAGGCAATTTTACATTCAGTAATTTGCCATTGCATTCTGAATAATCAATGCAAAGCTATCTGCTCCCAAATCACCTACAGCTGACTGTTATGTTGGGATTATGAAACAGATGTGAAAATGTATAGTCTAGACTCATCAATACACGATATAGTAGCTATCACACAACAAAGATATGTCAATGATGAAAGACAATCTGCAATTAAATTATTGCAGCACAGTTTCTTTCATACAACAAAGATACACCAATGCAAAACATACTAATGTTCATAAACTACAGATGTCACTGATGAAAAATAGCCTACTTTCTAAACAATACAATGCATTAGAAGCTTTCATACAACTAAGATACACTAATGACAAGCAACAGACAATCCTATCAACACATTGCAGCTTCCTTACAACTAAGATATATCTGGCCTTTTCTCTTCTTTTTCTGTTGTTTGCTTTAAATTGTCTTTTTCTGCAATGTTGTATCTTGTATGAACATCACTGTCTTATTTTGTTCACTCAGTAGTCCACAGACATACAATATATACGACTGGAAAGATCGAGGGGAAGAGAGGCAGAGGCAGACCAAGAGAAATGATGATGGATGGATTGAGACGGCGGCATGGGGGAATACCATCAGCAGAGTTGATCCAGAACACCAATGACCGAGATCTGTGGAGAGCCATGAACGCCTACGTCAGCTGGCAGGGCACTTGATGATGATGAGTAGTCCAGAGTCTATATTCCACTGTTGTTTCTCTAGGCCAGAAGGTTTGCCTTGTTATGACATAATGGCCACGCCTCTGAGTACCGAGTGTTGGCCCGATTATCTGGTCACTCCCTGCTGCACCATTCTCTCTAGGCCCTAACGATTTATCTGTTCTTCCACACTATACCCATGATCCCAAAATGCTCTGACTACATCTATCTTATCATGCACCAATAACCCAATTAGGATTGCAGACCCAGCCAATCTGACCACCTGATCGTTCCCCAACACACCAGAATGTCCTGGGGAAAAGATCCAACAAATACTCCCTATCTTTGATTTATTTTTAAATTGAAGCATGTCACTCTGCATGAAGCATGCCTGTTTTCACCCTTCTAAGCATGCTGAATGTAGGTCTGCTACAATCACATGTGTGTGCTGTTTGCCCTCCAGCCAATCTAAGCCGTTCCCATGTGTTGTTTGTCCATCAAGAATGATGATGACCATTCATTTCATCCAGTGGGGTTGAAAGTATGGAGTCGTGGGTTCTAAGATGGCTGATAAGGCCTATTTTGGCTCGAAATGTTCTTTGACAATGTGGACAAAGAATGCTTGATGTTTCTGGAGGAGGATTTCCTGCAGTGATTTTTCTGTCCTGCCTTTTCTTTACAGCTCTTGCAGTCCTGGTTGCCTTACACATGACTGCACCCTTGTGTAATGATGCACGCCATGAATTTTGGTCTCTGGCTGCAGTCTCCCAGGTGTCATGATGAATTCCAAAAGCATTCAGAGAGATTTTCAGTGTCTTTAAAGCGTTTCCTCTGGCCGCCTTGGGAGCATTTACCACAACGCAGTTCGCTGTAAAACATTCGTTTAGGGAGCCTGTGATCTGGCATGCGAGTCAAGTGACCAGCCCAGCGAATCTGATTCTTCATCAGTAGAGTGTAAACGTTGGATGAAGAATGACTTGCGCGATGACTTGGATTAAAGTGAGGAAGAGTTGCGCAATTCGTCAACCTCACTCTCTCGCCTGAGTCCATCTGAGTCCAGTGGCAAGACAAGTCGAGACGACTGGAGACGAATACAGGTGCAGTGGATGACCAGGGCGCTCTACGTGCCTTGCCGTGCTCATTACGTTCCACAACGCTTTGCAGGTAAACGCCGTCTTGCCCGTTCAATCAGGAATGATTTCTTCCGCGCAGTCTGCCGAATCCTGTCTTCATCTGCTGGGTAGGCATACCCTTGTTTACCGCTTGGTTTGACACCAAATCGGCTACCCACGCCTGGTTTAGCCAGCCTCTCACAGCTGTTGCCCGGGGGGTGGCCACTGTCGCATACTGACAGCTACTAGGAGCCACAGGCGCGAGCTGGGTGTCAGGCTTGGACCAGTGGGGGATGGGTCCTGAAAAGGACATGAGAGTCATGCTTACGAAAGGTAAGGATATTCTCATGTATGCCATAATCAGTCTTTTTTTTTATTTCAGCATAATTATGTCTTGATCTATCATACAAAGCCAGTGAAATACCACGCCAGATACCAACATACAGACCTCCATGATAGTAAACACGCTGCCCACCATTTTCCCCATCACATTAATCTACCAAGAATAAGTTGACGGGCAGTCCTAAAGCTATATTTCTGGTCAAGTGACATGGTCTACAAACAAAATTGGAAAGTTGGAAAGGAGAAGATTCGGGGAAGACTGCCAAAGAAGATGCTGGACTGTTTGAAATCATGGCATGGAGGAACACCTGTATCAGAAATGACTGGCGGTACATGAGACAGAAGGCTGTAGACCAGGGGTGGCCAACACGAGGCCCACGGGCCGCATGTAGCCCGCGGGAAGTCACGTTGCGGCCCGCGGAGTGGGAAGTGACGATGTGGTCGAAGCTGTAGCACGCTTGCTTGTTTACTTTAATTAACCAAAAAACAAACAAAAAATTAGGTGCGTGGCCCAGCCTGAAATATTATTTCTGAAATTTGGCCCGCCTGCTGAAAAGGTTGGCCACCCCTGCTGTAGACAGACATGATGACCATCGGTACATAGCATGGACTATAAGAAGAAGACTGTCAGATATTGCCAATATAGTACCTTGTGCTGTGTGGCGGGGGTTTTTGAGCCTGAGGAATTAAGGCCGCCTGGCTAGAGTAGTCACCTTGAACTGTACAGGTTAGGATTTTCTTTTTGTAAGAAGGAGACATTTTGTAAAATTCTTCATCTTAGTCTGCAAACTGAAAAACCTGGTATAACAAACTATATTTATCACCTTCTGTTCTGAGAACAATTGAATATACTTACAGTTGACTTTATCTGTAGGGTAAAGGAGGTTGTTTTCATAACATTTAATAATGAAACTTTTAACCTTTATTATATCATGTGACTAACATATCAATGAAGCTAATATGGGAAGCTAAAATTAGTTACACGAACCTACCATACATGTCCTATGAGGCAATTAAGAAGGGTTGGGCTCAGGGCTGGCTTTCTTATCCAATAGAAAACTTCAGCCACAAAATTTAACCAATCTATGCTCTACTGGGAGATGAAAGGTAGAGAAGAAAAATTCCCTGTGCCTTTTGAAGTGGCTCAAAAATGCTCTCATATTTACTGAACATCATTTTGACTGGATCCAGCAGCTGAAACTCTACATGCCAAGATTAAGTAAATTATATGGCTTGTGTTACATTCCAGCTTTTGCACAATTCACTTCTGGTGCAATCTGTATGTTGACAAGTGGGGGAATTTTTAATTTGAAATCAGTCTGAAGCAGTGAGCTTTAAATGACTATTACCAATCGCAACCCAAAATGTCCTCCATGCTGTGAGCTTGGAAAGAGGCAGTTTTTGAGTTGTACACCAACAGTTAACTGACGCCGGTTTCTGCTGCGCAGGGGTTTTGGATACAGTTTCACAATCCTGCATACCGGGTTTGAAATCAGCAACAGGTGATTTTGAAGACAATAATTTTGTGTTTTCAAAACAGAAAGAGTGTCTGCTGCTCAGCATGTAATGGCAAATTACTGAACGCCTAAATAACGAAATTTCCTAAAAAATTCACAAACAGGCAAAAAATACTAGGGTTGATTGTGACATCCTGTAAAGGACATATTTTATACATGGACATTGGACATATTATATACAGTACACATTTTAGGATTCTCAGGTAAGTAGGAAAACTTTTTTCTCGAATTTTCATTTTCTTCTCATCCCATCGTTGCACCTTATTGTAGTCACCAGAGGGTCTTCTCCGTGACTATATGTTGTGTTTTGTGTATGTATTTGTTTACTGATGAAGTCTTGTCGCCGCAACATCCTGTATGTGTCGTAATTCTGTTATGTAAAGCTGCATTACTTTATGTTATTTTATATTGTTTAAATTTTATTCATACAACGCTAATCTCTCTAGCTGATGTGCTAGGTCACAAGTACGTAAACCTTATATATTACGCAAATCAAAGATAGAAGCAAATCCATTAATAAATACAGCAGCAATGTTAAATATCTGCCCATTACCAAGGTCCATCCAGGAAGCAAGGAAAAGTAATTCTGTGACCTACCATGCATGTCATAAGAGGCAACTAAGGAGGGTTTGGCTTGGGATGGTGGAAAATTGGAACATTTTAGCTGCAAAATCCAACCGACCCTGAACAAATCTACAGTTTGTAACTTTGAACAAGTCTACAGCTGAGCATGAGTTGGTTGAGAGCCTAAGCTCAAAAGGAGGATAAAGAACAGAAGAAGAAGTTATGTTAAAGGTAAATGATTTCACATACAGCACGTCAAATAACATAATCAGTTTCCATCCTTACCACCTTTCTTTTCATCACAGCACAATAAAATCACTTTGAAGGTTCATGAACTGGTATCTGGCTATTGAATTATGAACATTTACCTGGCAGTTTGAAGGCAAAGAACCACATTTTCTCCTTCGTATGTGCAGGCGGGGACTTCATTGGTGTAGATCTTTGGCAGACCGCTGGCCAATATGTAACCATGACCTCCACATGCCAGGCGGCACTGCTCAATACCGTGCATCATCTCCCATGAGCTGAAGGCTTTTATGGCAGATGATAGAGCATGAAGCTGAAATCGAAGGCGTAGTACATGCAAGTAATTGTTAATAGCTAGACAGCTGTTCACAGCTAGAAAATAAGTTTATAACTGGAAAGTAACATTTTTATAACGAGAGAGTGACAGTTTATAACTCGAAAGCAGTTTATAGCTAGAAGGTAACAGTTTACAACTGGAAAGTAATTGTTTATATCTAGAAATTGTAACTAGAAAGTAATAGTTTATAACAAGAAAGCAATAATTTATGTCTTGAAAATAACAGTTTATGATTAGAAAGTAACAGTTTATAACTGGAAAGTAAGAGTTTATAACTGGAAAGTAAGAGTTTATAACTGGAAAGTAACAGTCTGTGACTAGAAAGCAACAATTTATTACTAGAAAGCAAGAATTTATAAAAGAAAGCAAGAGTTTATTACTAGCAAGCAACAGTTTATTACTAGAAAGCAAGTCTGTGACTAGAAAGCAACAGTTTATTACTAGAAAGCAAGAATTTATGACTAGAAAGCAAGAATTTATGACTAGAAAGCAAGAATTTATGACTAGAAAGCAACAATTTATTACTAGAAAGCAAGAGTTTATTACTAGCAAGCAACAGTCTGTGACTAGAAAGCAACAATTTATTACTAGAAAGCAAGAATTTATGACTAGAAAGCAACAGTTTATTACTAGAAAGCAAGAGTTTATTACTAGCAAGCAACAGTCTGTGACTAGAAAGCAACAATTTATGACTAGAAAGCAAGAATTTATGACTAGAAAGCAACAGTTTATTACTAGAAAGCAAGAGTTTATTACTAGCAAGCAACAGTTTATTACTAGAAAGCAAGAATTTATGACTAGAAAGCAACAATTTATTACTAGAAAGCAAGAGTTTATTACTAGCAAGCAACAGTTTATTACTAGCAAGCAACAGTCTGTGACTAGAAAGCAACAATTTATTACTAGAAAGCAAGAATTTATGACTAGAAAGCAACAGTTTATTACTAGAAAGCAAGAATTTATGACTAGAAAGCAACAATTTATTACTAGAAAGCAAGAGTTTATTACTAGCAAGCAACAGTCTGTGACTAGAAAGCAACAATTTATTACTAGAAAGCAAGAGTTTATTACTAGCAAGCAACAGTTTATTACTAGAAAGCAACAGTCTGTGACTAGAAAGCAACAATTTATTACTAGAAAGCAAGAGTTTATTACTAGCAAGCAACAGTTTATTACTAGAAAGCAACAGTCTGTGACTAGAAAGCAACAGTTTATTACTAGAAAGCAAGAATTTATGACTAGAAAGCAACAATTTATTACTAGAAAGCAAGAGTTTATTACTAGCAAGCAACAGTTTATTACTAGCAAGCAACAGTCTGTGACTAGAAAGCAACAATTTATTACTAGAAAGCAAGAGTTTATTACAAGCAAGCAACAGTTTATTACTAGAAAGCAAGTCTGTGACTAGAAAGCAACAGTTTATTACTAGAAAGCAAGAATTTATGACTAGAAAGCAACAATTTATTACTAGAAAGCAAGAATTTATAACAAGAAAGCAAGAGTTTATTACTAGCAAGCAACAGTTTATTACTAGAAAGCAACAGTCTGTGACTAGAAAGCAACAGTTTATAACCAGAAAGCAACAGTTCAGAACTAGAAAGTGAAAGCTTACAACTATTTAAAACAATTCTTTTACTGACAGCTTACACTTTATTACAACAACAAAACCCAAAATAAAAAACATCAAATTAGGTTTATAAGCTGTCTAGGACAAACTAGAAGCAATAGCAACTACTTTTATGCTAGTGATCATCTTTAAAAAGTGCAAGTAAATGAATCGAGATTCAGATAGTTTTTAACCATCACTGTGAAATACACATATTTTTCAAAAATATTCTGAAACACGTTTTACTTATTTACCAACTAGCCAATTTTGAAAATAAAACTTTAATATCATAAGTTAAATAAACTTAATACAATTAACAAAGATAGGATAGAAAACAATAAGACAAACTTACAACTGGCAAGTTATCCAAATCACCGGATTCAATCTGCTTAGTAACACTGATGTAGGCTTGTGCAGACACCTGTCCGGCCACGATTAAGGCATAAGACGAGGCTATCAGTGTAAACAATCTGTGCTGCTGGGTCTGGAAGTCGATTACCTGAACCTCACCCGCCCTAAAAAAATTAATCCAGTGAAAATAAGTAGAGAATACATATGTATTTTTGTGAAGAAATAATTATTTTAATTGTCTGAAGATAATTATGTGTCTACAGTATTTTATTGTTGTTGCCATCACTTGCAAGCATTGTCCATACGCGTGCTACTACTTCAAGTGCACTGGACCAATTTTTGTGTGTGGATTAGCTTTCCCTATTTCCAGTGTCCCTAGCTACCAGGCGAACCCACTCCGACTTCTGAGGTGCTTGTAATTTACGTCCCCAAGTCAAGGATGAGAAGTCGACATTTTAGTCCAATCGACTGGCATGGGGGATTCCACAGCTACATCAGCATCAACACACTGAAGTTTAAGAGTGAGTGCTCTTGTCCATTCAACTATGATGACCTCCGCTACAGTATTTAAAATCTAGTCATTATGTCATCATCATCATCAAGTGCAATGTCAGCTGGCGTAAGCATTCATGACTCTCCACAGATCTCGGGCCTTTGGTTTTCTGGATCAACTCTGCTGTTGATATTCCTTCATGCCACCATCTCAATCCATTCAGCATCATTTCTCTTGGTCTGCCTCACCCTTTCTTCCCCTCAATCTTTCCAGTTGTCACGATGTTCTCCAATGCCTCTCTTCCCATCATATGACCAAAAACAGAAGTTTGCCTCTTTCTTATTGTTGTAAATAATGTTCTAGTTTCAGTATGTATCAGTGATCATTTTATATAATCAAATTCAACCTTTGTCGTTTCACTCAATAGATCATAAGCTCTCAACCGTCATGTGACACAACCCTACTTCCCATTTTCTGCCACCAATTTATGTTTGGTCCAAATCCACTTTTTGTTTGGCAGTTAATATCACGCCAGCCACCACTATCTCCCTGGACATTCTTCTTCTTTTGCGTTCATCCGGAGAATTTTTTCGGACGTGACTGCGTTATGCCTGCCATTAGGCTGACACATCTGACTTCTGAGGGCATTTGTTGACTGGGTTAACCTTCCCAGGCCAGGACATTCAATGGTACACAATTCAAACTGGCTCAACGTGAGAGCCCAGGTCAAGTTTTAAACATCTGCCTTGATGTGGATTCAAATACATGACCACCAGGCAAGTGTGCTAACCACTACCGCGGCCCCTAAGAGGCAGATTCTGGGGATCTATTATTGGATTTCATTGTGAGGATTGTTTGGTCTTATTTTTGTACCTGGAATCATAAGTCATTAACGCTACTAACTGACAAGTTTTGAGGCATTCTTTCAAACACATCTATATCCTCTCTGTTGTCTATCAACTTTATTGCGGTAGAGGCGCTTGCATGCTCCAATGACCCTCAAGAGCTATGCCGACGGTAGCGCAGCTACTGGTAAGTCTTCCATGTCAGACAGGTCAAAGGGTAGGGACCAGTTAAGGCAATAAACAAACCTGCTGCCTTATAGGTAGACAAGTGACAGTCAAAGGCTAGGCAAAGAAAACCTGAACAAATGATAGTTGAAGTTGGATGTGCTGAGCCACAGGCTTGACAAAACTGCAACACATTTCACCTTGCGATGTCACAAACACACCTATCTAAACTTACCCTTAGACAAGTGACAGTCAAAGGCTAGGCAAAGAAAACCTGAACAAATGATAGTTGAAGTTGGATGTGCTGAGCCACAGGCTTGACAAAACTGCAACACATTTCACCTGGCGATGTCACAAACACACCTATCTAAACTTACCCTTAGACAAGTGACAGTCAAAGGCTAGGCAAAGAAAACCTGAACAAATGATAGTTGAAGTTGGATGTGCTGAGCCACAGGCTTGACAAAACTGCAACACATTTCACCTTGCGATGTCACAAACACACCTATCTAAACTTACCCTGCACTAATCTCAGACTGCCTGCGGACAGCACTGTATCTAGTTGCTATAGTAACAGCCTTGGCAAGAGACCGCCCACAACTACCCACAATATGGGATCGTATAAGAGTCATTGAACCGTACAGGAGACGGTCGTTCTTTGGAGAGACAAATGTTCCATCCTCCAGAACCTTAAAAACAGCAATGCAGTCAATAACAATTAAAGACACCTGCACATTTTCACATGTAGACATTTTTATGGCCACTAAACTTCATATAAGGAAAGAATAAATTGTCAATAACACCCCCAATGAAGAAAGAAGGTTAAAATAAAATTTAACAATCATAAAATAGGCTTGCTTAAAAATTTTTTTTTAAATATCCTATTCAGTCCCAGCTATCTCTGTGCGTGCATGCGTGCATGCATGAGAGAGAGAGAGAGAGAGAGAGAGAGAGAGAGAGAGAGAGAGAGAGAGAGAGAGAGAGAGAGAGAGAGAGAGAGAGAGAGAGAGAGAGAGAGAGGAGATGATGATGATGATTTTGTTCAGAAGATTCATAAGCATAAGACAGAACACAACAACAACAAAAAAACTGCTACTAAAAAGTAACAACTAAGAAACATAACCTGTCAATAAATATTACACACTAGATGAAAGGAAAACCCTTGGAGAGTAGACAACAAAGAGTCAGTTAAGAACAGACCATAAAAACAGCAGTAAACACCGGACTCTGCGAGATATTTCCAGTTTCTGCTTACCTGGGAATACTTCATCAGCATATTCTCCCTTGGAATCCGGATGTTATTGAACTTCAGGAAGCCATTATCCATCGCCCCGTACCCAAACTTCTGACCGATGTCTCCAACACTGACTCCTGGGAAAATAAATGAAGAAAACAGTTTCAGATAGACCATATAAACATTTTCGATACGGAAATTTAACAAAAATACAGCGTTGCTACAGGAGCCACAGTGGCACAGTGGTTAGCTCATTTGTCTGCTGGTCCGGAGCATGTGTTTGAAGTCCCATTGAGGCAGTGATATTTAAACATTGATCCAGCTAACAGATAACCTAGCCCAAAAAGGGTACCAAAAATATTTTAGGAAGTAAAGATGGCTGACATTTTACTGACCACAAGACCCATCGAGTGCCGACTGGTCTATACAAATATGAGGGTTGTCAACATATACCCAAACACATCAAGGCATGGAAATTAGTCCTTTTTTTTCTAATAAAACTGTTACAGATAAATGTTAGAGAACAATTCTGGGGATAGCTTGAAGCAAGAAGAGGAAAAGTAGTGACATTCTACAAGAATTGAGCATTGAGGAAAACTGGCTCATAGAGCAGTATCATGTCTTGGAAACCTAAATACTTTGGTCGTAATGAACGTTGGGGCCAAGAACTGAATTGTAAAGGAAGGAAGGAGCCAGGGGTTAACCAGGACGAAGGTAAAAGCAGGACATTAGACAACACGGGCATGAAGATACATGAAGAAGGGGAACTGTCAAACAATTGAGTGTCATGTGTACAGTGATGTTCTGCAAAGGACTTGTTACATCATCATCATTCAGTGACTTGGGGTCGAGAAGAACTTTACCCAAATAAAATTTCTCTCTATCATAAGCCAGATGTCCTGCCTCTGTTGCGGTCATATGCAAATTATTTATCGCACCTTGAATCCACCTACGTTGTAATCTTCCTCATATCTGATTCCCTGGTACACCTCCCTCCATAGTTATATTTTCCACAACTGCATATCTTTTCACATACCAGAATATTTCATTTTCCTAGAATTTATTTGTCTGAATAACCAGTCTCCATCTATATTCAGACTTTTGTTGAACAGATCTGTGTTTTCGCTCTTTTTTGCTCAATGAATTTGAATACTCTTCTGTGGCACTTCAATTCAAAGTGCTTATATGCTGTTCCGCTGTTTTGTTAAATATTCAAGCTGTTCACCGCTGTATGCTGCTATAGGAACATTCTGCGAAGGATCTGCTGCATGATGAATTATAAAGTACAGATAGCGGGGGTTATTAGTATCGAATTGAAATCGACAACATGTGAAATATACAATTTTGTTAGGGGGTTCAACAAACAAAATCAAACTTTTTGACCAAATGTCTTTTCTTATGGAACAAAAAGAAGGGGAAATATAAATACTTAACTGATGACTTAAACATTTAACTGTCAAAAAAGAGAAAACTGTCAACTACTGCTTATAGAACCTTGCAGTGTAGGACAGGGGGGTCTTGAGCCTGAGAAATTAAGGCTGCTTGGCTAGTGCAGTCATGGCAAACTGTGCAGGTTTAATTTTTCTTTTTCCCCCAATAGAAAAAATCCACACCTTACAGAGGATTCGAACCTAGGTCTCCCAAAAGAAAAACCTGGCATTCTAGCCACTCAGCCAGCTTAAATTAGTGTATAAAGTAGTGTATAGATATTTAACTTGTGGACATTGAAGAACATGTTTTTGTCACTTGTTTGTACATTTTGCCATGACTTTCCATGCCTAGCAATCACATCTAGTACAAAAATCTTCTAGTTTTAAAACATATAAACAAATTATTGCATGCCACATGTGCAGGAACAAAATAAAAACAGAAATGATCACTAAAGTGGTCAGATTTCTTTAGTATGTTCAGGCCAAACATAAGAAAAAACAATCACATATGGCACAATGATTGGAACACACTGGACAGCGTCTTATTTTATATGTTGAGACATATACAGTTATACAGTCAATTACTTCTATCTCATTATACACTAACTGTATCTGTGATGGGATTGTTGTTACCATCCTTTATGATTTATATCCCCTAGAGCAGTGTTTCCCAACGTGGGGCCCACATGCCACACAGGGGGGCAATTTGATTGTTAAGGGGGGCAATTCGAAAATGGAAGAAATCGGCTGGATATAACAAAACGGGGAGACTTGAGACTGAAGTTAACTAAATTGGAACCTGACATAAAATCTCTTTGCAGCAAGCATCAAGCGCAAGGATCTCACTAAATTTAAATATTATAATTACTAATAATTAAAATAATATAGAAAATATCTTTAATTAAAATTATTTTGTACTTGAATTTCAGTTCTCCATTATATGTTTTGAAAATTTACTTCCTGTGTTTGTCAATAATTTCCTAGTGATTTCTTCCTAAAACCTATCGGTCCTTTGGCTAGGATCGGGTGCATTTGCTGCTTTCCCTCCAGTAGTGCGCCTGGTCTGGTCGGGGGCCAGGATGATCAAATAAAATCCCATCACATATCTTCACCTTAGATGTGGGCCTGTGGACCCCTGTGGGCAATAGCTTACAGTGAGACTAGGGGTCCACACAAAAAAGGGGAGGCGGGGGAACCAGCTTGTCTGGGGTAACCGCCAAAGCAAATAAAATTTAAAAAATTCACCCAACACAACGGACACACAGGGACGCTGGACGGAGAGGGGGGTGGGGGGGGGGGGGGGGGGGGGGCCTCTGGCTCCTCTGGGAAGGGCCCTTCTAAAAAAAAATTCAAATTTCTTTAGTGAACATTTCAATTTTTAAATATTAAAAATGATGCATATGTTGGGGGGGAGGAAATAACAATTTTAGAAAGGCTTAGGTGGGGCAATAACAATTTTAGAAAGGCTTAGGTGGGGCATAGCACAAAAAAAGGTTGGGAAACACTGCCCTAGAGTGTCTGAACTTCTCATGAAGTAACCTACCAGGAAGTGGCTGATGTGTTTCCAGGTCTCGTATTTGTACCAGAAACGGTTGCATCCCACAGTCTCGACCATTTGAGGTTAGCTTGGCCATCAGAACCACGTAGTTGGAGGTCTTCCCCACTGTAAGCACAAGCAAGCGGTTAAACATCTTAATACAAGAACACATACAAAAGTAGACATCATCATTTACTTAAAATAAGTGTAAATACCAGAGTTATCATAAATAAATGGTACAATATTTACATGTTATCATCATGATCATGTGTTGGCAGTATGTACGATCATGTGAACTGCTATCTCAGACAACTGTCTAAAATAAGTGTGCATACCAGTTATCATAAATAAATGGTACAATATTTACATGTCATCATCATCATCATGTGTTGGCAAGTGATCATGGTTGCCATCTCAGACAATCACCAGACTCTACCAGGCCTGTGCTCCTGTCCCAATTATACCATATGGTCAAGCCATGTTGGCATTTAACTCTGTCTTTCTCTTGCTCTTTTCCCATCAAATTTGCAAGGTTTTTCTCTAAAGTTTCATGGTTATTTTTTCCTCAAAATATGCCCAAATAATCTTGTCATTTAATTTCTCTGATCAATTTGAGATTTTCATCTTCTTACAAGAGGACTGCCTCATTTGTTTTTATATCCATCAGTGGCATTCTTTTTATTTTTCTTAACCACATGTCTGTTGCCGTCAGATGTCTCCCAACTTATCTACTTATTGTCCAGATCTTACGTGCATGCAACAGTATAGGCTCTATATAGCATTTTAACCATTTTTCCCCACTGCAAATTTGGTAACTATTTATCGGTAAGTATGAGGTCAGGCTGATTGGATAAGTGTGCTCATTCTTATACATCTGCTGATGCAGAGGTAGAAGGTTCAACCCTTACACTGGTCAATTGGACTAAAATGTTGACTCCTCATCCTTGACTTAGGGACGTAAATTACAAGCACCTTTGAAGTCAGAGTGGGTTTGTCTGATGGCGAGGGAAACTAGTAATAGGGAAAGCTAATCCACACGCAAAAATCAGTCGTGCACTTGGGAGTAGTAGCCCGTGTATGGATTATGCTTCAGTTGAAAGCAAGCGAAGGCACACACACACACACACACAAATCTGTGAGTATGTTTTCCACATCTACATGTCAATATAGTGAGTAGGCAGAGGATCCTTGTACATACCTAAGAGCACATTGGGCTCATGGTGCTAGATCTATATTGTTATAGACCAATCAGCACTAACTGGGTTATGTAGAATCACACTAGCCACCTTTACTTCCCAAGACATTCTGTGGTACTTATTTTAGGCTGGGTTGACTTGTGTGCCTGAAGTCAATTTAAAAAATCAGAATCCATCCCAATGAGGATCGAACCCAGGTCAGTAGGGAAGCATCTAGACACTGTGCTATCATGGTTCCCACATGTTAATATACACAAGCATATACAGGGTGTTTGTAAAGTCTCACTACACTTTCTATATAGAACAGCTGTTTGTTGGAGAATATGTTTTCCGTTTGCAAGACGTACAATATGCTCTCCAACAAACAGCTGTTCTACATACAATGTGTAGTGAGACTTTACAAACACCCTGTACAAAATACATAGCAACACTGATGTTTCCCTAATTGCATGTGTGTAACTGCACAGTTGTCTGACAGATGGCACAGCTACAACAGTCAATGAACATAACATCTGTATTTCCCTGACCAAATATTGGATGCCATCATTGATTTGTGGCTGTTGATAATACAGCTACCTGTACATATACATAATGTTATTGCTCAATGCAAAAAATAAACTGGGCAGAAACGAGACTAAATGAACAAATTCTTAACGACACTGAAGAATATAGACAGCTAGTAAACATTATACATTCTTCTTTCAACCTTTAACCCCAATTGGGGAATAGGCCCATACATTCTTCTTTCAACCTTTAACCCCAATTGGGGAATAGGCCCATACATTCTTCTTTCAACCTTTAACCCCAATTGGGGAATAGGCCCTCAAACAACTGACTCCAAGCCCTCATAACCTTAGCTATCCCACAATGCTCTGCCAATGTCTTCCCCACATTATTCACTTCTGTTTCTACTTCTCTTCTTCGTATGTTTTTAGGCCTTCCTCTATTTCATTTGCCCTGTGGGTTCCAAACAAAAGCCTTTATAGTTTTACTATCTCAAGTTTTCTCAGTGTGTCTTATCCATGGGCACCGTCTTTTCTTCACCTCCTGGCTCACTGGCATTTCTCTAGTTCTCTCCATGAGGTTCCACACAGCTGATTCTGTCAGGTTATAATTTAACATCACATATAAAACAGTGATATTTTCGCTTGGTCATAATATAGAAAAAAAGACGTCTGTTACACTACAAAATACTCTGGAGGGCAAGGTCCAAGACAAGAAAAAAAGAGGAAACACTACATCAGACAAATGTGCAAGAATTTTGAGGCACATACCGATGAGAAGCTGAAGAAAGTTGCTATGAATAGAAGTCAGAAAAGGGACAATGTCAAATAACTTCATCAACTGTACTTAAAAAATGAACGACCATTATACATATATATAAGTTTTACTTATTTTAAAATATTTAAAAATTCAATTTATACTGTAAAATTCACAATTACTCACATCCACCAGGCCAGAATTTTGCTGATGTCACAGTTGGAGAGTTTATTATAAACTCTTTTGTTTTTGGATCATAAGTCGCAGTTGTTTCCAGGCCTCGTATAAAAGTACCTATATGCAATACAAACAGGATTAATCTTTTTATGCATTGTATAGCAACCACGATCATCAAATAATGTTTAGTCAAATAAAATAAGAAATTGTCTATTGACCTCTTTAAAAGCTTTCAGCTCGCCCCTTTCCATCTTGTTTGACATAATCCCAAAATGTTAATCTTAAAATTTTTAATTCCCCTTATCAGTTGTGTGGTCTTTCCCATTTATACATTGTTCTAGATTTTCCTAGTTGAAAGGAGGTAAGTCAGTGATCAAGACTCCTTACACTTACCCCACATCACATCATACTTCATGGAAAAAAACTTACTTTCACCTAAATCGAATGAGTTATTTTTGAATAACGAAGACACAAACAATAGATTGCACAATTTATTGCTTAGCATATTTCGCTGCATTTTTTCAGGTATGTACTGCAGAAATCACATAACATAAACTAAAGCAATAAGATAAATCCTTCAAGATGAAATATACAACACACATATCCACACACAAATTTGAATTCTTTAAAACGGTAATTTTAAACTGACTATCATGTCTTTTTTGTTTGCACAAAGCTGTTTTTTGAGGTTTTTATCATCATCATTGAAGGACTAACCTCATTTGTTTTTCTATCCACCAGTGGTATTTAGTTTATGTTGTGTGATTTGTGCAGAATGTACCTGACGAGATGCAGCAAAATATGCCAGGCCATAAATCATGCAATCTATTGTTTGTGTCTTCCTTATCAAATTCACTATAGGAAAACATCATTTTGAGTTATTTTTCTTTTCTTTACAGATGTTCTTGGTTGGTTGGATTCAGCAACTAAAGTTTTCTACGGGATGTGATAGCCAATCCCATGCTGACCCTCCTTTGCCTCATTCATACAACATTCTTGGAAGGTTATTGCTTCCCTTAAATCCCGAGTAACCCCCGGGTATCATCAACTTAATATTGACAAAATACGTCATGGTTTCCCCTTAACTTTCATGTGCCTACAAGAAATCTTCAAACTACAAATATTCTATTGTGGTTAGCTTATCTTTTTTTATTTTAATTTGACAGGACAGCAGAAAATGTATTTTTTCTTTATGATTCCCATACATTTATCAGTTCATATCTAAGATACATATTTATCAGTTCATATCTAAGACACATATTCATTAGTTCACTCCTTACCATGACCCAGCTCAGTCTGAGCGTATGTTCCAATAATAGCAAATTTTTTGGCAAGTGGCACCCACTTTGCTTTTTGCTCATCAGTGCCTTGTTTTTGAATTGTTGGAGTAAACATGGATTCATGGAGACCAAATGGTGATGGTTCGCTAGGAAATATAACCCTGAAAGTTGACAAAAATAGGCAGCTGTAATAGTGGCCTACAATTATTTGAATTGATCTAATAAAGGCTGTAATGAATAAAAGCAGATTCCCATCTTCCCAACGCATCCCCAACCTATTTCCACCCCTTGTGGAATTGGGGGAAGGCGGGGGGCAAAACCAACGGATCTGTGTGGGAAGATTTTCCGTGCCTCACGAAAGAAATCTTACTTATTCAAGTACTTCTAGTGGGCTACGGGTTCCCTAAATATAAATCACAGATTTATAGACAGAGATCCCTCGAGATTCATTCGCAACTGCGAGTGCTATCAAGAACAAGTTACCTGAACAGTTCAAGAAGCCTGATACGGGGGAGGAAAATGGCACGTGGCAAGACCAACACCAAGAAACAACAAACTCATAAGATATGCAGCATGGGAGCCGCCAAAATTGCAAAGAAGATGAATGTGGAGAGCCTGCCTGTGAGCTGCAAAAAACCTGAAACTACAGTCACCTCAATGGCAGCTACCAAGAGGAAGATCGACGACAACCCACCACAGACAAGCGCCAAGTCTACTGAAAAGAATGAGGAGAATGACACCAGAGTCGGAAACACCGACTCAAAGACAGTCAGATGGGTTGTCAAGCACATTCAAGTGGAGCTGACAGATGAACAGATCCTGAAGCCACTGCAACAGGAAAATCTCCATATCCAAATCTTGAGGGCAGAGCGGATCCTGATGTACTCCAAGATCCCTACTACACTGGCGGTGGTGACGACTGAGGACAGTGAGATACCAAGCCAAGTATCGATAAACCAGAAAATACAGCAGCCTGAAGGATTCATACTAAGAATCACCCAATGCTCCAGATGCCAGAAGGCCGACCACAGCAGAGCAACATGTCACAGTAAGACGGAAATCTGCTGGTACTGCGCCGATCACCACGCCTTCAAGGAGTTCCGCTGGCCAAGCTGGACACGGACTTCCGAGCACCCAACAACAAAAGAAAGTGCACCAATGGCATGGGCAAGCATGGACCAAGATACCTGGGCTGTCCGTACCTCCAAAGACACAAAGAAGTCTTAAAGATCGCCATTACCACAAAGACACCATATAAGGACGCAATGCGGAGGTGCAAGACAGCCACGTGCATCTCGCAAGCGAAAAGATCTCAACTACAAAGCCAGATAGACGAGCTAGGAAATCAAATCAAGCTACTTCAAACACCGGCGCAAACCAGTGACAATAAAAAACTGATTGCTGAAATAAAGGAGATCCAGCAAAGCATCAAACAAGAAGTAGAGCACACGATCCAGGTGACAAAGAAGAATGAAGAGATTCTACGAGACATCAAGGCGGAGAGAGAAATGCTCAAAACTGAAAGGGAGGTACCCCAAAACAAACCAGCTGAAGCCAAGGAAAAGATCACAGAAAAGCCGCAAGATGAAACCCAACTAAAGACCCACCCGGACCAGCAAGCCAAAGCTAACAGCCCAACCATGACGCCTAAGACGCTCAAGGAGAAGTTGATACCCCGTCAGACCTCTGAAGAAAACCTAGACAAGTACAAGGACGACGACATAGAGCACACCTCGTCCACCCCAAAATTTACTCTGGAGGAGCTCCTCGAGGATTGCGAAGAAGAGGAAAGGAAAAATGTACTCAGGTTCAAGGAATTCAAAAGGCACAAGGCAGAAAAATAAAGTAAGAAGCCCAAGAAATTCAAGGGGAAACCAATGTCCCACCAGACCTCTGAAGAATACCCAGAGATACACTATGATAATCAGGACGGACACGACTACGGGTACTATATGGATGGCATGGAGCACATCCCATGGTTGACCATGGAGAAAGAAATCAAAAGACAATAGAAACTCAAACTGGAAAAAGAAAAAAGGCGCAAGGATGATAATGAAAACATCGAAAAACTGCTACAGACAATACACCATAAAGGAGGCAAAAAGACCAAATAAAAAGTCCTTTTAAGGACTGTACCCAGCCAAGTGAAATGCACTAAGTAGCTAACACGGACAATAGACACCACCAGAGGAGACAGACTCAAAGAAAAACCTGCCGGCCAACACCCCCCCTCCCCCCTTCCAGCTGATGTCACAGGCATACACTCTGCAAATCTGATGAGCAGAAAAACTTAAGAGACTCATTCCCCACCGTGAACCACCAGTATTATAACCGATACCACTGAGGCTGGTTGACACATGGTGGAAAGTTTTTTTTTTTTTTTTTTTGCAAAATGGACGGATGTCGAGATTCTGATGTTCCACTGCAAATTTCTGCCCTAAAGATCCGTGGTACACCGAAAAGTTGATTTGTCCCAGTGCAAAAAGTAGTTGACGTTTTTGACACACTCATAAAACTTCTGCACAAGACCACCATTTGGAGTTTACTTCAGAAACCTCGCTGAGAGAGGACACTTCCACGATTCTGTAGTACAAATGCAACATTGTGAAACCCACAACTGTTGATCTACTGCATGAAAAATGAAGAAGTAAAATTCTCTTTAAGAAGGCTGGTGACAGGCTGGTTGGTGTATTTCAAGTATAATCAAAGGCTGGCAGAAAGTAACGATCTAATATACCTTACCAATCCAAAGGGAGGCCATAATGTCTTCCATCATTAACTTTCATCGATTTGGTTGAGGTGAAAGAAGTCCCCGGTCATCTAGACAGTACTAGTGGGTGAATATACCAGGTAAATGTGTTTGTATATGATTGGACATGGCAATGACTGGATGACCAAGTATACTTCCTGGCCCAATTATTATATAGCCAGCTAGGACTTCCCTCTTCCTATAATTCAGTCTCTATTATCTTTATTAAATTCTTTATTTCCAGTGTTAAAGTTTCATCATGAGCTGTCAAGTTCTTCTGTTGGATAGGATAGATGAGATACTTTTAGAAATAAGATCATCTTACTATGGGTCTGCACAGACAGCAGACATTCTTCACAAGGGGACATCTTGGAAAATAAATAATATACTGATTGGAGCGAGTTAGCAGCCGTCCACCCCTAACACGTTACAAAGGCCACAATCAGAAGATTCACTGTATGTGACTTGATCATGCAAAACTGGCTCATCATCATATGCTATGTTGATAAGTGTGAGCGGTCATCTTTCGCCATCTCACACAATCACCAGAATCATGGATCAAACCATGCAGAAACGTATCTCTTTGCTTTCCCTGCTTTTTTCCCCCTCAATCTTGCCAGGCATCACTACGTCTTCTAGTTCATTTCTTCTTGTAATGTGTCCAAAATAATCTTTACTGTCTACGTCTAATTTCTCTAATCAGGTTAGTTTTCATTTGTTTCAAGCCTAGACTGAACCAAATCTGAATCTGAATTATGAACAGAAGAGGGGGGTGGGGGGGGGGGGGGGGTGTGTTTGATGAGTGGTCTCGAGGTATGGTGTCCACCTCAAGTGCTGGAGGTCCTGAGTTCAATCCCAGGTGAGGCCCGGGATTTTTTCACTTGGACTTCTAGTAACAACATTTCCCCTGGTCTCTGGGTAGTGAGATCAGACACCCGTGTGTATTGTTGCGCACGTAAAAATTCCCTTGGCAGTTGGAAATCGAAAAAAGAGTAGCCTAACAGCTGCCCGGGCAAATTTTTGAGTTAAAAATCTACCCAAAGTATTTCAGGATCCTCACCGGTGCTACGGAGTTCGTGCAATGAGCTGAGATTCTCCGGACTCAGGCTTGAGTTAGGAGTAGAATGGAGCACTTATGGGTTACACCTGTGCGCCGTGATGTTGAGCCGTCGACTAAACAAACTAAATCTGAACAAAAATGTGGACACATAAATTACATTATGTTAGAATCTGCATCTAAGATTCAGTTCAAATACATGTGAAGTGTTTGAGCATGTCACTTCTTCATTCAGATTTGTGACCTGCTCACTAACTTATTCTCAGGAAGGAAATTTGTTGGTTTCCCCTTTCCTTCCACATGGGTGGTTTGTGTGCTCCACCTTTAACAGCAATTTCCAGCCACCAGACACTGTACACTGATCTGCTGAAGGGCAGAATTGTCCATTTATTCCGGAAGAAACTATCCTCTGAAGTGCATTTATCGCACTCTTGTGTCTTGCCCTCTACCACTAGGAGGTGCAGTTATTTTCTCTTCTCTAAGCTGAGATTGTGATAACACTTATGTAACACTGAATCATGATATATGAGTGACAGTGAAAGGTTATTTTGTTAATAAATCCCCAATATTGATATATTGATCTTGCAAATACGTTGGACTGCCAGAGTGACTAACAAGTGCCTGGGAAAGGCTAATGAAAATAGAATATTATACGCAAATATAAGAAGGAGATGGTTCTGTGGTCATGTAATGAGATGAGAGGCGTTGGAAAACATGGTGACGACTTAAAAGATCAGTGGTAGAAGAGGCAGAGGCAGGTTGATAGAAATTATGCTGAAATGCCACGGTGGTGGCATGGAGGAATATCAAAAACAGAACTGCTACAGAACACCAGGGTCTTGGCAGGGCACAAGATGATGATAATACTGAAGGTCTCAACGGTTTCTTCTATAAATATTCATTAGTTGGTGCCTATGTAGAATATTGGGATTAAAATTATATGTTAGGATCACCAATGTAGAGTTCATAGATTAAACGAAACAAATTCCAGTTAATTACAAGGTGAGGGAAAGATGCTGGCTCTTGAGAGGACACAAGACTGAGAAAACCTGAGGATACTATCACTAGAAAGACCCTTGTCTGTAACCCATATGGCAAACAAAATAATGGGAAACCTAAATACACAAAGAGATGAGGAATTAAAGACATACATGAATAACATAGGGACAACATAGATGGAACTGCAGGAGATAGTAAAAGACAGGACTCCTTGGCATTGAGTTGGTTGTGGGCCTATGCCCAAATGATGAATACAAAGCTAAAGAAGAACATATCAATTTCTTAAGCAACAAGGAAATGCATTAAGCCACCTGTGTAAAATGTACGTATTGTAGAGCATTCTAAAAACTTTCTTACTCTCGATATAAATATATCTCAGTTGGATCTTTCAGTCCCAATTCATCAATTCTGCGTACAGCAAAGGTACATTTGTGCAGAGCCTCTTCATACTGTTCCTCCCTGTTGAGTTCAGCATAGCGACGAAACTTCTGTTCTTTGTGGTCCTTAACTGCCAAATTTTCTGATGGGGAGAACAAAATAGTAGAAGATATACATCCTTAAACATTTGATATTATTTACACATGATCTGTATATTAAAAGAAATATAAAAGGCTACCCTGTATATCACCCTGGGTGTCAAAAGACTATTGTGCGGGTTTCATGGAAACCCATGCAAGACATCTGCTATACATCCATGTCGTACACCATGGATAAATGGCCATGATAGGTTTGAACAGAGCTGGAGCAGGTAGCTCCTAGAGATGCAGTGACCAGAAGCCACGAGGTGGAAAAGCCTCTGGCACTTAGCAGCCTATCCCAAGTTATGGGTAAATGATGTCCACCAAAGGTACACTCTCTTAATTTCACTAGTGGGTTCTTGCTTGCTTGCTTGCTTGTGTTCGCTGGCTGTGAACTCCAGCGCGAAGTCCTGTATGCCGGATGAAGACATCCTGTTGTCCAACATCAGTGTGATGTCATACAGGACCTGAGGTTTGCGTGAGTATCCGTTGTCCCATGTCTGGCTTATTGGTGTGCATACTGGCGGCTCTGGAACTGGAGGCAGACACTCTTCGACTTCGGAGGAATCAACGATCCTACTGACTTTAGCCAGGACCCCAAAGGGACCTATTGCTCAGGACGCTCGGCGAGGACCCGTCAATAGGTCTTGGCCAGTATAAAACCCAGCCCTGGTGCCTTGGAAACACCTCTGCGTCTCACTAGTGGGTTCTACTATCCACAGAATGTGATTCCTATAAAATGACTAAGTTTAAAAGTCCACTGAATAAGAATCCTACTGATGACAATTTGGTTCAAATGTCCACAACATGCCATCTACTAAATGGAATATTGAAGCTATGAGAGGAAGCCATGCTTTATATGGAAGTTTCTCCATGGAAAAGTAGTTAAGACGCCTGCCTCACGCTCTGAAGGTCGCGGATTTGTTTTTGGACTCATTTAGTTCACAAGAGCAATTATCTTCCAAGATCCCTGTGGGTCGTCACTGGAGCTACTAAGTTCATGCTCAGTGCAACACTTTTGGCAGACCACTCTGTGGAAAGTACCCAAGAATTTGGAATAAAACCAGGTGCAATGAAGTTGATCCACTTGGCTTTAAACACTTTCCAATAGTCCCCAGATGGACTGTTGAGGGCTAGCAAATTCATTAGGTGGAAAGTCAAAATTCAACCATGCTGTTGACTGATGGCTGTATGTCCAAGGTCACCCCACCCCAGCTTCCAGGTAAAAAGGAAAAACATTGCTCAGCATGGTTTTCCAGGGTCATTGTTCTGCTTGGAGAATGCTGTTCTTTATGTCAACCAACGCATACAGCACTAATCAAGACAATGGCGACAGTATTTTCGTGGCAGACTGTTGTGCTAGGATTCTGCCAGTGGCCTTATGCATGCATGCTTGTGTATGCTGTTGGTTTTGCTGGGACTGCTATCTGTTCCACATTTTATTTGGGACAGTGAGGAGCATTTTATGATATTCACTGGCACAGGAATGCAGCTTTGTGGGGCGACCCTTTGCTGTGATGTTGGAACCATGACTAACGACTAACTAATCAAGACAATTATCCTGGAAACAAACTATAAGACTTGCTGGCACTGATCAAACTGCTCATTGTGTGGATGTCATCAAAGTCACACATTTATGTACTGCATCCTTTTGGTCTTGAAAGGTGCAACCTGTGATGAAGGGAAGGCTCAATATATGGAAGTGAGGTTAAGCAGCCATGTGCAAGATGTGATTTCTTGAGTGAGCCCAATACCAGAAGGCTGATGAATAGCCATACTAGGGTTATTGTCTTTTATGTTTTATTTTGCAGTATCTTCCGCAATTTTAATGCTCAGTTAATGAAAATTTACACTTTATACTTTCTTCAAAGTTATACTACATTTATTATCACGTTGGCTCGATAAGCTGTAGAAATATGCATTTATTTGTGGTTAATTTTGTGAATTCAGAAATAGTCAATTGTTATTTTAAATAACTTTAGATGATAATGATTCTGATTTAAGTGAATTTGTGAAAGATGCTGACAGCACATGCGATAGTGTAGTAATTTAGAATGTAGTGCTAGCAAATGAAAGAAAAAGCATGTTGTAATGGGGAAAACAAAACTGACAATGAAAGTTCATTATCATATAATGACACAGGTCAAATTATGTTTGCTCTAATGGGTTATACTTGTGCCCCTACGTTTGCTTTCCAACCTATCACAAATAGGCTAAGCAGTAGTGTAAAAAATCTTAAATGTAATTAGTGCATATAATAATGGTTCTCAATATATTGAGTGCAAATCTGTCAAGTGTTTTCTTAATTTATTCATCACTTTTGTGTGAAAATTATGTGCTTCAAAATATGATCTTATTACAGCTTTCATAGTATTAAGGAGCAGTTTTTGTGATATCTGTGAAGAAAGGTTCTGTTCTTCTCATTATTCAGTGAATTTAATTGAATTATCATCTCAGATGAGGGAGTATTGCCTTTGTAAGTGCAAATTGTGAATAATTTTCTCTTCTTTCTTTCTTAGCATGTGCTTGATAGTTTAAAATTATTCACAGGATTCCTAAAAGAAATATGGTTAAAATATCAATACAGTATCAGTTATCAGTTATGAGTTGGGGTATCGTCATTGCACTCCAGACAGGTCCATAGGTGCTCAGATCCTCCCCCCCCCCTCCAGCATATGCATCAGCATCCAGTGGCTAATAGTTCCAGTTCTGTGTTGGTTGACGAGGCCCCTCGTTTTCCCAATGTACCTCTCGTGTATGGCCGTGCCAATTCTTACTCCCAAGTCTCTCATCCTGAACAATGATGTGGATTCACTGACGTCAAAGTCCTCTGTTCTCGACATCTCTTTAAGGATGCTAATAACATCGGCGCAATCCATGGGCTGGCCATCAGCAGGGGATGCAGAACCAGCCAATTTATCAGCTCGTTCATTTCCCTCGACTCCCGCATGTCCCGGGACGAAGATGAAGGTAACTTTACGGACAAAGGACTTCCGCAGTGAATCAGTCCTCTGTCTACGTACAGATCCTGCATCGACCCTCCGAATCATGCTCACTGAATCACTTAGTACACACACGTTGGTATAATGCTGTGATTCCAGCCACATTAAAGCCTGCGTTACTGCATCAATACAGTAATGTTCCCTAAGCAATCCTCCTTAATTTGATACATATCTGCCACCATATTAACAGCTTTTAACTCATTACTGTGACACACCTCAACTTCTCGTTTAATTTTCTGCCATCCATTTTTGTTTGGTCTATGTGTTTAGCACAGAATCTGTTAAATGGAGTACATTTGAATTCCATTTCTAAAGATCTATACAACTATTTAGATCTCAAGATTTAAATCTTGTTTTCCAAAAGTTATTGATGTTAGTGGTCTAGTGATAGTGCTGTTGGTGTCTGTGGTTTAGGGGAAAGGAACGTAGTTTCACAATCCCAACAGCAAACAAGACTCAATATCAGCCTCAAGCGATTTGCAAGCAGATCACTTTGAATTGATTTTTAAAATGGTATGTGCTCCGGCTTCAGGAAGCTATGGCAAATTTCTGAACATAAAAATTCCATACAAAATCACAAATAGCCGATAAACTCTTTGGTTGATTGCGGTGTCCTGTAATGTGTTTAGTGATGGTGATTATAAAAAATTTTTTAAAATATATATAGCATAGTTATAGAAGTAGAAGTGATGATAGTTATTAACTGCACTGATTTGCATCTCCATACACTATATATACATATATACATATATATATATATATATATATATATATATATATATATATATATATATATATATATATATATATATATATATATATATAGTGGCAAAAGAAAGAGCAGTGCAAGAAAAGTGAAAAGTGAATTACATTCTATTAAAGATACAAAAAATATGCACAGGTAAATCAATGAACTCACAGAAAGAAAAATAAGAATAAATACAAGGTGTTTAAGATCAAAAACAGGAAAGATATTATTGGAGGAAGATGCTATAATAAAGAGGTGGAATGAGTATATAAGAGAATTACATGATGGAGAAAGGGCAGAATTAACAGAAGAAAGTAACTTAGAAGGTCCACATATTCTAAGAAGACGTTGCTGATGCTATCAAATATATGAAGAAAGGAACAATAACCAGGCCAGATGGAATCACAATAGAAGAATTAGAAGTAATGGGAAAATTTGGAATCGATTTATTAACTAAAATGTTGAATGATGTTTACAGCAGAGGATATCTACCAAGCGATATGCTGAAATTTATATTTATATCTATACCAAAAAGACCAGGAACAATTGAATGTGAAGATGTTCACATGATTAACCTCATAAACCATATCACTAAGCTTCTACTCAGAATTATAATAAGAACAAAAAAGAAAACAAAATGGAAATTGGTGAAGAACAGTATGGATTATAACAGAATGACTGTTATAGCAAATACATGGCAGGTGGTCGGAGATTGCAATACTTGCTGTGCGGTGCAAAACAGTGAAGAGTTTTGCACTAGGAAGCACTAAAGCAAGGACTACTGATGACGTGACGTCAAAAACGTAGCATAACAACAACGAGATTTTAGAAGAGAAGCTATCAAGCCGTCAAGGACTACTGATGACGTGACGTCAAAAACGTAGCATAACAGCGAGATTTTAGAAGAGAAGCTATCAAGCCGTCAAGTAGAACAGACGCGTTCGTGATACAAGTTATGATTTCATCTGGTTCGAAGAAAGCATAGCTTTATAATTGTCAACAGAAGATGAGGATGAAATAATATTTTCTCCAAAAGAATATGAGAAACATGGTTAAACGATTAGAAGAGAAAATGTCAAAGAAAATCTGTCAAGAATGATTTTTATAATGTTACAAGAAACGCCCTGAGCGATCAATGCCTTTTTTTATGACATGTCAAGTACAACTGCTCCCTGAAGATATGGAATAAAGAACCAGAAAAACCTGAAGAAGAATGAAGTCTTTCATTTGTGCTTACTTTTCTGAAAGTTATAAACGTTATGAATTCATGTTGAATGTTCTACAAACCACACCAGTGATATCATCAATGCACAATGTTGAATGCTGACACCATACATGAATTAACGGTCGCTAGGGCTTCAACTTCATATACGATCATGTGGCCATCATGGGTCCCTCTGAGGTGGTTGGGGCACAATGGGTGCCGATACTGTCAAAGGATTTGTGGAAGGAAAGGGCACAAACAACGCAATTTAGACACTGCGGATACTAATAGAAAGATCAATAGAGACATAGAAAGACATATATTTGTGATTCATAGATTATAGTTATACTAAGGCTTTTGATATAGTAAAACATGATGAAATGATTAAAATGTTGGAAGATATTAACATTGATGGGAAAAATCTCAGAATAATAAAAAAATATTTACTGGAACCAAGTAGCAGCAATTAAAATGGGAAATAAAGAAGGAAATTATGAACAAAGGTTGGGAGTACGACAGGGATGTGTTTTGTCACCGGATCTCTTCTCCCTCTATAGCGAAGTAATAATGAGAGAGATCAAAGAGAAGCTAGTAATAATATTCAGAGGTTATAATATAAACAATATACGCTATGCAGATGACACAGTATTGATGGCGGATAATGCAAAAGATCTATAACAATTGTTGGACATTGTAGTAACAGAGAGTGCACAGAAATGACTCTTCTTGAGTATCAAGAAAACAGTAACAATGGTGATATCAAAGAAATAGATGACACCTAACTGTGAAACAGAGATAGAAGGGAAAATCCTTCACCAAGTGGAAAGTTTTAAATACCTAGGGGCATTTATAACATCAGATGGAAGATGCACAACAGAGAAAATGAAGACCATCTTATGCAATAAGTCATTATCGTTGGATTAAGAAAGAGAGTGCTGAAGTGCTATACACAACTTGTTTTGCTGTATGGCTGTGAATCTTGGAATATAAATGAACAAATTAGGAAGCGCTTGGAAGCAACAGAAATGTGGTTCCTGAGACGAATGTTGCGAATTTCTTGGACTTCCAAAGTAACCAACAACGACTGCCTGAAAGAGGCTAATGAATTTATATAGGAAATCAAAATTATTATTATTATATTTTATTATATATTAATATATTTTTATATAGGAAATCAATAATGAATTTATATACAACAATAAGAATGAGAATGAGGCAAGCACTTTTCTTTGGTCATGTGATGAGAAGAGAGGCATTGGAGAACATTGTGGCAACTGGAAAGATCAAGGGAGAGAGAGGCAGAGGCGGACTAAGAGAAATGATGCTGGGTGGATTGAGGCGGTGGCATGGGGGAATATCATCAGCAGAGTTATCCAGAATTGAGAACACCAAAGAGTCAAAGACTGAGATCTGTGGAGAGCCATGAACGACATGGCACTTGATGATGACACATTTATTATTAATAATATTACTTACGCACGAAGCGCTTGCGTTTAGTCTTTTCAGGTCCATCATACATAAAATGAGTGAGCTGCAATGGATCAAACGTTGCCTGTGCTCTAACTCGAGCAAGATCAGGATTCACACTTGCTGTCGCCATTTGAACTCTGAGACTTCACGAAGATCGGCAGACGATCCGTACAGTCAGCTGTGCAGAACTGTGCTTTCCTTGCGTTGAAGAGTATTTAAAACTAAAACTCGTTACACTTCTTGTACCCCGTCCAAAGTTCGCGTGTTATCTATATATAATTCTATTCTATATTCGGTACAGTTCTTTTAACGGCCCAAGATCAATATACACAATTACCACCTCGCTTGTTTAAAGTAAAGCTATCAGTCTGCCATTGATATGATGTTCTCATTGCTACAGCCGCAAGAAAAATGTCGTGAACAGAATCATCACCATCGTCAGCAAGTGCCATGTCAGCTGGCGCAGGCGTTCATGTCTCTCCACATATCTCGGTCTAAGGTGTTCTGGATAAACTTTGCTGATGACACTCGACCGTGCCACCGTCTCAGTTCATTCATCATCATTTCTCTTGGTCTCCCTCTGCCTCTCTTTTCCTTCCTCTTTCCAGTTGCTACGATGCTCTCCAGTGTCTCTCTTCTAATCGCATGACCAAAGAAAGCTGTTTGAGTTTGTCCTTTTCTTATATATATATATATATATATATATATATATATATATATATATATATATATATATATATATATATATATATATATATATATAATTCTAGTTTCATTAGCCTCTTTTGGACAATCATTATTAGTTATTCTGGCTGTCCAAGGAATTCGCAACATTCGTCTTAGGAACCATATCTCGGTTGCTCCTAAGTCCTTCCTAACTTGTTCATTTGAGTTGCAAGATTCACAGCCATATTGCAATTCTGAGCCCAAGGCCGACACTGTAACCTCTCGGCCACTGTTCCATCAAGCTGCTACACAAGGACATAACCACACACACACGCACACAAAGGAGGATTTGCGCCTAGGCTACCTCCTGCGAACACTGTAGCGGACTGTGGCCCGACTAATGTGCGTTACAACAAGTCAGTATGTAACCGCACGACTGTATATTATTGTTTAGCCCCAAGTTAGAGAGCATTTCCCATATTAAAGTTTTCAACCGCTGAAGGATTTGCGACTATCAGCTTGTCCTTGTTTTCTGACCATTTTCACAAAAGGTAAACGCCGCAGCCACTACTCAAGGATCAGAAGGAATAAGGTTGTCACGATTTAGATCTCTGCATTTTTTAAAACCCTGCAGTTGGTTCGTACTCGTTTTTTTTCGGCTAGAGACGTATGCCCTGCGCTCTACATCTAAGTCACATGTTTTGTTTTTCATTGATTAAGTGCCATGGGATGATAAATCATCTTAAGCGACTCCCTGTATCTGCCATGGGCTTATGTACAGTAATTTTCCTTATGCAACTAATTTTAATTTGGTACATAATATAGCTTTTTTTTGCTACCATATTAAGAACTTTCAAGTCATAACTGTGATACTTCCCATTATCCACCATCCAATTTAGTTAGGTTTAAATCAACTATTTGTTTGGCACTGAATCTGTTAAACTCTCCTCAGCTAAATTCGAACCCACAAGTGTTTTGTTTTTTTTTAAAGTTAAATTGTCAAACCTTGTACATCGAAAATCCAGGCAGTGGCTCGTGCAGTGCACGCACGGCATTGTAATGGTTGTTTGTCTTACCACTGGGGATTCGAATAATGAACTCATATCAAATTCTGAAAGACTTCTTCAGCTGTTTATCTTCCAAGTGGGTATAATATCTTAGCGCCTCACGACTAGTTCGCCACATGTGCTGTTTATGCGCATTTCATTGTGTGCCTCTCCTACATTATATGGCCTCTAGTTGTATCCTCAGGGTATAATGTCTGAACGCTTCGCGCCTATAGACCTGCGTGTGCTGTTTATTTGCAGTTCATTGTGTGCCACCCCCCCCCCTCCCCCTACATTATATTGCCTCTAGTTGTATCATCAGAGTGTCTGTTAGGTCGTTCTTAGCTGTGGCGAAGGCTTCAGGACACAATTCGTAATCCCGCATACTGCGTTCGAAACAGCTGCCAGCGGTTTGGAAGCAGACCGCCTTACGTTGGTACATTTTAAATAAAACGGTATGAATGTCGGTTGTACAGAAAGCAATGACAAATTATTGAACGTACAAGAAATCACAAACAGCCCAAATAATAAATATGCTGGGTTGACTGTGTTGCCATCTCCTTTTGATGAAAAGCACCAAAATGAACATAAAAAAGCACCAACATTTTTTGGAAAGCACCAAAAAAAAAGCACCACCTGTTTTCATTACAAATGTAACAAGGTGACACATTATAATGTATTATTATCACTTCATATTACAATGAAGTTTATTCCGGATCCGCCAAATCCCAATCAGAACTACTCTCGATAAAAAAAAAAAGCAAGCACTAAACTGCAATAATATTTTTTTGGGAAAGCACTAAAACTAGCACTGGCGGTATTCATTCAAAATGTTATAAAGTAGTACATTATAATTTATTATTATCACTGAATATTAGAATGAAGTTTATTCCAGATCTGCCAAATCCCAGTCAGACAACTCCCCTTTAGTTTCTGTAGCTATTTCCTGCTGTGTTTGCTCCTGCGAGCATGATAATGATGATTGAAAGAAACGTGTATATGCCTTCTGTGATCCAATTTTTCGTGAAATATCCTTAGGTAGTTTTTAATTATGACAGCATTTGCCATATCTTTTCATTCCATATCTAATAGTCAAAACAGCTGTCAAACTCTTGATGCTCAGTCTGTTACGCAATTTTTATTTTATAACTCCCATCTGACTGAAAATACGCTCCAGGCACGCATTAGAATTAGGTAAAATGAGCACAGTTAAAATTACATCTGTAAGATCTTGGAAAGGATTTTCACCGGTGGCATCCCTGTATAAGGCTATTTCTGCCTACAGTCCAAGTGTGTCAGAGGTCTGTGTCCACTGCATATGATGAAGTTTTCTCCACTGGAAATCGATGCGGGTGAGAGTAGCTGCATCTTCTACAAACATTTAGCAAGATCCAATATACAGGGCTTCATTGGCTGTCGACAATCACTTCCACTAAGACATGACATGGACTGCAACACTCAAACGTTATCGGGCAAACGTAATCGCAGTTGTGTCAACAGCTCTATTAGACACTTGATGCACATTCCACGAATTTCTTTCTCATCAGTAACCTGGTAGCCTGCTATTTCTTTCTCAAACTCACAACCTAGATTGGGATTAGGATCTAAATAATCTTGAATAGCATCACCTTCTGTTATTTTTTCTCCAGGAATAGCAATCTTTGAACTGACAGAATCAGTGAGTTGGACAAGATCGCTGAGTAGTTTTGTTGGATCCTGTATATCTGCTTCGAATTTATTATTCACAATTTGAACTTCTCCGAGAATATGCTTGAGAAATATGAGATACACATAGTTTTTCATGTACGCTAAACATAGAATTTAGAAGTTCTGCTGTATAACAGCGCTCGTTGAGCTCTTGCTATATCAAAATGAGTTCTGAGCTCGACCCACTGCTGCAATATTCTGACAATGGCAGATTGAATGGACATCCATCGTGTCTGGCTTAATTGAACAACCTTCAGCGCAAGTTGTCCATCATTTATTGAAGCAACAAGCGCCCTGTACTTTGCTTGACGAAGACTTGAGTGAGAAAACCAGTTATATGTTTCTCTAATCATGAACTCTTATGTTCCTGGGCATACAAGCAGCTGCAGCCTGTGACACTGCCAGCTGAAGGGAATGACATACACATATAACTAGTACCAGTTGAGGAACTTCGAATTTTAATTGTGTATATACTCCATTGTTTACACCTGTCATGACAGATGCATTGTCAGTGACGAGGGCAACTAGTCTTTGCAACTAAGTCCATTCTTGTTTAAACAATCTTTTAACGCATTGCCTGCGCGTTGCAGTCACAATTCAACTAAATCGTATTAAAGGAGTTAAATTACTTGAATATTGCGCGGTAATGTACTAAGACTGTTTTACTCCCTCGCTTTAGTTCAAATTCGGCTTTTTAGTGTTCCAAAAATTATTTTTAAAGTAATTTTTACCCACCCAGAAAAGCACCAAAAAGCACCCCAAAAAAATTGTGAAGCACCAAATTAGCGCGGTCGCGCTAAAAGAAATATTTTGGCACCAAATGACTTGAAAAAGAACTAAATTTAGTGCGAAAAGCGTCAAAATGGCAACACTGCCCCCCCCCCACCCTCCCCCCTTACAACGCGCCAATTTCTTCTAGAGGACTAGCCTCTTTTCTAGCTGGTTGATTGGGTTATTTTTATTCTCTTTTCTGAAGAGTCGCTATTGATTTTGCAGCAGTTTTCGGTACTTTATTTTTAATTCACCGCAAACAACCCGCGTAGTTATTTTTAACACTGACCTAGATCTGGTGAGATCGTCGATTTTCAGAACAGGGATATCGGGATTCACTTCTTGGTCTGTCGACAAGCGTGTTTGCAGCAAGATGTACCCAAAACCGCATGTCATTGTCTTCGCAAACTGTCCCCCAGATGCATTAAAGATGAGCGCAGACAGATGAGTAGCTCACGATATGGACGACAGTGAGGGTCCTTTGGGTCCAGAAACATTTATTGCATCCATCTATCGGTCTAGCAGTCCACCATACACTCAGCCTAAACTGATCGACAACATATTCAATTTATATTTATTCAGCTCCTTTAGCTGTGGATAGGCTAAGAAAAGTTTAACATGGCGGCATTAGTGGCAGACGATAAATGGCGACGGGAAAGAAGCTGGTTTTCTTTCGGCATTGTCGAAAAGTGCCGTGAGAAGAAATCGGATTACGATTAATCAGGTGCACGACCCTAGCCTTCCCGCGTCAACATTTGTCTTGAAGCTGGCTTACGGGATGCAGATGCATAACAGAAGAAAGATACTTGGTAGTAATAACGTAAGTGGACCCACAAACTCCCGACAGCCTAAAGAAGATTTTTTTAAAAGCCGAAACAGTAGAAAAGAGGCTGATTTTAACGACTAGAGGTCTCCTTTTGTGCTATTGCCAGGATGAAATTTATATTTCTTGAATTCTTTAATGTGTCCAAATAACATAAGATGATCATTACTTATTCCTCTTCTTTTTTTTTATTCTTTGTCAATAATTGGCACTTAGGCCCTCAACCAACTCACTCCAATCCCTAATTTTTTTTTTTTTTTGCCATTTCCTGCAGCTCCCCCCCCCCCCCCCCAATATCCTCCCCAAATTATCCATCTCTGTATCTAATTATCCTGTTCATGTTATTTTTAGATCTTACTCTAATTCTTATGCCCTGTGGGTGACAGATAAAGGACGACTAGTTACACTGTTATCTCTGTGTCCGTCCTATCCAGTGCCAGCATCTTTCCTCACGTCTTCATTCATTGAAAACTGTCTGGTTACCCTTCCCCCTCCCTCAGCATCACCATTCATTATTCAGCCATACAATTTTAGTTTTTATGTAATAAATCCGTTTCATTGGAGGTTAGAAAAATTATTCTAGCATGTTATATAGCACCAGTTCTAACATATGGTTGCAAATCCTGAGCAGTTAGTAAGCAAGCGAAACAATACCTGGAGGATTTGAAGATGTCGTTTTATAGAAGAATGCTGAATAGTCCTCGGGCAGTCAAAATGCAAAGTCGCAAAGACTAACTTATCTCGAACATCAGAAAGAGGTAGTCTTCATTTTTGGGTCACATAATGAGAAGACAAAAATTGGAACGTATTGTAACAACTGGAAATATTTGTGGAAAGAGAAACATGGGACTACAATGAAAGAACATTCTTGACAGCCTTGTGTCATGGCACGGAAACGAGTCAGCACACGAACTGATACATGCTGTTTGAGGTGGCAAGATGTAATGAACCTTGATCGTCCACACCAGTCGACAAGGCGCTTGATGATTATGACGACCATGTCTGTCCTATTTTGTGCAGACTTTACGAACACTAATAGTAATAGAGAGTTGATTTCTTTGGTTGTTTCGGGATTTGAGATTTAAATATTGAGCACAACCCACTACTGGCAGCGCTGATCGCATTCTGGTATGAACCTAAGGACCGTCCACGTCAATGTGGAAGCTCTAGACTCGAGTTTCGCTTTCATTTGAGCTCGTTGCTAGTGCATATCCTTGACCGGACCAGGAAACATACCCAGGATCACTGGCGTGTGAAGCGGGTGTGTAACCACTAGACCACGCAGCAACCGCTGGACACGACCAAATTATCACAACAGAACACTACAACGTCACTGTCACAGTCCTAGATCTCTAGGGGATTGAAACTCGGGCTCATACAGGCAACAAACTCCGTTAGATACAATTTAGCATCATTTAATTACATATATATTACAGTACGCTGGCGAAGCGAGTTTTCACAAGCCAGCATTCAGTACATTGCGTATCACAGGAGTTTATAATGTACATGGTTAACACAATAACTCTAGCAGCTATCTACACATATGTCTAAGACCCTTAAATACAATTGGGTCTACTATCAAGTCCCCTTAAGGTAAGCCCTGTTGCTTCCTCGATGTCCAGTCCCTGTCTGACCTTCTCCACACGTGTCGCAATCCGACACGGGTGGCAACTCTCTCTGAGTTTCTCGTGGACCCCGCAATCGGCGGGCCCCATCAGTGTCCACGGGGCTGTGGACACACTGACCGGTCCTTCGAGAAGGCTCTGGATTATTCAAGCCTTCGAGTGACTCGGTTCTTTCCCTTTTGCTGGAGTACTCTCCCTTCGCCAGTATCTCTTACTTTTATGTACCGTCACTAGGTGAGGCTGTGACAGGAGTCCCCCTCCCCCCTGCTTTGATGGGTTCTTATAAGGTAAATTAGTTTTGTACTAATTCTGTCACAGGATCACATAAAGTCGGTGTTTGTAGTTTGGTGGATAGTAACTTGGTAACTGACATATCTGCATTACCAACTCATGTATTCTCCATACCCCACTTTAAGATGATTGCTGTAGAGGTTTCTCTCTTATATGTTCTTAAACATGCTTATCTGACCGAAGTTCCGTGACGTTTCCCAGTTGTTTTTACAACCGCGCCCTTCTCAAGTATCCATTATGATACCAAGATATTAAAACTCTGTGTAAGAGAGTTCTAACAAGACAAATGTCTTGGCTATTTAAGTACACCTGCAACATCTTGTTCTGTGTGTATTTCGATACATTTTTACTCCCGTATGTTGTATAATGCTGAATATGTAGCTATGCTGTTGTTCTATCACATCTGACTACGTGTTCCTGTTGGTTTGTTCGTGTATTGATTGATATGTTGCTGTTTCTAATAAAGTGACTGCACTTTAATTGTTCGTGTTCAGTTTTAAGTTTGTATAGAGTGTGTGTTCATTGTGTGGTTTATCTCCAAGCGTCACGAGTTGGGATATCCCTTGTCATGAATTACCTCGATGTGTAATGCATGATCGGGTATTCCAAGCAGTGGTGCTTAGATGTAGTGTATTAACTCCTAAACATGTATTAACAATTAGACAGGTAATACATTTTAACATGAAAGACGCAGACAAATTAAAATAAATACGTTTTGCGTACAATTTGTCCGCTCAGTATATCGTTCTCTCATTTAATTCTTTTACTCTGCAATTCATACACCTTTCATACAAAATAGTATTTTGTTAAAATATATAAATAGAGTTGAGGTAAGTCTTACTGCCCTTAGAAAAATGGATTAGGCGATATGTTCCCTTTAAGGTAACAAGTACTTTTTGTACGTGTAATCAAAAAATGGTTTATAATTTACATAGAAAAAAATTGTATAGCACGAATATTTCACGTATGAGTGGAAATATCGGTAATATTATGATAGAAAATATATAAGTGAGAGGTTGACATATTTTATATAAATAATTAAATAACAGTTTAATACATATTAACTGATAAATCACTAATTAACTAACTAACTGAATCCAACGATGATGTGTGTTGTCCTCCTGTTGTCCGTGTGTAGTGCCATGAATGTTAACAGTTAATATAGCAGTCCTTTGCATGTTGTAATCGACGCAGTCTTCTTTCGGCTGTTTGCGAAGTTTCTTAGCAATAGCGAGTATGCAGTGTTCTTAATCTTTACAGATGAATGTCAGTTCACTGGTTGGAATCCTTTCACAGACATTATATATTGGTTGGATTGTTCTTATCACCTTAGCAATTGGTAATATAGGGTTCTCACAGTGTTATGTTCGTGGGTGTTATACGTAACCTATTCACTTGGGCGTTGATACTTCTGAATGAAAGTTCTCTAGTAGGTGTAGAGGTACACTGTTATATGCAACAGACTAAAATATCACAGCTTCTTATATGGCGACTAATTAATGTGCCTAGTGTTCGTCTGCTGGTGCATTTGCTTGCCGTGATAAAAAGTCAGCAATAATGTTATCAGTGCCCTTGATATGGCGGATTTCAAAGTCGAAATCTTGAAGAAGAAGACACCATCTTTCCAAACGATGGTTCTTTGGCACACCTTGCTTAAGTACCAGCAGCGGCGAACTATCGGTTAAGACAACAAAATGCGAACCTAAGAGGAACTTAGATAATCGACGCATGCAAAAGAGCAGACTTAATGCCTCCAACTCAACTGTCGAGTAATGGATCTCTGCCTTTCTCAGCTTGCGGCTTACGTAGAGTATCGGATGTCGCACACCCTGATATTCTTGCATCAGGCATCCTCCAATTGCGATAGCACTGGCATCTGTGGTTAGAATAAAAGGTATATCTATGTTTGGTAATCTTAATACTGGTGGGTTAGAAAAAATCGATTTCAATCTGCACATTGCATCCTCTAAGCGGATACTCTTACAAAATTTTTCTGGATGATCTTTTGTCAACATATTAGAAAAAACTGATGTGAGTTCTGCCCAGTTTGGTATAAACTTGGCATAATAGTTTATGAGACCCAATAGGCTTCTAACCTGCTTTTTAGTAGTTGGAACTTCTAGGTTGAGAATTTTTGATACGATTCTATCATCTGTTAACAGTTTGCCTTCGGAAATCCTATGACCTAGGAAGTCTATCTGTTTATAGCCTATTTCAACCTTGGAAGGTTTGATAGTAAGTCCGAAGAGAAAAATTTGGTTAAAGACTTGTTTGAGTGTAAGTAAGTGAGAAGTCATGTTTGAAGAATGGATACATATATCATCAATATAAGATTGCACGTCCTTGATGCCGTGCAATAGCAGCCTAGTTAACCTAACAAACGTGGCGGGAGCGTTCTTGAGACCAAACGGAAGATATCTCCATTCGTACAACCCAAGGGGTGTAGCGAATGCTGTTATATGCATTGAAGAGGGGTCTAGTGGCAATTGCCAGTAACCTTTAGCTAAATCAAGCTTAGAAAATAATGATGAATGAGACATATTCAAGATGAGGTCTTCACAGCTGTTCATTGGCTCAGCATCTGTGGTGGTTATGGTATTTAATTTTCTATAATCTATGCACAAACGAATGGTTTGGTCCTTCTTTTTCACCAGGACAATTGGCGAAGAATACTGGGACACAGATTTCTGTATTATTCCGTTTTTCTCCAAATCCAAAATTTCTTTATCTAAATTCGCTCTATAATGTAAAGGAATTGAATATGGTCTACATTTGATCGGTGTCAGATCTGTCAACACAATTGAATGTGTTATCTTGTCAGTCCGTCCAGGTTTGTTTGAGAAGATAGTTCTATAGTCGTTTAGAAGAGACAAAATGTCTTGTCGCTGCTGTTGTGTCACAGTGTCAGAGATTTGTATGTCATTCATAGTACTGTCGTCGTTCATAGTTGGTACTGGAATTTCCGTATTGTCTATGTCCGTCTGATTTATTACTGACGCTACTGTTTGTAAATTGTCTTCAATGTCATTGTCGTCGTCGTCGAGACTAATAGTTGTCAATGTGTCGGTAACGTGGTCGTACTTGTCGTTATCCCATATTGTCGGTACTGTGAATATGTTTCGTCGTCCTCGTTGTCACAAGAATGAGTCGTTAATGATGCATCGTTTGTCGCAGTGTCATTCTTGTCAGTCTGGTTATTGTCATCTGTTATCTGCATCTGCTTGTTCATGTCACTGTCATTTCTAGAATAGTATGGTTTTAACATATTTACATGGAATATTTTTCAACTTTCCATTTAAAGAAATGTCGTAATCAACTTCCGAAATCTTTCTCACAACTTTAAATGGTCCCTGCCAAGAGGTTGATAGTAAATCTCTCTTGTCAGGTAGTAATAGTAAAATATCTTGATTTGGTTGTAATACAATCGTTCTAGCCCCTTTGTTGGCGAAATATGGTGAAAGGGTTGGATCTGCTTTTTGTTTTATTATCAACTCGGTGGTGGTAATGTTAGGTGAAATGATTTGTAGTGCTTCCTGAAGTTGGTCAGTGTGGGTTTTGTGGGTTGTCTGTCTTGTTACTATATTTGTGTGTTGCGTGTGTTGTTGCACATTTACAGGCTGATTACTTTGTGAATCGATGGCGTCCTCGGTTCGAGGTGTTAATGTGATGGTATCATTGAAAGATTCTACCGCCCCTGTGTTCTGCACCTCTGTGAATTCATTTCGAATTACGTCGTCGGTTGTCTCCCTTGTGCTTTTGGCAGTTTGAGACAAGCATGCGTGATTTTTCACTTTGGAATCGCTGTTTGGTTTTTGGATACAGTTTTTCTGTTCCCATTCTCTGATTTCCTTTTCAGAGCAAGATCTTATGTTGGGAAGATTCCCAAGGATGATTTCAGCGGCAGGACTTTCTAGTACTGCACGTAGCACTTGTCCTGATATAAAAGGTGTCCGAATTTCGGCCAGTGCTAGGGGGTATCTTTCAATTGTGCCTGCGAATGTGCGACACGTTACGTATTTGTGTGTGTAGTCTTTGTCGTTAACTAATGTTTTCTTAATCCCACAAAGAGTCGCCCCGGAATCTCGTATTAATGTGCACTGTTTGTTGTTAACAAAACCTGTTAAATAATTTAAATTGCCTGTTGGTGATAAGGCTGCGTTGGCCATTTCGTTAGAAACTGGTATTGTGTGGCCACATAACAAGGTTGTATCAAGCTGAAATTTTCTACAGGTGTTACATTTGTTATCAGAGATGGTATTGATGATTTCTACTGCATTGCCTGACTCACTCGCACTTTCATTCTGGATGTCACATTCGTTCTGTTGTTCAATTTCTTCAGTCTGAGGAGGTGTCTATCAATGCGGCATTGGCCTGCTTCATCCTCTTTCTCCCCTCACAGACAGAAGAAAAATGCCCATAGCTCGCACAAAAATAACATTTAGCCGCTCTCTGATATGCGTTCCTCTTGTTCATTTGTTTTTCCACTACCTTTTGGAGATGATGTGGATAATTTGGTGATTTGTCACACATCGCAAACTGTTCGTGCATCAGATGACAATATTGGCACATGACTGGTTTTGTGACTCTAGAGCGTTGTTTGAACCTATTTTCATTTGGTTTCGAATATTTTGTGTTCGTAACCGCTGCTGTTTCATTTTGGCTCATGTTTAGTTGAAAAATATCGCGGTTCGCTGTAAAATATGCGCTCCCTTTAGTTTCAATTTCTTGGATGGTTTTACAATCCATTTGTCTCAAAAATTTAGAAAAAGGTGTTGGGATAGTGCTAATAAATTTATCAATTATAATCAGCTCTTTTAATTTATCATGGTTGTTATTTGTTTTCGCTGAGGTTATCCACTTTGTACAAATATCTTGAACTGTAGACACGTAGTCAATGAAAGTTTGGTTAGGTGATGGTGATAATTTTGAGAACTGTAGTTGATAGCCAGCTGTATCTAGTGAAAAATGTTGGAGTATTCTCTGTTTTAAATAATCATAATCTTTCCTCATGTCTTGCGGAACTGTCTCTATCACTTTTAAGGGCTCTAAAGCTAGATTTCTCATCAAAATAAACGACCAGTCGACTTTTGCGACCTGATGGTGAGTCATCAAGCACTCGAAGTTCTCTAAGTATGCGCTTATAGAATCTCCTGAACAAAATGCTTTGACAAGGCCTTTATATTTGTTGTATTTTTGTTCATCTTCTTTACTTCTAATTTTGTTTACTGACATTTCTAGGTTGGAGTCAATTTCCATTTGTTTTAGTTTTATCTGTGTCTCTGCATTGAATTGGGCTTGCTTGGTCGCCGCCTCGAGCTCCATCTTCTTCTCTTGAGCCTGCAGTTGCATTTTCTTTTCTTCAGCTTCCATTAGCATCTTCTTTTCTTGAGCTTGCATTAGCATCTTCTTCTCTTCTGCCTCAATTTGCATCTGCATCTTCTTCTCTTCTCTTTCCATTGCTCTTTCTTCTCGTGCAATATTTTCCGCATGTGTCTTTTGTGCCCATTCTGAAAGTTTTTCCTCTTTATATCCTAACCTAATACCTGCTTCAATGCACTGTTCTAATGTTGACATCTTGTAATTTAGTTATTATTTACTTTCTTGAAATTAAATCCCTTTGAAAAATAGCTTGTTACAAAATTTGGTTAATTCCCTTTAATGTTTACCTTCAAATTTATATGAGCAGATATACTTGGTTATAATATTAACATATACATAAAAAATCAATGCATAGAAAAATGTTACATCAATGAATGAGGATGAGGAGTACCGCATAGGGATGTAATGAGCATGAAATGAAACTCATCTTATTTTCCCTGAGCTCCCGAATGTAGTCTTGTTTCCTCGCCACTGCTGGAGTACAGGTTACATAAACACGATAATTCGCGGAACAATCTGCTGTTGGAATCAAAAAAAATTAGTAACTGTCATAGTAATTGTCACAGTCATGTCAAATTTCATAAACATTATCATGATTTGAAATATTTTTTGAAGAGGGACTATAATAGTTTATTGACAGATAGCTGCAAAGTTTCTAACTTTGTCATGTGTTAAATTTGATATATTATTTTTTTACTTGGCAAACCCAAAATAGCTGTTCTGAAACGTAAAGCTTATAATTGCCAAAACCGGCGATTGCCCCCAAATAGCCTGTCACAGTCCTAGATCTCTAGGGGATTGAAACTCGGGCTCATACAGGCAACAAACTCCGTTAGATACAATTTAGCATCATTTATTACATACATATTACAGTACGCTGGCGAAGCGAGTTTTCACAAGCCAGCATTCAGTACATTGCGTATCACAGGAGTTTATAATGTACATGGTTAACACAATAACTCTAGCAGCTATCTACACATATGTCTAAGACCCTTAAATACAATTGGGTCTACTATCAAGTCCCCGGTAAGCCCTGTTGCTTCCTCGATGTCCAGTCCCTGTCTGACCTTCTCCACACGTGTCGCAATCCGACACGGGTGGCAACTCTCTCTGAGTTTCTCGTGGACCCCGCAATCGGCGGGCCCCATCAGTGTCCACGGGGCCGTGGACACACTGACCGGTCCTTCGAGAAGGCTCTGGATTATTCAAGCCTTCGAGTGACTCGGTTCTTTCCCTTTTGCTGGAGTACTCTCCCTTCGCCAGTATCTCTTACTTTTATGTACCGTCTCTAGGTGAGGCTGTGACAGTCACCCATCGTAGGCTGTAGCTCAAGATTTGCCCGATCGCCGCGACTGACATCCATCAATCGATGTGGCCCCGAGTGATCAGGTCTTCTCACTGGTAAGGCACACCAGGCCGCCTAAAGTCCAGCGAGCAATAATCAAAATTGATTTCTTTGGTTGTTTTGGGATTTGAGATTTAAATATTGAGCACACCCCACTAATGGCTAATAGAGAGATCAATAGAAACACAGAAAGACATGCAATTGTCCTTTACAGATTGTACTAATATAAAGTGAAACACGATGTTGGAAGAAATTAGCATTGATGGGAAAGATCTTTGAGTAATAAAGAATATTTACTGGAAACAATTAGCAGCAATTAAAATTTAATGTAAGAATTAGAGTACTGATGTATTAAACAGAACGACTGCGACAGCGGCTACCCCCGTGCAACAGCTGTGAGAGGCTGGCTAAACCTGGCGTGTGTAGCCGATTTGGTGTCAAACTAAGCGGTGAACTAGGGTATGCCTACTCAGCATGTGAAAACAGGATTCGGCAGACTGCATGGAAGAAATCATTCCTGATTCAATGGGCAAGACGGCGTTTACCTGCAAAGCGTTGTGGAACGTTGAGCACGACAAGGCACGTAGAGCGCCCTGGTCATCCACTGCACCTGTATTCATCTCCAGTCGTCTTGACTTGTCTTGCCATTGGACTCAGATGGACTCAGGCGAGAGAGTGAGGTCGACGAATTGCGCAACTCTTCCTCACTTTAATTTAATTCATCGCGCAAGTCATTCTTCATCCTGCAGGTAAGATACTCGCCAGAATTCTTCTAAATCGCCTCACGGCCCATTTCTTCTTCTTCTTCTTCGTTCATCCGGAGTTTTTTTTTCCGGATGTGATTGCGTTGTGCCTGTTTACAGCAGAGCTGCGTTCTTGCGCCGTTAGGCCGACACATCCGACTTCTGCGGGCATTTGTTGACCGGGTTAACCTTCCCGGGGGTTTCTTAAGACATTTGACTCTCACTGTTGTGGTGTTATCCCCCATCCCAGCTGGTCCATATAGTACAGCCAAAGATCCTGGTCAGCCCTCAAGGGAAGGCAGGGGCAGACCGTGGGCATTCCCCGCCATCCAAGGAGGCTTCCATACTTGCAGAGCCGATACATAGCGCTCTGGTACTGGGCTCACCCAAGGAATCGTCACGTCCTGCACATGGCTGCTTAGCCTCACTTCCGTATATTGGGCCTTCCGTTCACCATAGGCTGTTCTTCCGGAAACCAGAAGTATGCAGTCTGCAGATGACATCCACACAGTGAGCTTTCGATTCGGACTTTCCATGTAATGGATTTGCTATCCAAGCAATATTCCATTTCGTGCCACTAGGACACTTTTCCACCTTTTATGAAGCCCACACAGTGGGCTTTTGATTCGGACTTTCCACGTAATGGATTTGCTATCCAAGCAATATTCCATTTCATGCCACTAGGACACTTTTCCACCTTTTATGAAGCCCACACAATGGGCTTTTGATTCAGACTTTCCACGTAATTGGATTTGCTATCCAAGCAATATTCCATTTCGTGCCACTAGGACACTTTTCCACCTTTTATGAAGCCCACACAGCGAGCTTTCGATTTGGACTTTCCACATAATGGATTTGCTATCCAAGCAATATTCCATTTCATGCCTCTGGGTCTTCATGCACCTTTAAATGTCAACCTGTATGTAGTTAAAGTAAGCTGCGGTCAACTTTAGCTTGTTGATATCTCCATAGAGCTTGTCCTCAAATGAAGCAGGTGTGGGCCAACATATCTTTCTCTGTTCTGCATACGTTGGGCAATCCTGCAGCAAATGTTTTGCTGTCATTTTACCAGTTCTACAATTACATTCATCGGTATCTCCTATCTTTAGTTTATTGAACAAGTGGTATTTCAGCCTGTTATGTCCTGTGCGGAGTCTGAAGATTGCTACTTGTTCTCTTCGGTCGAGTTTGTAATATGCATCATCCTTCTGATGGCCTGGATGCTCTGATTCCCATTTGGTTCTATAAGTGCTTTTTATCAACCTCTTTGCCTCATTATAGGTTATGTCTATGTCAGGCTGTGGTAGTCGTCCGCCCTCTTTTGCCAGTCTGTCAGCCTCTTCGTTTCCAGGTATACTGCAATGTGATGGGATCCACTGTATTACAACTTTTTTGGATTTCTGGCATAGACCATGGAGTGCTGCTCTTAGGTCAGTTAGTTCTGTGCTGTTATTGCTCTTCAGTATTGAGACAGCTGACTTTGCATCTGTGAAGATAGCTATTTGCTTCTCTTTATTTTCCTCCATCAGGAGCATTTCTGCTGCAGTTTTCAGAGCCTCTACCTCCGCTTTGAAGTTACTTGAAAATTTTCCAGTTGCCATTGAATGTGTTTTTTTCGCTCCATTTTTTAAATTTAGGAGAATTCCTCCTCCTCCATTCTCTATTGAATTTTTGGCTGATCCATCTGTATATGCATGGGTCCAATTCCTGCTTGGATAATGTTCTTTTATGTAGTTTAGGGTTATTTCTCTTCTTTCGGTTTCATGCTGAGTGTTCTTTTTCTCAATACCAGGAATGTTTTCTATCATCTCAGGCAGTTGCTGCTGTCTCCAAGCTGGGAAGTTGTGTGCATTGTAAATGGGCTTGACTGTTGATATGTTAAGTATAGGATCTGCCCTAATCCTTCGTTTTGCAGTTTCTACAAAGTTGCTACGCTTCAGTCTTCCCTTTCCAAAACCATTAAATCTGTTATACATAGGGTGGTCTGTCAATCTTCTAAATTTTTCTGCTTGTTGCTGGGCTCTGCTATCTCTTCTATCCTGCATTGGTTGTAAACAAGTGATCTTTTCTAGTTCATTAATAGGCGTTGTCTTCAGGCTTCCAGTTATGATTCGCATTCCTTGGTTTTGGACTCTACTTATTTTGTTAAAGTTTGACTTAGCTGCTGTTGCCCAAGCTGCAATGCCATATTCCAGTACTGGCCTCACCCGTCCAGTATATAACTTCTTGAGAACTTTCTCATCTGCTCCCCACGTTGTACCAGCAAGCTTTTTCATGATTGCCATTCTCTGCCTTGCTCTTGTTCGATTTTTCTCAACCTGTGTCTTCCATGTCAGGCGACGATCAAAGGTGACTCCTAGATAGTTTGGATTTTCTTCATGGCGCAATATTTTTCCATTCAATACCAGCTTAGGTTGCTGAGTTTTATTTGAGAGGGAGAACACTGTGCATGTTGTTTTCTCCTCACTTATCTTCACTAGCCATGATTTTGACCAGTCCTCTAGCGCTAATAAGGCTTGCTGTATTCTGCTGTTAGCTGTACTAATATATTCTTCAGATGTCCATATGGCTAGGTCATCTGCAAAGGAGGATGTGTGTACTCTGGCTGGAAAATTTTCTGTGATGTCATTTATATATGCTAGGAATAATGTTGGTGAAAGAACTCCTCCTTGGGGGACACCTTGCTCCAGCAGCATCATTTTGCTTGTTTGTCCTTGTACTTTTGTCCTGGCAGTTCTGTTCTCAAGGTAGTGGCTGATCCATTTATACATTTTTCCACAAACATGCATGTTTTGCAGTTTTACTTTCAGTCCTTCCTTCCATACTTTATCAAATGCTTTTTCTAAATCTATCCAGACTGCTAGTGTGTGCTTTTTCTCTTGGAAGGCATCCTCTATTTCCTGAGCTATATAGGTTATTTGATCTTCAGTGGATCTGTACTTTCTGAATCCTGCTTGGTGTGGTGTTAAGAGTTTGTTTTCTTCCAGATGCCATGTTAGCCTGCCATTGATAATGCGTTCCATTAATTTTCCTACACAGCTAAGTAGACTGATAGGTCGATAGCCATTTGGTTCTTCCAGGTCTTTTCCTTTCTTTGGGACTGGTATTAGTATAGCTTCCTTCCATGCCTGTGGGACTATTCCTCTCTTCCAGCTGTTATTTAGGACTGCTAGTAGTTTCTTCTTTGCCTTGGTGCCTAGTCCTATTAGCATTTCATTTGTGATTCCATCCTTTCCTGGTGATTTCTTCTTTTTTAGGGTATTCATTGCCTGTTCCATTTCTTCCATTGTTAGATTTGCCATCATATATTCTGCTGCTGTCTCTGTATTTCTATGATGTGTCTGTTTGTCTTTGATTGCTTTCTTCTGTTCGGTTGTAATATCAATGTGGTTTGCATTTGCATAGTGTTCCATTAGTGCATTTGCAGCCTTTTTACCTGTAAGCAAGGCATTTCCTTGTTTAATTGTTATTTGTTTGTTTCTAGGTCCTTCATTGTTCATGGCTTTCACTAGTTTCCATAGTTTGTTTCCATCCCTGTCAAAATTCAGGTTTTCTGTTTTTTCCCTCCAACAATCTCTTGTTGTTTGATTTACTGTTCTTTTATATTTTGCTGAGATGGCTTTGAGAGAGATATTCGCTTCAATTGTTTGTTCTCTCTCTGCTGTCTTCCTGGCATCTTCAACTTTGTCCTCCAAACTTTGTAGTTCTTCAGTCCAGTATGGTTTGTAATTTTTCCTCGCTCCTCTAGGAATGGACTCAGTGGCTGCCTGTATTATCGCTCTGTTTAGACTTTCCACCATTTGCTTTATGTTGCCATATCGTGTATTTATGTTTTCACAATATTTGTCTGTTAGTATGGCAAATCTGTCCCAATCTGCTCGTTTGTAATTCCAGCGGGGCAAGGGCTTTTGCTCCTGTGGAACATACTCCATGTTCATTACAAGCTTGATTGGTCTGTGGTCACTACCTGCTAATTGGTCCAGCACATGGCGATCGATTTTGTGGAGGATGTATCCTGTGCAGAAAGCTAAGTCTGGAGTAGAAGTGGTAAGCCATCTTCTGGAGTAGAAGCTCGGTGTGTCATCCGCTTTGTTGAGTAGATGGAGATTTGAGTCTATTTCCCAGTCCTCCAATTCATCTCCTCTTTTGTCAGTATCTGGGTATCCCCATCTTTCTGAACGGCTATTAAAGTCTCCGACAATAATGCAGTTTGTGTCAGTTATTTTCATGTTTGAGAGTGTAAGGTCCTTATCTGCTGGGCTATACAGATTGTAGATTCTTATTTTCACGTCCTTTATCATTATATCAACACCTATAATTTCCGTTTGGTTGTCAGAGATCACAGATACTTCGCTGCAAGGTATTGTATTTCGTGTAAGTATTAGAACTCCTCCTTTGTGTCCTTCGCGGTCGAACCGTGTGGCCTGATATCCTCTGACTGAGAATTTGTGATTGGCGTTGAGGTGTGTCTCTTGAATGCATGCCACATCTATTCTATCTTTATGAAGACGCTGTGTTAGGGAGTCTTTCTTCTTGTAAACTCCTTCGGCATTCCACTGTAGTATGTTGAGTGTCCGGGGTATTTGGTCAATAGCTCTTAACCTACTCCTCTGTGCCTTGACTCCACAGCACAGGGGAAGGTGACCACCAGTAGTCATGGGTGGACCCCCTCGAGGCAGGGGGCCCGGCACTATCGCCGCCTGATGGGACTTCACGGGATTAGCACCATAACGATTAATTTTGATTTGTGACATCATGAATTAAGTTACGTTGCACTGCTTTGTCAAGCCTGTGGCTCAGTACATCCGATTTCGACAAGCATTTATTCGGGATGCTTTCCCTAGCCTTTGACTGTCCCCAGTCTACCTACAAGGCAGCAGGTTTTACGTTGCACTGCTTTGTCAAGCCTGTGGCTCAGTACATCCGATTTCGACAAGCATTTATTCGGGGTGCTTTCCCTAGCCTTTGACTGTCCCCAGTCTACCTACAAGGCAGCAGGTTTGTGTGTCTCTTCGTCTGGTCCCTCTCCCTTGACCTGTCCGACATGGGTGGCCCTACCAGTAGCTGTGCTACCGTCGGCATAGCTCTTGAGGTCATTGGGACGCACAAGCCCCTCTACCTCGTCACGGTGGACACACAGCAGAGGGGACGGCCCATTTCGATCAAGGTCTTCTTCCTGAGAGTCAATGTGGCTTCAGAAAAGAACGAGGAACTGTTGACATGATTTTCGCTGCAAGGCAGCTGCAAGAGAAATGTCAGGAACAGAACTCTGAAATGTTCTCCACTTTCATTGGCCTTACCAAGGCTTTTGATACAGTCAGCAGAGAGGGAATGTGGAAGATTATGGCAAAATATTGCTGTCCACGAAAGTTTGTCCACATGGTGCGGCTATTACTTGGTGGTATGCAGGCAAGAGTACAGGAAAATGGTGAACTGTCTGAGCCCTTTCCTGTCACCAATGGAGTGAAGCAAGGATGTGTCCTGGCACCAACACTGTTCAGCCTTATGTTTTCAGCTATGGTGATGAATGCCTTCGAGAACAACGACATTGGAATAGACATCAACTACCGCCGCATGGATGGAAAGTTATTCAATCTCAGAAGGCTGAAAGCTAAAACAAAAATTAACAGCGACACCGCCAGAGAGCTCCTGTTTGCTGATGATTGCGCTCTGTACGCCAACTCAGCTTTCTCACATGCCTGTGCCAACTTTGGCCTCAATATCAACTTGGAGAAGACTGTAGTTATGTACCAGCCAGCTCCAGGGATTAATCACACTGTGCCGAATATCAAAGTGAATGATCATAGACTAAGTGTTGTGGCCAAATTCACCTATCTTGGCAGCACTGTGTCACAAGCTGCCACAACTGATGACGAAGTGAATGCAAGAATCTTCAAGGCCAGGGCGGCCTTTGGCAGACTGTACTAGAATGTATGGGACAGAATTGGAACAAGCCTGCAAACAAAGCTAAAAGTCTACAAAGCAGTTGTATTATCCACACTGCTATATGCTTGTGAAACCTGGACCGTTTATCAGCGACACGCTGGGAAATTAAACCACTTCCACACAGTCTGGCTTAGGAAGCTACTGAAGGTTAAATGGCAAGACAAAATCCCAGACATTGAAGTCCTAGAAAGAGCATCAATGCCCAGTATCCACACTATACTAATGAAGAATCAGATTCGCTGGGCTGGTCACTTGAATCGCATGCCAGATCACAGGCTCCCTAAACGAATTTTTTTACGGCGAGTTGCGTTGTGGTAAACGCTCCCAAGGGGCCAGAGGAAACGCTTTAAAGACACTGAAAATCTCGCTGAATGCTTTTGGAATTCATCATGACACCTGGGAGACTGCAGCCAGAGATCGACATTCGTGGCGTGCATCATTACGCAAAGGTGCAGTCACGTGCGAGGCAACCAGGACTGCAGGAGCTGTGAAGAAAAGGCAGGACAGAAAAACCACTGCAGGAAATCCTCCTCCAGAAACGTCAAGCATTCTTTGTCCACATTGTCAAAGAACATTTCGAGCAAAAATAGGCCTTATTAGCCATCTTAGAACTCACTGCTCCATACTTTCAACCCCACTGGATGAAATGAGTGGTCATCATCATTCTTGATGGACAAACAACATTAAACAGAACCTGTTTTGCTGTCTGGCAGTGAATCGTTAAACATTAATGAACAAATGAGGAAAAGCAACGGCGATGTGGTTACTGGGGTGAATGTTGCACATACCTTGGACTGCTAGAGTAGCTAACAATGACGGCATGGGAGAGGCTATTGAAACTAGAACACTCTATAGTTTAGTTTAGTCGACGGATCAACATCACGGCACACGGGTGTAACCCATAAGTGCTTCGTTATACTCAAATCAAATCAAATCAAATCAACTTTATTAGGGTCACAAATTGGGCGCGCAGGCCCGTCTTACATTCGGCCCTTCCAATCACTCGTCTTTCGTTCATCAAGAGCATTATACATTTACATAGGAAGAAAAATAAACATTGTGAAATGAATATTGTAACATAAACAAGGCTAATTACCATGTTATGAGGCCCATCTCCCACCTATCCATACATCACCCCACCCACACACACACACCCCACCTACCCACACACACCAAGGGACACATACATACCCCACCAACCGACCCATCCCCTCCCGCACATCCCCCACCCACACACACTGCCCTCACCTGATCCCCCAACCAAAACACACTCGCCACCCACAAACATTCCCCCACCAACCCACACATCCCACGCCCATCCACATCCTAACCCACACATCCTCTCCCCACCCACACCTCAAACCACCCATCCCCCAGCCACATCTCCATCGACCACATATTCCCCACCCACGCACACAATCCCCCACCAACCCACACATCGCACATCCACTCACACATCCCCAAACCATACACACACATCCCCACCAACTGACATGTCCCTACCCCCCCCCCCACACACACACACATCTCCCTAACCACCCATACATCCCCAATCCACTCACACACACCCCACCACCCACACATACAACTTCCACACACCCACACATGCCTTAACCCAATCCCCCACCCGCACATCACATACACCCCCTACCACGCAGTATTCCCAACCCACGCACCACACACACACATATCCCTCACCAACACATCCCCACTTACACACCACACACATATCCCCACCCAGATACCACACAATATTCCCACCCACACCCACACAGATACCCTTACCCATCCACCCCACATACCCCCAGTCACACACCACAAAAATCCCCCACCCACACACACATACCTCACCCACACAATATCCCCAACCAACACACCACACACCTCTCCCCACCCACACATGCATTCCCTACCCGTCCACCAACACACACTCACTCACGCATACATCCTCCACTACGCACCCACACACCCCCACCCACCCACCCCCAACCAAACATCTCTCGATCACAATACCCCTATCCACACACATCCTCCACCAACTCACACATCCCACCCCGATACATACAACTCCCTCACCCACCTACACACCCCCACCCACTCATTCCCCATCCACGCACACATCTCCCACCCACACACCCCACATACTTCCCCCAACCACCACACATCCCCTACTCACCCACACATATACCCCACCCATACACACATTCCCCGCACCCATCACACACATCCCCCACACCACACACTATCCTCCACCCACACACATATCCTCACCCATACCACCACAAACATACCCTCCACCCACACATCATGCACACATCCCCCACCAACACACCGCACACATATCTCAAACCCACACACCATACACTTCTCCCCACCCGCCCTTGCATCCCCAATCCACCCAACACAATCCACTACCCACACAACCCCGCCACCCACACATACTTCCTCAAACCATCCACACATTTCCACCCACATAAACACACATTCCCCACATCCGTCCCATACAATATCCTCCACCCATACACACATCCCTCACACCCATCCCCACACCCCTACTTTCACCCCCACACATCCATCCACACATCTCACCAACACCCACAAATATCACTACCCACCAAAACCCACACACCCCAACCCATCCAAACGCATACCCCCACCCACACATCCCCCACCCACACATATCCCCACCCACACTCACACACATCCTCCACACACACTCACACCTCCTCACATCTAGACACATACAAAATGCCTCACGTGAGCATTGAAACTAGTATGAACAAACTCCCACACTTTACTCACACACATACATTGACAATTGTCATGAGCAGCCTCATAAAAATGTTAAACATGGAGAAAAATTTGTACATATAAAGTATGTGACGAAAAAAATAGTGATGATCCCACACATAGAGGAGGCACACACACACACACACACACACACACACACACACACACACACACACACACACACACACACACACATTCACTCTCACGCTCACTCATTCTGTCTCTCATTCACACTCATTGACTCTCTCACTCAAACTACAGTAATGAACATGAGTTTATATTATGCATGATAAAATCAAATGGTATTTAACTGATAATATGACAGATGAGAATACACAAACATATGGATTCGCGTGTTACATAACATGCGTGTTACATGACATGCATCTGCTCAGCTCTCTCTCTCTCTCTCTCTCTCTCTCTCTCTCTCTCTCTCTCTCTCTCTCTCTCTCTCTCTCTATTCTTTCATATACACACACTCACACGCATGCACGCGCTCACACACACACACACTAACACATCAACTCTCCCACTGTCTCACTCTCTCACACACAATCCTTCACACACACACTCACTCTCTCAATCACACTCTCTCACACATACACATATGCATGAACGCATGCACGCACGCACACACTCCCTCACTTACTCTCACACATACACGTACGAATGCATGCACTGACACATTCCCCCACCATTTCTCGCTCAATCACTCTCTCCTACACACGCATGCACGTGCGCACACACACATTCACTCTCTCCCTCTCTCTGACACCCACTTCTCTCTCTCTCTCTCTCTCTCTCTCTCTCTCTCTCTCTCTCTCTCTCTCTCTCTCTCTCTCTCTCTCTCTCGCTCCCACACGCACACACATATATAGTGAACAATTATAGTTAAACAATTATAATGAACAATTATACCAGTAAATGAATTATGGTGGCATATAGTCGATATGGATTAAGTATTGAAAGAGTTTTCGGTTAAATGTGTAGGGACTCATTGGAGTTTTCAGATCTGGAGGCAGATCATTCCATAAGTGAGCACCAGAATAGACGAAACATGTTTTGTATAGGTCCAATCTAGGCTTTGAGACATGTAACAAATTTAGGCGCTTGCTGTTCATTGCATTAGATTGAATCAGCGGCAGAAGATACTCTGGGGTATTTTGAGATATAATTTTATTCACTAATTTGGCTTTGTTGAAAAGGAAGCGCTTTTGAAGTGGTAGAAGTCTTAGATGACTGTACAAATTATTACTTTCAACGTGCTTTATGCCAGAAACCAGACGAATAGCGCGGTTTTGTAGAGAACATAGTCGTTTTAAATTAGATTTAGGGCAACCATCCCAAACTGTGGAACAGTAATCGAGATGTGATTGGATATAGCATGTATAGAATATTTTTCGTGTGCTTTCGTCCAGGAAGTGCTGAATTTTAGCAAGTTGGTAAACTTTTTGTGCTATTTTCTTGGTAAGAGCGTGAACATGAGAGCTCCAGTTCAAATGGCTGTCAATTAAAAGACCTAGTGTTTTATGTTCATTCACATTAACTATAGGTAACGTGCCTATGCGGAGTTCGAGCGGTGATCCAGTTATGGCTAGTGTCTGTAGTTTTTGTCTGGTCGTTATTAGCATGGATTTGGTTTTGTCGATGTTAATTTGCATGCGGTTTTCATTGCTCCATCTAGTAAGATTATCAAGTTCCTTTTGTAAAGAATTCTCTAATTCACTACGGTTTTCTTGACTAGTATATATAGTACAGTCGTCTGCAAATAGATCACAAGTTGTATTGCTATATAAAGGAAGATCATTAATATAAACTGCAAAAAGCAGCGGACCTAGTATTGAGCCCTGAGGCACACCAATATTAAGCTGTGTGGGTCTTGATAGACAGTTGTTGAAGGACACGACTTGTTGTCTGTCGGATAGAAATGACGTAATTATGTTCACCATGTTGGTGCTTGTCTTCATTTGTTTTAGTTTTCTAATTAAAATATCGTGATCTACCATATCAAAAGCTTTTTTAAAGTCTACAAACACCGCTCCACAAATTCTACCGTTGTTGATGTTTAAGTGCCAGTTATCGGTCATTTTTGTTAGAGCACTATCGAAACCCAGATTGACTGTTAATTATTAGATCGTTGTTAATTAAATGGTGTAACGTTATTTTATGAATGTGTTTTTCTAGTGGTTTTGATAGCGACGATAGTAAGGAAATAGGTCTATAATTACCCAAAACGCTATTATCGATTGAGCCATTTTTAATTAGCGGAAACACTTTAGCAATTTTAAATGCAGATGGAAAGTAGTTTTTGGCCAGGCACTGGTTATATATGAACGTTAAGGACTCGCTAATGACTGGTGCAGCACAACGAAGAATTCTATTACTGATACCATCTAGGCCGTGTGAGTTTGTTGATTTGAGGTTTAAGAGATATTTATAAACGTCTGCAACAGACATTAAAGGAATCTCAGCGGGAATATTTCTGGTGCACTTCTCCTCACAGAATGATGCCAGTGAACTTAAATTACACGATGAGTCTGGTATTGAAGACTTTAGATTCTCTATTTCTGATTGAAAGAACCAACTGAATTCATCGCATGTTATAGAATTTGGTATTGCTGATTCTGTAGGGCGTTTCTTATTGGTTAGCAAGTTAATAGCCTTCCATATATTTGTACTGTTTGAATTATCTACAATCAAATTTTTAAAATGATCTTTTTTTATCCTACGAATTTCATATTTAACTTTATTCCTTAGTCTGCGGTAATTGATGAAGTCTTTATTTTTGTGTGCTGTATCTCTCTCTCTCATGATTTCCAGAACTTCTCTAGTGACCCATGGGGATTTATGTTGATTTTTGACTCGAACTTCTTTGATTGGCACGTGTTTATCGAACACATTGTAGACTGTCTTCGTCCAGAAAGCTAATGCATCGTCCGGGTCAGGAAGTTGGTAAACGTGATCAAGGGCTGCTTTTCTTAAGTCTTGCAAAAATAAATCTTGGTTGAATGCTTTAAAATTTCTAAATTTGATACTTACATGTTTATGTTTAAGAGATTTGAACCCAATTCTTGACCATGTACAACATACCGGGTAGTGGTCACTAACTGTACTAACAGGAACAGAACATTCAATAATATTATCTGGACAAGTAACATATATATGATCAATTATAGTTGAGGATGTGTCAGTAACCCTTGTGGGACGGTTTATTAGTTGTTTGAAATTGTAAGAAAGAATGATATCGTCCCATGTCTGGTTGGATTTACTAATATCTATGTTGAAGTCACCTAGTATCATAACTTCTCTACCTGCTGTAAACACTCTATCCATCATTGTAGTGAAGCAGTCATACCAACTGTACCCAGCACAAGGATTCCTATATAGGTATCCAATGAGAAACGGTTGTTGGCTGGCTGGCTTCACCTCTAACCAAACACATTCTATCTCTACTGTCTCGAGATCACTTCTACGGGACCAGTTGAGGGAATTGGAAATGTATACAGCAATACCTGTCTCTAATTTTTGATTTGCATCTTTCCGAATTACTTTAAACCCCTTAAGTGAGATTTCGGAGTCGGTTATTTTGTCGTTAAGACGACTTTCTGTGATTCCAAACACGTGGAACTGTTTGGACAGTATTACCGAGAGCTCAGGTAATTTGTTGAGCAGATGAAAGATGTTGAGATGGCCTATATATAGACCATTTTTGTTGAGCCACTGATCGTGATTGGCGAACATTACAAACTAAAAGGAAGATGTCGCTTGTGGTATACAAATTGTAGGGATTTTGAAACTTTATTTAGAAATAGTTAAGACTGTTAGAGGGGGCAGGAAAATACTCCTAACTCAAGCCTGAGTCCGGATAATCTCAGTTCAGTGCGCGAACTCCGTAGCACCGGCGAGGGTCCTGAAATACTTTGGGTAGATAAGGCTCCGTCTTCGTGACCAAAGGCTTGCGAACGCGGTTCATGGGCCGCTTACCATGCGTTCGAAACGCGGCCGCGACCGATTTGTGCAGCAGACCGTGTCGCGTTGTGTTATAACGTGTTGGTATGGGAGCCGGTCGTTCAGAAATCAATGGCAAACTACTGAACGTAAACACTTGCCTAGTACATCAACAGCAGCTGAAAATTGCTGGTGTTGACTGCAACGTCTTGTAAGGGATATGCAACATATTAAAAAAAAAAAAAAAGATTAGGCTACTCTTTTTTGATTTCCAACTGCCAAGGGATTTTTTTCGTGCGTAACAATACACACGGGCGTCCGATCTCACTACCCAGAGACCAGGGGAAATTGTGAAAAAATCACGGCCCTCACCTGGGCTTGAACCCGTGACCTCTAGCACTCGAGGCGGTCACCATACTCCGAGACCACTCAGCATTATATATTATATTATATGTCTGTAAGAATGAGACAAACTACATTCTTTATCTTTTTTTCGTGTAATGAGAAGAGAGGCGCTGAAACATATAGTGACGACTGAAAAGATCAGTGGGAAAAGGAACTGAGGCAGACCGAGAGAAATGATGCTCGATGGACTAACTGACTAAGACACTGTATACGGAAGAATATAATAATCGATGGAATTGTTCCAGAACATCAAAGAACCCAAATATGTGGAGTGATTGGAAAGGCTACATTACACGGCAGGGCACATGTTGATTATGAATTATATAGTACATGGTGTTTATTGTCTCACCACACTTTATATGTAGAACAATTTTGAAAAATGAAGCGCATGGCGTCATTAAAATGTTCTCCACAGTCCATTGTGAAGCAATATGCAGCGAATGGCTATCGTCTATTGGGGTAATTCTTTGTACTCCAAACAGAATGGTGTTATCAACGGAAAAAGGGGGGGGGGGGTTGAACAAGTGTTTCGAAATGGCGGTCGATATACACGAATGACATAGTTGTTCAAAGATTTATAACAAGATTTCCTGATAAACAACCTCCTGATCGCATTACGCTTAGAAATATTTTGAATAAGTTATAATGAATACTAAAATACTTCATTGGTACTTTCCAGTCCAGCTACCCCAAAATTTAAATAGCGTTAGTCATTAGCAGTAACTGTTGTAACTAATTTAATGCATTTTTTAGCACAATGTTTGATGACGTCATGTACTTAATTTTTCAAAATTATTCTACACTAGCTGACCCGGCCCGGCTTCGCCCAGTCCTTGGTGGGGAGCATCTCATTTAATTCATATAAGTAGTCATATAAGTTCCCGTTCCCGTTACCGACTGTCTGTCTGTCTGTCTGTCTGTCTGTCTGTCTGTCTGTCTGTCTGTCTGTCTGTCTGTCTGTCTGTCTGTCTGTCTGAAAGTGTAGTGAGATTTGACAAACACCCCGTATCTGCTTTCACTGTCTATAGCAAGTGCTCCATTTCAGTTGACAATTCTGGAAGGCAGTGTTAGGCCTACTGATTTTATTTATCAGTTCACCTTTTATTCATAGAAACCTGGCACAATGAAACCAGCAGTGTTGTTCTTACTGTCAAGGCAATCTTGTAGACGTCTTCTTGTTGTTGCTAAACAGGTACGTTTTGTTCTGCTTAAATACAATATACTAACAGTTTCTTCTTACGTGAATGGTTTTTTTTTATTTATAATATAGGGTCCATTTCATATGTGTGGATCATCAAGTGATAGGTGGTGGTGCTTGATTCATTTCATTGGTCATCATGATTGTCCAAAGTTCCAAAGTGACACAAGATTAAGTCAGTTACGTACAATAATTAATTTATTATATTTAAATTGTAACTAGCGTTAGAAAAACTTTTAATTGAAATAATAGATCGTTGAATTTCTTTACGGGACGTTTCAATCAACTTCAACTAGTAATTTATTTAAATTATAGTATTTTTAGTATTTTTACTTTTTAGTTAGTATTTATTTTATTTATTTTTTGGCTGTTACTGTTTCGGTAATTTGATAATTAATTACACATTTATTAATTTATTATTTATTTCTAATTTCTAAATTAATGAAGTTCTAGATAGAACTTGGAAAATGTTTTTAAAAAGTTCCTCATTCAATACTGTAAATATTAACCCGCTGCATGCAGCAATGGATATGGTAATGGGTCATAGACTAAGACGAGGCAGGTCCTGGATGGCACAGGCAGAACTTTCTATAAGTCAGGTGTGTGATATAGAGACCATCAATCGAGAAAGAGAGTGGGTTAAAGTTCCGGATGACATGACTGACTGGCACAATGTAATAATAACACTGGGCCGTGAGTACAGAGAATGGGCAGCGGGCCACACTGAGTTTGAGGTGCAACAGCTGATCCAGAGTAACACACATCAAGGCGACATAGCCATCTACACCAATGGGTCAGTGGTGAAAAACAGACGTAGTGGCTGGCGCTTTATTGCAAAGGCTAATGGGCGAGTCTTGAAAAAAGGAGAGCCGGGCATATGAGATTACGACCTCCAGCATGAGAATGGAGGTGGAGGCAGTAACAGTGGCATTCCGGTGGCTAGAGGAGACTACTGCAACACATGTTGTGTTCATTACAGATTCAAAGAATATGCTTAGCAAGGTGTAGAAAGGAATGTTTCGTGTGGAATGGCTCTCGTCGCTTCAGAGGTCACAGATTGTGAGAATTGTGTGGATATTTTGCCCTGGCCATGCGGGTGTACAGGGGAATGAACAGGCTGATAGGCTGGCAGGGAATGCACCTCTTGGTGGTATCTTGCCTATGGACAAGGGGGAGGTGGTCGTGCGCTTGTGGGACCAGGTGGAGAAGGTGGAGGAACAGATTGTGAACCCTTATGTGGAAAGAATGAGATTGCGGGGGTTCGGCAGGGGTTCTGGAAGAATCTCAAAACTGAGAGGGAAGACCAGGAGAACATTTAGTCAGATAGCGGTGGGAACGATTAGTAGTATGACTTGTCGCTGGCTGTTGAACGAGGGGACTGAGCGCGTATGGGAATGTCCTGAGTGCAGTGATGTCGGTTCTTAACTCAACTCAACTACTGTAAATAATTTCTAAGCATAGGTATTTGTTCACGAATATTAGTTGCTCCATGTAACGTGGTTTCCCAGCCGACAAATCACTGTTACTGTGTATACTGACCCCTGGGGCTAGACAGGTAGGTACACTAGCTCCTTCCACCTGTACTGACCACCTCACAAGTAAGATAAGTTGTTTCAGTCTACAGGACCCCCAATAGATTCCAGACTCCTGCTATCCTATTCCCCCAATACCTAAGGACCTTGAACCCTAGGGCTTATCCAAGACAGCATACATATACTTCAGTAAAGACATGTTAACCAAACAAGAAGTTTATTGTACACTAGCGTCGAAGCAGGATGATGAAGACACTGATAGGAAGGATATCTATACACATATTAGATGACAGAGTAGAATAGAGTAGATTAAGAGTAAGAGATGATCCCCTGATCATCATCAGGCACTAGAAGATCTATTGTGTGTATCCGTCTAGTCGATCTCTGAGACTCACCGGGCTCTCTCCAAGCAATGCTGTCTGGACACTTGTGAACTCTCCCGGCCTCGAATAAGTACCCGGTGATATGAAATGGGATTAGCCAAATAGACTCTTTGACTTGACTGGAATATCACCACCACAGATAGTCTTATAAATGTCACTTAATGGTGTCGGCACTAGGACTTCTATTCTCAGCAGTCTAGCTGGGGCGACCCTCTGGCCTGAAGAGTCCCCTATTGATCATCACTAAATGAAGCATCCATCCTTGAACCTACTAAAATTATGTCAGTTCAATTGCTGTTGTAACCCTGGCTGGGTTTCTAGAACTTCATACACATTCATTGTCTCTAACCAATCAATGTCAGAAAACCCCTTCGCTGGGTTGAAGAGGTTCACACAAACATATTGTAATGTAGCAGATCAATGTCCTAACACTACTGACTGGAATACAGAAAGTCCACCAGTCCTTATAAAATGTAGCAGGAAAAATGTCAAAACACTTCTGACTGGAATACACCAGGTTCACCAGTCAGTGTGGATGTAGCAGTCGTCGACTGTAGCAGATTCATACCCGTAAGTTGACGAGTATTATGCATGGCATGACTCTACCTGAGTCTGGTAATAGAGAATGTTCTTCATAGGGTTGATGCAGCTTTACCTAAGCTAGTTAGCCTCATTAGACGACTGCTCTGTTCGATCAAGGTGTGAGACATCACCACAATGGGTGATCAACCATGGTCTCTCCTGTATTACCGGTATGGTCTAAGGCAGTGTTTCCCAACGTGGGGCCCACGCCCCACAGGGGGGCAATTTGACTGTTAAGGGGGGCAAGTTCGAAAATGGAAGAAATCGGCTGTATATAACAAAACGGGGAGACTTGAGACTGAAGTTAACTAAATTGGAACCTGACATAAGATCTCTTTGCAGCAAGCATCAAGCGCAAGGATCTCACTAAATTTAAATAATAAATAATTACTAATAATTAAAATAATATAGAAAAATCTTTCATTAAAATTATTTTGTACTTGAATTTCAGTTCTCCATTATATGTTTTGAAAATTTACTTACTGTGTTTGCTCAATAATTACCTAGTGATTTCTTCCTAAAACCTATCATTCAAGTTTCTTTAGTGAACATTTCAATTTTTGAATATTAAAAATAATGTATATGTTGAGGGGGGGCATGGGGCGGGGGAGGGGGGCAATATGCATTTTAGAAAGGCTTAAGTGGGGCATGGTACAAAAAAGGTTGGGAAACACTGGTCTAAGGTATGGTTACTTTCCACGAAGTTGATGGTGTTGACTTGCACCCAGCACCTTGACATCACCCAAGCCTGGGCTGTGTCCCTGGAATGAGCCTGTAGTCAAATCGCTCCATGTCTCAGCTTCATGGTTACTACTTCCATGATAAACCCTGCACAAAGAGAGAGGTTGGTGAGTGCATTCGGCACCAACACTGACTTCCCTACACAACATACTTTCTATGCCTTCAGTATGTACCTAACCAATCTACAAAAGGTTATGGGATCTTCTCCATCAGGAAGATGAGCAGGCAAGTATGTGAATCCACTGGCAGTGTGTGCCTTGAATTGCCCGTCTGAGAGGTGCGGTACCAAAAAGTACTGGTCTAGTTATGCAGCACTCCCGCCCCCTCATCCTAGTACCTATATCTCTATTGCTCCTAGTGTTATCCTAAGTACATTTTCTAAATATACTAGACAATATGTACAAGTAGAACATAGTCTCCGGTAAAGATGTATGTCTGGACAACTCCCAATCATTGTCAACATAAACATCTTTAACTAATTAATTAATCAATTAAGTAATCAACAAGTTAAATAATAATCAATCCATCCATTAGTTTCTCTTCTGGGAGCTCATGTCATGGAGAAATCCTCCTTGATAAACCCTCAGCTCCAGAGACAAGAAGTCTCAGCTGCAAAACATGTCGTTTTCCATCCCATGTTGAAGGTGTAAATCCAACCTCCCGTTCCCTTACCACGTAGGTTAGCCGTTGGCAAAATTAGAACGGTTCAACCGACCTGGTGGGCCAGTCCAATCAACTGTGAAACCGCAACAAGTGTTCTATCCCATATTTCTCATTGTCCCTTTGGGTAGCCCAGCACCCTTCCCGTTATCAGTCAAACCCTAGTATCAGTGTTCCCAGACCGTAAAGAAAGCGCAGAGGAAAGTGTAGAGTATTTCATTCCAATGGTTCCCCAATGCGCCAATTGGTTCCCCCAAACATCATCAATCGGTTCCCCAAACATCACGAAGCGGTTCCCCAAAATCACCCCTTGGTCCCCCTACATCGCGACAGCAACGCACAGGCATACCACATTGACACACGTCGTTCCATAGCACATTGGTCATTTTGCATGGCACGGCATCACAAAATATATACGCTACACTAGCACACTATATATTTCACCACCACAATATCACTACAATATTTAGCAACACTGGTTCCTGGAATGACACCACTATTTCATAGTAACTAAAATAGCCGCATCAAATGCCACAGCATAGCACCACAAGCACAGCACGAAATATCTTTAACACATCTGTGAAAGAATTCCACCTCGCTTCAGCTAGTTGTTTAATCTAGAATCACCAGTAACCTAGTACATGTTAAACTAACCCTTAGTCTGTCCTGAAAAAGGTACAGTCGTGAATAGTAATAACAATGTCACTACAATAGTAACATTCCGTTAAACCACTGTGTGTTCCTGAACTACACAAATATAATATGGGTCTCATAGCAATCGCCTATGTGAAGGACTTGTTTACATAACTTCCATTCACAGAAAAACTGTTACACAGCCTAACTACACAAACACATGCCGCAACCTAGTGTTTCCGCTCAGTTATTGATCGCTGTCCTCATAAATGTTAATTATTATTCGGACGCCCAGCGTGGAATAGTTACAATCGCGAAATTCGCTTTAGAAAGACACGAAAGGAATAACTTAAGTATTTACCTTAGACCAGGAGACATGACTGAGTTCAGCTGTAGTTACTGTCTGGCATTGGACTGCCTTTCTAGACAATAGCAGCTTGTTTCAAGAGCGTCTGCTCTGGTGGACGGCTGAAGTGACACTGATTCTTAACCGGGCTAGCCGCTGAGTTGAGTGCAAAACTCCACTTCACGCCGGAGTTGTGAATCCTGCAAGTTACTTTTCTCCGTGAATCATGGGTTAAATTCACATGTGGAACATTCCGGTTCAGTTCCCTGGTGGTTGAGTGCACAATGCTAACTCGAACTTTCTACTTTGAGCGATTTCTCGAACATTCTGGACCGGTCAGTCAGCTGACTTTCCCCAAGTTAATTTTAACCTGGCAACCTAATTCTCCCACGTAGTTCTCCCGACGGGGATTCCCCTAGCAAAGGCCAGCTGGCTTGGGCAAACTTGTGACACTCCAAAAGTCTGTAAGTATTTAAAAAAACAAATCAAAAGTCTGTAAGTATTAAAAAAAACATTTACAGGCAAAACAACAGACTTGTCCATTACGAAAATTATACCCCTGAAACAATGCTTTTCAGGAATATAGGATAGTGAATTAAAATCACAATTTAGCTGTGATTACTTATAGAAGTGAAAACATTGTACACTCGTTTTACTGAAGCAATGTCAACAATATCAGCAACAACAAAGAACATTGACACCATCATCAACAACAATAATCATGACCAACCCTCCTGGCTATTGTTAATGCTTGGTTTTGGCATTATCATAATCAAAATCAGCCTTTGCAACATCTCCAAAAGAGCCTGCCACCAAGATGTGGTTGCAGGCTATTGTCTTAATTGTCATAAACAGCACTGACAATATGGAGACATAGAAAAAGCTTAGTGAGCGCTGTCTAACATTCAGTTAGCACCGAATGTTGGACAGTGCTCACCAAACCCAACACCCCACATAGTGCTAACGGCTTCAGGCCGGAAAGTTTTTGGAAGTGTACAATCCTTATCCTAGTGCGAGAAAATGCTGCCTTAAGACTAAATGTCGTGGTGCAGATCATGCCCTAAGCCTTGGTCGGCAACTGGTCTAGGATCGAATCCACCAACAGGTGGAAAGTTAGAGGATTGCTTTGCTGTTTTGGCAGTTTCTATAGCTTGTCTTGTTCCAGAAGTATTGCAGTAAATCTGGAGTAAATTAGGTAGGCAGAGAAGGGATCATGGTCTCTACAGTTCAGCCCAGGCTTTATGCTATAGAGAGGTATTACTCCATCTGTGATCCCCACCATGGGTTGTAGTTATTATGTATGTTTTAAAGCTCAATGTAACAAATTACGATCTGTCAAGACGGCAAGGTGCCAGTAGAAAAAGAAAAACATAATTTAGTTGCACATCCTTTAGAGGATGTCACAGTCAATCCCAGCAATTTTTGGTTGTTTGTGATCTCTGGGCAAGTTTACATTCAGTAGTTTGCCATTGCTTTCTGGATGACCAGCACCCATGCCATTTGATCTGCTGCCAAATCGTCCACAGCTGTGTTTTAATTGCGGTATATACCCGGTTAACAAATGCCCACAGAAGTCGGATGTGTGGGCCTAACGGCGCAAGAACACAGCTCTGCTGTAAACAGGCACAATGCAATATGTCTGAAAAAAATCTTTGGATGAACGCAGAAGAAGAAGAAGAGAAGAAGAAGAAGAAGAAGAAGAAGACTGCAGTATCTGGGATTACAAACTACACCCGTAACTCCTTCACCACGGAGCTACTCTTTTTACATTGGCATTGGGTATGTGGTGCTATACCCATATTTTATAGCACAGTTGGTACTCGATGGCTGATATAACTAATACTAGTAATGCTAATTTATTTTCATTCTTTGAGACTGACTATTTTCATAATTGATGGGGATTTTTTTTAAAAATTCCTTTGTTTTCCCCTCATGTAATAGATAATGTAAATGAGCATACAAATACAATGATATATAACAGTTTTGTGTGGAGTCTCGTGGCAAAGTGGTCAAGCCGTCTGCCTCGCGCTCCGAAGGTTGTGGGTTTGATTCCGGGCTACGTCTTTTGGTTCACAAGTGCATTTTTCTCAGAGAATCCTAGAGGTTGTCACTGGGGCTACGGAGTTCATGCTTTGTGTGACCACTGGTGGCAGGCCACCCTGCGGAAAGAGACCGAGCCATATGGGATAAAACCCGGTGCAATGAAGTCGATCCTCTTGACTTTTAAGACTTTGTTTTTAAAGTGTGAAGTTAAAATTGTAAAGAAAGAGAGTCAACAAACAGTACATGTGAATATTGCCAGAAATTGACTAAAATGTCAGATTGGTAAAGTAATAGTTGTGTCTGAAACATCAGTAAAAGGAACAAAGAGCAAGAGGCCAGTTAATTACTATTAAATATAATCTCAGCCAAAGATAATCCGAGTCATAAGTGTAGACTCCCCCTCCCCCACCCTCCCTAAAGGCACATTAAAAAATTCCACTATGCAGGGTATGTTTAAAAATTATAATTTTAACTTGCCTCCTGCAGCTATCTGTTGAGAAAGTTTATAGAAATGTAGAAATATAACCATAATCAAACTCACACATACTCCACATCTCACACACATACATATGAATTCTCCCTCTGTACCTCAGACACACAAATTCATGTTCTTTCTCTGTATCAGATATTCTTCTTCCCTGTATGTCACACACATAGACATCTTAGATTGTAATATTTAAAATACCATATTATACAGGGCAGAGTTTGCCAGTGCATTTTAAATGGAACCACCACCCAAAAATATCGTTAAATTACCTTAACTTTTTTCCATTTTAAATTGTAATAGCTTTCCTTATCTTAAACTCCCTACCAATGTCAGTTAATTATGTATTCTATGATTGCCATGCATGCTTAGTTAAAAAGAGTCCATTTAGTTAAGGTTTAGGGCAGGGGTGGCCAACACGAGGCCCCGCAGGCCGCATGCGGCCCGCCGGTAGTCATATTGCGGCCCGCGGAGTGGGAAACGACGATGTGGTCGAAGCTGTAGCACGCTTGCTTGTTTACTTTAATTTAACAAAAAAAATTAGGTGCGTGGCCCTGCAGGAAATATTATTTCTGAAATTTGGCCCGCCTGCTGAAAAGGTTGGCCACCCCTGGTTTAGGGCTTCATGATGGTGTTCCAATATCTGAGCTAATCGTTGGCCGGAGAAAGGGTGAAGAAAGCCAACATTAACTAATATGAAACGTTCAATATTATACACTCTGGTTATTATTAAGACAGTGCTGATCTGGATGGTTGTAAATTAAACAAAGTTGGTGACAGAGTAGAGTTCCATGGTGAACGAGTCAAAGAAATAGATCATCATCCTTTGGCACTTTAATGTGCCACTTGATAGGCATGCTAAATTATTCTAAGAATGATAATATAAAATGGCACAAACTTAGATCCATTACAGTAAATAAAAGATATCCTGAAGCAAAAACTTGTTATGGGTCTGTGAAGGGCTAGACTTTGACATTTTGTTGGCCTGAAAGCACGGGGGTGGGGGTGGGGGGGGGGGGGGGGGGGAATAGGTGGCCAATCTTTCTCGCACTTTGTAGACAGCCAATACAGGCATCAAACCTTAGTCTGTGACATTATCAGCATAACCTCCTAGCAATTACACTAATGCACCCACTATCACAGGAAATAGTCAAATAGATATTAATTGTAATTGCACTTTTAAGAAAGGCGCGAATACTGAGAATATCTCTGATGATGGAAAATTAAGGAAACTGGTATGATGAGGCGCTAAATCATATTGACGTCTGTGAAATGTCATCACTGGGGTCTAATCTCTGACACACTCCTGAACCTAGCAGCATAGTATAGAAATACAATTCCTGAAAACGTTTTGTCTCTGTGACTAACAGGTCTTGGCCTCTTACTTCCGGCTTTGATTAAAAGTAAATATTTAACCACTGTCGCCTGAATTCCCAGTGAGAATTATTTAGTTCATGTAGCACCTTTGTACTTTTGAAGTACAGCTGTATTCAGCTAGAGAATGTTTGTGTTCCTATCAGCTAATATTTCACATGAGGCATGTGGGTTGGCCTCCTTGGTAGCTGAGGTCACGCATGAGCTTGTATGGTATTGGACAGTATTTGGTTTGTGCTACTGGCCTCTTCATCCTAAAGGATATAATTGGACTGTCTTTCTCTATGACCTCTGGGCTGTTGATTTAGTCATTCCTCTGTTTGGCTCTGCAGAAAACCACTCTGCCCAGGGATACATGTGGGGTTCACAGAGATTCATTTCCCACTAGTTGCAGGCATTAATGTGGCAGGCCTTGTTTCTTAGTTCTGCTGCCAAATTTTCATATGACCATGTCATGTCCTCCTTATTATGCCTCAATGTATATAGAGGCCAACACCACCACCGGTAGCAAAAGAGTCATGGCAATTCTCTATTATAAAGGTAGACAATCATCACTTGAGTCTTGCAGCACTCAGTGTTTGGAGAGACAAGCATGATTGAGGTGATTCCTTGCTAGGATGAAACCAGGTCATCACCAGTCCCCAGTTCTCTATCTAGCTGTACTCAATTTGACAGGCAAGACTTAAAAACAACTATCCAGACAGTAAAGACTTTAAAAGTAAATCTGGGCGTAGATAGTTAATTCTTCAAGACTGGTATTTGGGGGCCGAGCTGACCAGATTCTTCTTTCCTTCTTCACTTCTCTTTTGAGGGATGTGTGTGACACCCATGCATCATCTTTCCAAATAGCACAGCTCTTTTGTCGACCCAGCCTCATATAATGAATATCTGAATAAATTAACATTCGAGGAAGAAAACTGGCCACCCTCACCTCATGATGCCATTGCCATGAACATGCGAACACTTCACATCTCAATGGATGCACCACCAAATTAGGAACTGTCGCATGGTTGGATTCTGAAAATCATTGCACATCAAACAATAGCTTTTATTTTGCACTAATAATAATTTTGCCAGAGAGAAAACAAATATATCAGATTTAAATATCACTTGCAAATGCATAGAAATCTGTCAAGGAGGCCACCATTATCGTAAATGGTAATAGCTACACGTGGCAAACATTGATGATAGTGTATCCTGGAGTGAATTAACAGGATAGGATTACAAGATAAAGTCAATAGTAGTTCTGGTAAGCGAGCCTGAACAGGAAGCTTACATTAGTATGCTTAAGATCCTGGAGGTAATGGGTGTGGCTAAGAGTATACACCTAAACCTAACATCCATGGGTGGGTGGGGAGAGGGTGAATGAACAGAGGAAGGTGGGTGTTACATGCTGGTGAATTTGTTTAAAATGTTTGAGTGTATTTGAGAGAGAGAGAGAGAGAGAGAGAGAGAGAGAGAGAGAGAGAGAGAGAGAGAATGGTAGGGTGTGAATGTTGTCTTCTTCAGCTTTTGGTCTCACGCTGGAGTATAGGACTTCACCAACACCTGTCTCTCCTATCCTATTTCCTGCCGTTTCCGCCATGTTCTCCCCTTATTATTTAGCTGTCTCTAATTCTCTTCTCTGTGTTTTTAAGTCTCTATTTCTTTTGCCTTGTGGATTTCAGAGGACAGACTGAATGATGTATTTAAACTGTATTTTATTAATATTTCAGCGTGTATTGTGCCGTGTACATCCGAATGTGTAAGAAATCATATGACAATCATCAACAGTTCTTATAAAACTGGGAATTAAATTAAAATTTATTTTGCGCTCGCTCGCTTTGAACTCAAGCGTAGTCCATACACACTACTTTTAGTAGTTAAAAAAGTTAGTTGCGTATCCTTGACAGGACGTTGCAGTCAACACCAACATTGTTTGCTGTTGTGATCTCTTGGCAAGTTTACATTTAGTAGTTTGCCATTGCTTTCTGAACAACCGGCACCCATACCATTTTGTAATTTAAAAAAAACCAACGCAACGCGGTCTGCTGCCACATTGCGCACAGCTGTATTTCGAACGTGGGTATGCGGATTAATGAATTACGTCGTAGCCCCTTGGCCACAGAGCCGGCACTTCTAGTAGTGATGGACTGAATTTTGCGTGTGGATTAGCTTTCCCTATTAACAGTGTTCCTCGCCATCAGGCCAATCTACTCCGACTTCAGAGGTAATTAAATTAAATAAAATTCAATGTTTTATGCTAAATATAATTTCTGGAATGTCTTATCTCTGATAGAGGATTGTACATATTCATGTCAGTGTGTTTATTTTATTCTTATTATTGGCTAAGATACCTAGGATGATGTCCAAGATGAATGTAAAACAGATGCAGTATTCTGACTTGTTGATTGGCCGTCTGTGAAATCTCTGGAAGGCTACGTTTTAACTCAGGTCTGATGTATAGGCATTCAGTTCTGAAGGTTATTTGAACTTTGATAAATGCTTCAATCTAGAACTGAGATTGGCGTAGAGACTTTCCTATTGATGTACCATCTCCGTGGAGATCTCTCCAAGATCAGAAACCAGTTGTGTATGCAAGATGGGTACTGGAACTTCACATCTTCAGAGAGGCATATTAGCATTTAACCAGCGTATGATTCAGTATTTTACATACTGGCTGGTTGGAGTTGGGCTTAGGCTTAAGGTGTTGTTTGCAAAAGCAACACCTGTATAAGGCATTAGCTGAACAGTATCTGCTGGTGTCATGACAGTGTGCATAATTCATTTATAGCTACCCAATATTGACTACCTTGAGCTGCAGCCACCCATGCATAAACTAAAAATGACTGAAAGTATTGATTTATTCCAGCAGGAAGTAACAAAACCTAAAAATAGAACTGAGGGAAAACCCTGAGATATTACTGACATTCTAAGAAATAACCCATTACATGAAATACACCGGTACAAAACAAGAAGAGACTTGAGTGTTTACTCTTCATGAGAGAGTATATAAAACAAGTTTTGTGAGTTGTCACTGGTCGTAGTACAGCTTTGATTGCCTGAAAGTTTTCTTCTCTCAGAATTAGCCGTGCTGTTTTCTCTCATGTAAGTCTGGCTTTGTGAACCTTGTATTTTGTAGTTGTATACTTACTGTTTTGGTGTCTTTGCTGTTATATTGCTTCTTTTCTTTTAAAGGTTACACTGTATTCTGTGATTTTGCAACTGTTAGGATTAAGATACAAACTGCTGCTTTTATTATGGTTCCTAAATTGACAATGCTTGTAGACAATGTATATAATTTAATTATAATCATCATCATGTTCCATGCCGATAAGCATGTGCGGTCATGTTTCGTCATCTCACTCAAACCAGTGTCGTGGATCAGCTAAGTGTTCTTGTCTTGACCATGCCATGTGGCCAAGCCATCCAGGTATTTACTTCTCTGCCTTCCCCTTGTTCTCTTACCCTCGATCTCGCCATTTATCACCAAGTTCTCCAATTTATTTCTTTTCATAACGTGACCAATTAATTATGCTGACTGATATTATTTTGTGTGTGTGTGAAGATTTATCCTGTGATTATTGTAAATTATAAGAGTTGATAACAAGGTGTTGGTTATCACTTATTTACAAAGTTAAAAATGTAGTTGCATGTACAGTATGTAATTGCATTACAGTATTTCGCAACCAACCCCAAAATTTGTTTGCTTTTTGTGGTTTGTTGGGCAAGTTTATGTTCACTAGTTTATCACTGCTTTCTGAACGGTTGGCGCCCATACCATTGCATGAAAATCAGCACAAGGCAATTGGCTTCCCAATCACTTGCATCTGTGTTTGAATGTAGTATGTAGGATTGCAAATCACTTTCACAAAACCGTCGCCAAAGTGCTGATATGTTACACAAGGATACCAGCATGCTGTGGTTGTTATGAATCGTCATATTTGATCCAATTGTATAAATGAAGTATTTGTAACTGTAGAGATTCCATCATAATTTTTGTTGTCTGTTTGTGTGTAAAAGCAGTACCTTAACAGATACTGCCTTAGAGGTGTGAAGTCCTTGATCTTCATATATACCAGGTCTAGGCATAATGGCTCTGTGGCGATGGCGTTACAAATGCATTTTGTAATTCCGCATACCGGCATTCGAAACACAGCTGCAGACGATTTGGCAGCAAACTGAACTGTCTTGCGTTGGTTTTTTACAAAATGTTATGGGTGCCGGTTGTTCAGAAAGCAATGGCAAACTACTGAACGTAAACTTGCCAAGAGCTCTCTAAGCAAAAAAATGCCGGTGTTGACTGTGACGTCCTGTGAAAAATATGCAGCTAACTTTAACTAGGCATAATGATGTGGAATAACCAGCTGCCTACTTCACTACCTTTCCTTTCCACATAATTTCTAGAAAGTTTTCAAAATTATCCAGTACCAATTTTACCAGCTTGCGTTGACCCTAAAGCCACTTCTGGGGATTGAACCCAGACTACTGTGTTAGTAAGCAAACATGATGAGAACAATGCCACCATAACTCATTTTATCTTTGTGTTATAATTTATGTAAAGGTAATAGTCTGCTCAACCCTTCTCGGTGTATTCTGGGTATATAGTCTCAATTGTTATTTCAAATACTGAGATTTTTATGTTTATTCATGAATATCAAGCAGTTATTAAATTAATATAGCGATCCCTATCTTCTTCAAAGGAATTTCTTATACTATCAGTATTTCATATGCTATAGGCTATATAATCCTCCTATTTCTACTTCAATATTACTGTTTTTTCATTGGCTTACAATTTTACTTTATATATGCATTATACAAATACATCTATTTACTCATCATTGTCATCATTTCCTTCCACTTTTGCCATCAAGCGTTGTGGGGAGGAATAGTTAACTAACGTTTGAGCGCCTGATGGGTGGCACCAGATAGTGTCATTCCGTGTGATTGTACAATGTCTTTGCTGTCGTTAATCCATTTCCTTCTCAGGTGTCCTTTTGCTCTTGTGTCAAATCTTCTTTGAGGTAGCACCAGTGCTGGTAGTTGAGTTGCATTCTAGAAAATGGCCGAACCATTTGATCTTCTGCCTTTCATGTATGTAGCACAAGGTCGTTTTATTTTTGTTTGTTTCCTCGCCTTGAACTCAAGCATAATCCATACACGTGCTACTACTTCTAGTGCACTGGACTGATATTTTTCCTGCGGATTAGCTTTTCCTGTTACCAGTGTCCCTCGCCGTTAGGCGAACCAACTATTGACTTCAGAGGTACTTGTAATTTACTTCGCCAAGTAAGGACGAGAAGTCAACATTTTAGTCCAGCTGACCAATGTAGGAGTTGAACCCGCTACTTCAGCATCAGCACACCGGAAGTTTAAGAGCGAACGCTCTTATCCATTCTGCCATACTGACCTCCACACAAGGTGTTAATCCCACTGTCTGTTTGATAACATAATTTCTTATTTCGGTCTCAGATAGTTAAGTTGGCAGCTCTCCTCAAGCATTTCACCTCACAGTTGTTTATTTTCCGTAAGTGTGGTTTGGATAATGTTCAGGTTTGATATTGGTAGCATATTATTGGTGTGAATATGCTATGTATTATGTCATTTTGCGGACATAGGTATATTTGGATGTTTCAGTGTGTGTGACAGTTGATATATAAGAGCACTTGCTTTTTGATATCTGATTTTGATTTCTCTGTCTAATCTGCCATCTTCTGTGATCATACTTTCTAGATATTTAAATTATTTAGCTTTTGTCAGAGCTGTTTACCCGTAACGTGGTTTCTCTTGTCTTTGGTTCATTGTGCTCGTTCATATATTATATTTAGTGGTTTCCTTTTTTGTTCATATTTTAGCGCTCAAGTAGATTTTCATTATCATACCTTATCTGTGATGATTGAAGCTGGTAGGATTTGATACAGATGGTGTGTGTGTGTGTGCGTGCACATGCTCATTTTAATTGGGGGGGGGGGGGGGGGGGGGGGGGGGGGGTCTAGAGATCTAGTATACCCTCAGTCTCTAACATGGAAAGTGGACAGCATCTGGTTTGAATCCAAGGAAGCATCTGGTTCGAATCCGAGGACACATTTTTTTGTTTCAAAACAGGGAGCAGTGATGGCTTATTTCCCCTGCCCACCCCCATGAGACCTGGGTAGATGACTGAGTACCTACATAGCCTTTTTGGCCAAGAGTCATATAATAACTGCCCCTGTTGTGCATGTAAAACATCTTTCTATTGTAAGAACCTTTTTTACACACTTTGAGTTATGTTTAGCATTCGGTGCTAGCCCGGTACTTTTTTTTATAGACCAATCGGACTCGAGGAGGCTTTGTGGTCATTTTCACACTGGCCACCTTGGCTTCCCTGGAAATTTCCTTGTAACCATTTGAGGCTGTTTTGACCTGGTCAGTTTGAAAAATCTGACTTGATGCAAATTCAAACCCATGACATTCGGGCCAACAGGCAAGTGCACCAGTTTGTGCACTATAACGGCTACCCTTCTAATGTGGGAAGTTGAGAAGTGTGCCCTGGTAGTATTTGAAACTGATCAAATCTACACTCTACATTCAGTCACATGGCAGACTATTTACAGGATGTGTGCCTGGAGAAGCTTTGGTTCCACCTGGCTTTGGAATAACCCAGGATACACCATAACTACAAGGTGGGGTGGGAAAGGGGTGCCCTTAGGATGATCTTCTAGGTTATGGAAGAAGGAAGGTTTACTTGTCTAGCCAGTCAAACAAGCCTGTCAAATAAAGATCTGTGTTGGTATTGTGTTTCACAAGGGTTGACAACAAAAGTGGAAGATTGTATGTAATATTGGGTAGTAACAAACAGACACACTAGAAAGTAGAGACATTCAGAGGTAACAAACAGACATACTAGACAGAAGAGACATTCAAGGGTAACAGGCACACTAGAAGAGACATTGAAGTTCAACAGACAGACATTGAATTTGAGGCTGCTGCACTCGGATAAGGGAGAGGCAGAAAGCCAAGTGATTAGCGTGTTTACCTGCAGCCAGGTGGTTACTTCTTAGAATTCCCATCGATGGATTTTTGAAAAAAAAAAATATAATTGACCTAAGCTTCCAGTTTGGACCAGCCTAAAATGGGTATTAGGAAATTCCACAGGAAGTAAAGTGTGATATTGACCCCATCGAGTGCCTGATGGTCTATGAAAAATGTGAGGCTGGCACCATATATCTAGTATGCCTCAAGGCTGATAACGAAGTCTTTTATTTTCCTTTACTCACGTTCAGATAACTGAATGTCACACCCACCCACCCACACACCCCCCCCCCCCCCCCCCCCAAAAAAATGAAAAAAAAGTGATGCTAGCCACCTAGGTGTCTGGATTGTTTACTGTAGTTTGTTAAATGTAAAAGGCCTCTGTGTGCCACTATGTTTACTGTAGTTTGTTAAATGTAAAAGGCCACTGTGTGCCACTATGTTTACTGTAGTTTGTTAAATGTAAAAGGCCACTGTGTGCCACTATGTTTACTGTAGTTTGTTAAATGTAAAAGGCCACTGTGTGCCACTATGTTTACTGTAGTTTGTTAAATGTAAAAGGCCACTGTGTGCCACTATGTTTACTGTAGTTTGTTAAATGTAAAAGGCCACTGTGTGCCACTATGTTTACTGTAGTTTGTTAAATGTAAAAGACCACTGTGTGCCACTATGTTTACTGTAGTTTGTTAAATGTAAAAGGCCACTGTGTGCCACTATGTTTACTGTAGTTTGTTAATGTAAAAGGCCACTGTGTGCCACTATGTTTACTGTAGTTTGTTAAATGTAAAAGGCCACTGTGTGCCACTATGTTTACTGTAGTTTGTTAAATGTAAAAGGCCACTGTGTGCCACTATGTTTACTGTAGTTTGTTAAATGTAAAAGGCCACTGTGTGCCACTATGTTTACTGTAGTTTGTTAAATGTAAAAGGCCACTGTGTGCCACTATGTTTACTGTAGTTTGTTAAATGTAAAAGGCCACTGTGTGCACTGTAGTTTGTTAAATGTAAAAGGCCACTGTGTGCCACTATGTTTACTGTAGTTTGTTAAATGTAAAAGGCCACTGTGTGCCACTATGTTTACTGTAGTTCTCTGGCCACTAAATAATAACATTCATGGCAGCTAAAGACAGGATAAGGTATCAGGGTGAGTTTGCAGGAAAATTAAGCTATTGGATTGATGTGTGCCAAAGGGTACACAGAGAGGGATTGTAATATATATAAGAAATTAGACTTGCAAATGTTACTTACTTTTGGTGCCAACTGTATATTTTAAAGTGTATCAAAAATACTGAAAAAAAATGTGTGAAGTATACTGTAGTTTTCTAATGCAAAACAAATGGGAAACTGTTTTTGCTGCATAAATTGTGTGGTGTGTTGGCAACTTTATTGCAACATTTGTGATAGGCAAACATTCAAGTTAGATACAAGACACATTTAAGTCCAGTTAATATTATACATTCAGTGGATACACTTACAGTTGTTAAAAAACTAAAATTGTTCAAACAATACAATATTGTATACTTTGTTTTGTGTATAGTTGAGTACAATGGCATCTCCAAAACATGTGAGCTGTCCAAGTGGGAACAAGCTGGGAGACTGTCCAGCCATCTTGTACTGGAGATGCAAGCAAAGCATCTAAAGCTGTTCTTGTCTTACAGGTGTGTATCCTTCTAATGTATTTTGGTGTTTTTATTCGTGTGTGTGACTATTGTAGCATAAATAAGAGATAAAGGTGACACCCAGACAAGATCTTTTACCTCATTCCAACCACAAAAAATGTATCATATACTGGTAGTTTCATGAATTATTGCATTCCTAAACAAGTTCTTAACTTACTCCAACAACAAAAATGTATCATATACTGATAGCTTCATGAATTATTGATCATGTACCATGCTGAGTTTGACTCTAGTCCGACTTTGTGAAGACACATGAAGGGTGTAGCATAGGTGGGAGCACAAGCACAATTGAAATACCACTACTTTTATCGTTTCTTTACTTACTCAGTCAACTTATTCAGTGTCTTCAGTGGAGATTTGTTCGCAACATAGACGAGCAATATCTCCTGCGGACGGAATCTCACTGGTCGCGTGATCCGCGCTGAAGAGTTTGACAGTGGTACACGCTTATATAGGTCCAGACATTTGGTCAGGAAGGAGATTGACAGATGTACACGCTCATACAGGTCCAGACACTTAGTTTGAGGCACTCAGCTGAGGGATATGGCTTAAGTCAAATCCCCTGGATGTGAGGGCCAACTCCATAGCTATACTGGTTGGAAAAGATCATCCTTCAGATGTTGAAGATTGAAAGCAGACCACTAGCTAGGCCATGGTTAAACTAACCATCACAATGCCACAGTGGTGTAGGTACAATATTGGAACAGCAGATCTCTGCACTTGGGGCATCAGCATTATGACAATCAAGCATCTTCTACTTCCTGTCCAAAATAGTCATGAAAGATGAGGTAACTTCTTTTAGACTATTTTCATTACACTGTTTATCCATCCAAAGTGTCGTCATCATTCTTCTAGAAAACCACATCTCCACAGCGTTCACATAATTCTTAGTAGCCTGCTGATTGTCCATGATTCACATCAATACATCAGGATTCACTCAATAAAGCTCATTAAGAATGCAAAAAGGATACATTTATCATCAAAGAAGACAGTTATGACAATAAATAGGAAGTGCATTGGATTTAAAGAAAGCTGGATATTCTCCTATTCACAGAAAATAAGACAGAGATGAGAGATCAAAGATAGAATGTTACTATTAAAATAATTGACAAGTTGATTAAACCCGTGAGTTTAGTAAACAGTCGCAGCTGTTTTGAATGCGGGTAAGCGGGTTTACGAATCACGTCCGCAAGCCCTTCGCCAAGGAGACCGACCTTTCTATATTAAGTTGTGTTTACTCACATTTGTCTCTTGTAAAATTTATTAGAGATATTTATTCTATATCTCATCAGCCACTTGTAGTATTTACATTAAAGTAGACATTTCTCTGATACAACAATTTTATTTTATTTGACATCAGCCATCTCTTTACCGTCAACAATTCTGTAATCTGACAACTTAAAATGAGCATGTTATTTTTTAAAATAACATCAACCATTGAATAATACAGAATTTGTTCTAAAAAGATGGATTAACATTAATTTGTTTGGACAGATAAAAATTGTGGCACACGTTTATAACATGCTTGTTTTCTCTGTATGCAGGAATGGTGGGGTGTGAACCAACAGATCCAGGACTGTGCCAAAGATATTGCTGATAAAACCAAAATGGTGACACTAATACCTGACCTCTACCGAGGCAAGGTGGCAACCTGATCATGAAACAGCAGGCCATTACATGGGTGATCTTGACTGGAAGGGTGCGGTGGAAGATATTCGGGGTTGTGCAAAGTAAGCTACTGATTATTGTATACTGCAAATGTGTGTTTACTGTCTGTGCTATAGTGAAACTAAATGTAAATGTATTCAGTGTTTGTTTTATTGTGTTAATTATATATCATGCCTATCATCATTATCATCTCCCCTGCCAAATGGCTTGGGTATTCTTGTATCTCCTCAGATCTTGATCTCTGGTGTTCTGTTCTATTCAGGAAGATAACTATTCCTCTGCAAGATGCTTGGCAGTAAAAGTGGAAGAAGAAATTCAAAGGTGTCTGCATCCAGTAGCAAAAATTAAGCAAACTTTGAGCTCAACATTCTATAATAATTTCACAATGAGAGAGGTGGACAAAAACACGGAATACATAGAGGATCTAATATGTTTTACTTCACAAGAAATACAGGTGATGGAGATTGGTGGCGATAAAGGCTTTAAAAAAAGAATTATCCATTAGAAGAAATCACAGATGACCAACGATGAGTATGTAAGTGTTAAGATGATGCAATCCACAGGGCAAACAAAACAGAGGAAGCCCTAAAACATACGGGGGAAGAGAATAAGAAATAGAAATGATTCATATGGTGAGGACATGGATGGAGCTCCATGAGATAACTATGGATAGGATGGCCTGGAGTGAGCCTGTCAGAATGGGAGGTACATGGCAACAGAAAATGATTTTACTTTCTTCAGGAACCCCGTTACAGGTTATCTGAGGGACATCCCTTTTTACTACTGGATACAGAGATCTTTGAATTTCTTCCTCTACAACTTTTACTTTCAAGCATCATGGTGAGGAATAGTTAGTTATCTTCCAGCTCCCGATGGGTGACACTAGATAGTGTCATTCCATTGAGTTTTATCAAAACAGGATAAAAATGATTGGTTTTTAAATCCTTCTTAACCTCTGAAGTCAGAGTGGGTTCGCCTGTTGGCGAGGGACACTGTTAATAGGGAAAGTTAATCCACATGCAAAATTCAGTTCATCACTACTATAAATAGTGTGTATGGACTATGCTTGTGTTCAAAGCGAGCGAGTGCCAAAAAAAAAAAATCCTTCTTATAAGAAATCAATTTGTTTAATATGAATGAATTGTCTGTGACAGGTACTTGAAAAGCCAAGGTGTGAAGAAAGTGGGCATCACAGGGATTCTGCATGGGCGGGGCTTTGGCCATGGCATCAGCAGGATTGGTCTCAGAAATTGACTGCAGCTGCTCCTTTCTATGGTGTGCCATCTAGCGAATTAGTTGATGTCACCAAAATTAAGGTGCCACTTCAGTGTCATTTTGCAGAGAAAGATGATGTAAGTTAACTTTCTTGTCCAGTGCTAGTGTTTGTGAACTGCTAGTAGGTCAGATGTTTAACCCTATGTGTGCAGAAAATTTATTAAATTGACTAATCTAGTTTTGCGGAGACGTGAGATTATTTATGGTTAATTTTGTGACTTCTTATGGTAGCACAAGCTCAGTAATACTCATTTGTATAAACTTTAGAGGTTGAAAAGTTCAACATCATCCAATTTAATTACTTTCAATATAATTCAGGTGATAAAGATTCTCCTCAAGCGAAACAATCTTGACTATCTACTTCTCATTTCTCTAATAAATTTACGAGTTTCATCTGTTTCTTGGAGGACTGCCTCATTTGTTTTTCCGTCCATTCTTTGTATTCTTTGTATGTTCCTCAGAAACCACATTTCTACTGCCATTAGATGTTTCTCAGCTTGTCTGCTTATTGTCCATGTTTCATATGCATAAAACAGTATAGGTTCTGTATAGCACTTTAACTCACTGCAGCTTACAGCTGTTTATTGGTGTTTTTCATCTGACATAAAGCTACCTTTTGTTTTCAAAGTAATTGTTCTAAAATATCTTTTTGTCAGATACTATGATTGTTCGAAGATAATTGTACCCATTCACCTGTTTATGAATTTTCCCATTTGCGTGAGTGTTACATTGACAAAATCAGGTGCAAGATAAATACACTCGATGAGAGGTCACAACAGTTGAGTCTAAAAATTAACCAGAATAGAAAAATACTGAGAATAAATCAAGCAAATAGTAACCTGATTCTCCTTGTCTGTCAGCCTAGTGGTTTAAATTTAAGTTAATATTTAATGCCAGACAAGTACTGCTGTATGGATCAGAGGCTTGGAGAATGAATAACACAATTACTGATACTGATCCTTGCACAGAATAAAACCTACAATGGTATGACTATAACCTGAACATTGAAGACAACTGGTTCGTGAACAATATCATGAAAATGGTTTTTGTGGGTATTTTTACCCTCTTTCTTGTCTTGTGCGCTCTTACGAGTAAATCCTATTTCGGATTGGTTATGTAAGCGTTTGTGTCTGTGACGTCAGCTAGGGGATAGGTCGGCGGCTATCCTTTGTTCCCGTCTCCTGGTGGTTTCTTTTGTTGGTGAAGGCTCCTGGCTCGTCTGGCTTGATTGGTTGCAGTCCTTATAAGGACTCTTTGTTTGATGTTTGGTTAGCTTTCTGAGTTTGTGTCACCTTCTCGTAGTTGCTGTGGTATTCTTCCCTCATTTGTTTCCAGATGAGTTGCTTTTCCATATGAAATTTATCCTTCCATGTGCGGGGGTAATTTTCGAATTGTTTGCATTGTAGTCTGGCTTGCCTTTCCCTTTCTTCGAAATCAGCTTGATATATTTCTCTCCTCTTGCATAGAGCTAAGAGAGGACTGTCTTCCTCGACTGTGCTCCCGTTATCTTCAGGCTCCTCTAGGTCGTATTCATCTACCTGGCAGGATGCTGATTTCATCTCAGGTTGCTTAGGTATTGTGGCTGGACTGCTGGCTTCTGCTTGCTGTTTCTGATTGGTCTGTGGCTTGGCTCCATCATGCAGCTTTTTGCCTCTTTTTTTATGCATTGTCTTCATCAGTTTTTCTAGGTTTTTTTGTCATGCTTCATCTTACTTCATCTCATCTGTTGGTTTGGATTGGTGCTGCGTCTTTTCGGCATTCAGTAGTTCTCTTTCGGTCTTGATCATTTATAGGATTTCCTCGTTTTCCTTCTTCATCTTAGCCAAGCACTCCATCTCTTGTTTGATGTTGTGCTGGATCTCTTTCATGTCGGCCAGCAGCTTCTCCTTATCGCTGGTTGGTGCTGGCGTCAGTATTGCTTTGACTTGCTTTTTCAGCTCGTCTATTTGGTGCTGCAATTGATCTCTTTCAGCTTGGGATATACACGTGGCCGTCTCGCACCTCCGCATTGCTTCATTGTATGGCGTCTTTGTGTTAATTGCGAGCTTTAAGACGTCTCTGTGTCTTTGGAGGTACGGACAGCCCAGGTATCTTGCTCCATGCTTGCCCAGGCAGTTGGCGCACTTTCTTTTGCTGTTGAGTGCTTGGAAGTCCGTGTCCAGCTAGGCCAGTGGACACTCCTTAAAGGCGTGGTGATCGGCGCAGTACCGGCATATTTCCGTTTTACTGCGACATGCTGCTCTGCTGTGGCCGGCCCTCTGGCATCTGGAACATTGAGTAATCCTCGGTATGAATCCTTCAGGCTGTTGAATTTTCTTGCTAATTGATACCCGGTGTGGTATCTCGCTCCCCTCAGTCGTCACCACCGCCAGCGTCGTAGGGATCTTTGAGTAAGTCAGGATCCGCTCCGCCTTCAAGATTCTGATGTTGAGATTCTCTTCTTGCAGCTGCTTGAGGATTTCTTCATCTGACAGCTCCACTTGAATCCGCTTGACAACCCATCGGACTGTTTTTGAGTCGGTATTTCTGACTCTGGTGTCTTTCTCCTCCTTCTTTTCTGCTGTCTTGGATCTTGTCTGTGGTGGGCTGTCGATCTTCTCCCTCGTGGTGACTTCAGTAGTAGCTGTAGTTTCATGTTCTTTGATACAGCTAGCAGGCAGGCTGTCCACGTTCGTCTTCTTGACGGTCTTGTCCACTCGCACGCTGCACATCTTAGGTTGTCACATGTCTTTTGGTGTTCTTTCCACGTTTCACCCGTATCAGGCTTCTTGACTTGTTCAGATGACTTGTCTTGATAGCGCTCACAGTTGCGAATGAAATGACGCATGTAAAAAGCACGCGCGGCGCTCGTCACAAAACGCAATTCCAATTCCCATTCCAATTTTCGAAAAAAAATGTCCAAATTCGGTCTCATCTAACCTGCTTCCCCTGCGGTGGTTATTTTTGAGAGCCGTGGTTTTTGTGGGTTCATTCACCCTGATTCTTGTCTTGTGCGCTCTTACGAGTGAGTCCTATCTCGGACTGGTTATGTTGGTTTGTGTCTGTGACGACAGCTGGGGGGTTGGTGGCAGCTGTCCTTTGTGCCTGTCTCCAGGTGGTTTCTTTTGTTAGTGGCAGTTTCTGGCTCTTCTAGTTGCAGTCCTTATAAGAAATTTTTATTTGGTCTTTTTGCCAGATTTCCTTGAACAAAGAGGTGATAAAACAGCACTGGATAGGGCACATATTGAGAAAACTGTTAATAGTAAACTATAATGTCCTTCCTCTGGAACCTGCAGGGCAAAAGAAATAGCAGGAGACCTAAACAATATATATATATATATATATATATATATATATATATATATATATATATATATATATATATATATATATATATATATATATATATATATATAAGGGAATAATATGGGGAGGACATGATCAGAGCTGCAGAAGACATGAAAAAATATATAGGGTAATAATATGGGGAGGACATGATAAGAACTGCAGGAGAACATGAATAAATATATAAGGGAATAATATGGGGAGGACATGATCAGAGCTGCAGAAGACATGAACAAATATATAGGGTAATAATATGGGGAGGACATGATAAGAACTGCAGGAGAACATGAACAAATATATAGGGTAATAATATGGGGAGGACATGATAAGAACTGCAGGAGAACATGAACAAATATATAGGGGTAATAATATGGGGAGGACATGATAAGAACTGCAGGAGAACATGAACAAATATATAGGGTAATAATATGGGGAGGACATGATAAGAACTGCAGGAGAACATGAACAAATATATAGGGGAATAATATGGGGAAGACATGATCAGAACTGCAATTGGTTCAAGGCCTGAGCTCCATTGGATAATAAAAGGACGTTGCAGTCAACACCAGCATTTTTTCAGCTGCCATTGATGTACTAGGCAAGTTTTACCTTCAGTAGTTTGCCATTGCTTTCTGAACGACCAGCTCCCATACCAACATGTTATACCACAAGGCGACACGGTCTGTTGTACAAATCGGTCGCAGCTGAGTTTCGAACGCCTGGTAAACGGCTCATGAACCGCGTTCGCAAGCCTTTAGCCATAGACAGAAAAAGATGATTGTGGAGAAATTGGATTGCCTGACATGGCACACGATGGTAGTGATAATGTTTAAAACTGAAGTAACTAATATATTTTGCATATTGACTTTGAGCTTGTGCATCTTTCTTCTCTGTGTCTCCTGTTAACAGACTGTTGGGTTTGCATCTCCTGCCGAGTGGAAACCTTTAAAAGCCAAGCTTGAAGGAGCACTGAAAGGGCTAGAGTTTTATGTCTACGATGCCGGTCATGCCTTCACTAACAAATCTGGACCAAATTATAATGAGGAGCTTTGTAAATTGGCATTCTCTCGAATGTTTGCATTCTTTGATAAACACTTGTCTTAAATGGTTGTACCTTTGCGCTTTGTTGAATGTGATTTGTGTGTGTTAATTATCTTGTGTGTGGCGTCGCTTACTTAAGATTTATATGTATCACGCACTGGTTTGTTTTGGGCACAGTAAAAGAACCTTGTGTAGCTCTGTTCTGTTCCACATTTGAATATGTAAATACCCTATAACCTGTCCTGTTCTATCTTACTTGATTACATACGTAACTGGAATTGGTAAAATGGGCAGCTAAACATTTTCTGCAAAGGTATCCAACAAATGTAGAATAAAGAATATTATTTTGGCCTCCACCTGCTCCATTTGAGAACAAATTATATGGAGACGTCAACAACCTCATATTGGCTGCTCCTTTAAATATAATCAGGTTTACATCATAAGTTTTACCTTAACGATGTAGAAGTGCCCTATAGCCTGTCTTGTTCATTCACCTGTGGGTTAGTGTAACTACCCTGAAGCCTGTCCTTGTCTACCTTGGGGGTTTGAAGTATCCTCAATCCCTCTGTGATCTAGTATAGACATACCCTATTGTGATCTACCTTCCAGTATAAGAGTACCCTGAAACCCTGTCTGATCTAACTTTGAGTATAGAACTACCCTTTAGCCTCTTGTTAGATCTACCTTCAGATATCAAGTACCCTGTATCCTATTGTATTCTAGCTTCATGTATAGAAATATTCTATACAGCCTGTTGTGTTCTACTTGTGAGGACATACGTAGCCTGGTCTGTTCTACCGTATATAAAATGGCACCTAAAGCTCCTGTTTGACCTTGGGGTTTAGATGTAGGCTGAAGCCTTTTCTGATCTGGCATCGAGTATAGTTTAGTTTAGTTTAGTCGACAGATCAACATCACGGCACACAGGTGTAACCCTTAAGTGCTCCGTTCTTCTCCTAACTCAAGCCTGAGTCTGCAGAATCTCAGCTCATTGCACGAACTCTGTCGCACTTGCAAGGATTCTTAACCTCTACCATATGTTCACATCCTAAACCATACCCTCTACCATATCTTCACATCCCATAATATACCCTTAAACAAATGCTGTCTGACCATCAAAGAATGATGGTGACCATTCATTTCATCCAGTGGAGTTGAAAGTTTGGAGCTGTGAGTTCTTATATTGCTGGCAAGGCTTATTTTGGCTCGAAATGTTCTTTGGCAATGTTGGCAAATAATGCTTGACATTCCAGGAGGAGGATCTCCTGTGGTGGTTTTTTTCTTTCTTTGTCCAGCCTTTTTTTTTGCAGCTCTTGCAGTCCTGTTTGCTTCACAAGTGACTGCACCCTTGTGTAATGATGTACACCACAAATTTTGATCTTTGGCAGCAGTCACCCAAGTGTCGTGATGAATTCTAAAAGCTTGTAGAGAGATCTTCAGTGTCTTCAAATCGTTTCCTCTGGCTGCGTTGAACAAATAAGCAATTGTGTGTGATATTGTGAATGGTGGTGCTTGTCAAAGCAGAATGGAGTGGGATGGCATTGCTAGCTCCACTGAAATACCCCATGTGTCCTCTGAAGGAAACATCACGTGGACCAAGCTGCATTAAGCTCAAAACATCAAGGCAGGAGGACTCAGGAAATGAACCATACTGCTGCCTTTCACTGGCCTCGTGTTAAAGGACACCTCTCTAGTCATGAGGAAAGGACACCTCTCAAGTCATGAGGAAAGGACACCTCACAAGTCTGAGGAAAGGACACCTCTCAAGTCACTGAGTAAAGGACACCTCTCAAGTCATGAGTAAAGGACACCTCTCAAGTCACGAGTAAAGGACACCTCTCAAGTCATGAGGAAAGGACACCTCTCAAGCCATGAGGAAAGGACACCTCTCAAGTCATGAGGAAAGGACACCTCAGCAGCAAATGAACCATACTGCTGCCTTTCACTGGCCACCAAGACAGGCTTCAGGAGACAAACCCAGAGAAAATATAACCTTAGCATTGGCTATAGCTACAGGAGGTGAAAACACGGAGAGGGGATGTGAAGGGTAAGAAGATTGACTTCATTGCTCTAAGTTTTATCCTATCCAGCTCAGTCTCTCTCCGCAGATCGTCCAACCGCGTGTTGAAAGTCTCGCACAGAGCACAAACTTCATAGCCTTAGGAATTAACCCCAGGGTCTCAGAAAAAACTGCACCCATGAACCAAAATGACAGAACCTGAAAACAAACCCACAACCTTCCGAGTGTGAGGCAGACAGCCTGACCACTTCATCACAAAGACCCTTCCCCCTCCCCCTCTAGCGACAGGAAGCTATTACCAACTTAACCAGAATGAACCCAATATCCAGGGTCAAACATTGGACAAACTCCTAAACGCTAGGCCTTTTCGCCACAGACTATCTGCAGGAAGCTATTACCAACTTATCCAGATTGTTTGAGCCCAATATCCAGGGTCACACTGGGCAAGACAAGACCCTTGAAGCATCTCTTCATGGTGCGGCCAACCCACAGACTCAGTTCCCGGTCTAACTAACATTCAAGAGATCACCATGTCTATCCGCACATGTGAGGATTAAGCACACCCTCACTTCTTCCTGCACTTGGAGAGGGGAAGCAGGGGTTTGCTACACACTGACTGTGGAGATGGTACTTCAGTACCAGATCAGGAGGAAACCTCACTCTGTTAGACACAAGCTCTTTCCAGAGATCAGGAATCTGGAAGTTGGACTTAAAACAGTTAGAGCTCGGTCTAACAGAATTTTTTCCAGCAACCAACCCAATACTGAAAAATGAAAAACAAAATATATATTCACATAAACAACAAAAACAACGTAATGAACAAACAAAAACATACACCACCACACAAACAAACTCAGCAATATCCCACACTTTTTCCATAAATATCATTCTAATGTTATAATTATTTACCCAAAATGAACATTTGTGAAAATATAACGTTCATAATGAATTTCCCTTTACACCTTTGACAATAGCATGAACCCTGTCAGAGACCTCAATGACAACAAAATGAAGAGATGAGGTGCATGATGACATTACTCGATTAAACAATGCAATGTTTATTCCTAGTGCTACGTGTCTGGCCCAATCCACAGTGCTGACAGGGCAAATATTAAAAACACCACTCCACCAATCAGGGTCATTGTTCTAACAGAGATCCTTTGGGCTACAAATCTCCCTCCTAAAACTGCCAAACTGGTGCAGTGTGTGTGACCCAGGCACCCTCCGACATTTTCATTCACAATATTTTCCTTCTTTAAAGTACTAAAGTTGAGATGGTCGACTTCATTGCACCAGGTGTTGCCCCATATGTGTCAATCTGCAGAATGGTAAGCTGCTTGCTGAGAGCATCATATAAAACACTGTGCTCCGTAGCTCCTGCGATGGCCACCAGGATTCTACGGGAAAATCTGCATTTTGCTAGAAACTGCAGTCTAGGGAACGAACCCACGACATTCAGTGAGCAAGGCAGACATGAAACACCCCCGTAATTTCTTCTCTCTTTATTATATGACCAAAGAACATTCTTTCTTATGCTTGCATATGTTTACTTTCATTAGTCTCTTCCAGGCAATCATTGTTATTGTCACAGCATACATATTGAAAACTACTGTCCTGACATTCAGTAAATATTTTAATGTCCTTAGTGGATTGAACATACGTACTCAGAGTTCAGATCAGTGCATTGTTGGATATTTCACTATGTTTATGTAGCTTTTGAATTCACTGTCAATATTATGTTAGTGGGAAATGTCATCATTATTTGAAGATTTTTGATATTTCTGAAAATGAATAAGATGATTATCTGTAACAAGAGGTTTGTTTGGTTCCCATTTTTTTTTAAAATGTGAATTTAAGCAACATGTTACAGTAATTAATATTACTTGTCAGTATATTGTGGCTGTTTGCGTTTTCTTGGCAGTTTATATTCAGTAGTTTGCCATTGCTTTCAGAAGAACTGACACTCATACCATTGAAACAAAACTGGTTCAAGGCTGTCTGCTTCCAAATTGCCTGCAGCTGTGTTTTGAGCGCAGTGTGCAGGATTGTGAATTGTGTTCATAAGCACTTCACTACATCGCCTGCAGCCATTCAGTGTACAGATCAAGAGCTGAAGAAAATCCAACAAAGTTTCAGAGATTCAGTGCCAGGATGGCACACAAGAAGACCGAGGAGGAAAAGTTGCTAAAAACAAATAAAAAACTAACGACAACTTCAGAACAAGATGGCAAAAGCCAAACAATCACAAGCAGATAGAAACCAGCTATCAAACAAAACCGCACAAGAAGAATCAAGACACATTGGCCACCACTGAAGAAACTTAATACCAGATGTGGATTGAATGCACTAATCTCTCTTCCTTCCCCATGAAATGAGAGTTAGAGCCGCCAAAGATTTCAAAACCTTAAAATAACGGGTTGGAAGCAGGCAACACTACCTGATGAGTCTTGATTAGGACTAGTTCTTGTCAGGTCACCATCCTAACAAACTGTAATCACGAACCGAATGACAGACCGAAAATGAGCTCACGACCTTCAGGGCGCTATGAAGACCCACCCCCATTGCTTTACTTCTTATGCAATAAGTGCTAATTATTGCCTGATGCTGAACTTCAAGAGTGTAGAAGACTATGCTGTGCCAAAGATCTATACATTCAAGAACATTTTCCTTATACAACAGAAATGAAGACCAACACTCACATTTCATAGGTAAACAATAACAAAAATTATATCATGTTATCGAAAGTCCTGGTCCCCTCATAAGCCCGGATTGAGCTCATGGTTGACCTTAAATAATTCCAGTTCATTTTAGTGACCAAGAAGAGTTGTACGTTATTTATCCGTCGAGCAAATGTGTTTTTGTTTAAAGAGGGCAGGGAGGTGTGGCAGAGAGTTTATAATGTTCACATCAGAAGTTCAGAGTTCAAATTCTAGTACAGGGCTGTCATTGTGTACAAGAACCAGGGAGGGGTTTCTAATAATATCACATGGCTTACTGGTCTCTTAAAGAGTGAGATCAGATACCAAACTTTCTTGGATAAGTGCGGAATAAAAGAGCTCCAGTGCAGTGGTGTAGTTGCTCCCAGGTATAGCCCCAGTATTTTTTTAAATGTAACCAGGCACAATCCACCTCACAAAATGACAGCAAATACTTAGTTTAAAAATGTACTTTATTTAATATTAATTTATGTATATCTAAACAAAACCTAATGTAACACAATGACTAAATAAATCTACAGGTCAGTGTTATACATTAGCTGTGTGTAACCAGTTACATATGATAAAAATAATAAACATGTTAATAACCATGACACTTGTGATGCAATTTGCAAAGTGCCCAGCACTATTTATTCTACGACTGCATCACTGGGCTCACGGGCAAGTTATAAATCTCATGACACTTGGAAATGGCAAAGAGTAGGTCACAAGTCCTTGGCAACATTGTTAGGAAAGAAAATCTATCCACGGAATGATCGAGTCTTATCACTTAGACTAAATCCGCCTTGAAAAAGTAAATCGTAACTAGGTGTACAGCACTCCCCTCGGAAGAGAGAGAAGGGCAAAGAACAAAAAGGTTAAATAAATGTTTCCAATTTTCTCTGCTCTCGTGGATAGGTCCCCAGTGGAGAGAATAAAATAAGGAGATGACTTCCTTTCTACATTTATTTTAAGGGTTGATTAGAAATCTTATTCACTCATCATGTGAACAAAGAGAATGGGTGAGGGTGGCAGAACAACAACATCAGGTACTCTATTGGTAAAAATAATCGTCCCCAACTCACACTTTCCCAATAAGAAATACATTTACAGGTATCGATTTTGATTCATAGAAGCAAAAGAAATAAGAGCCCACGATAGACAATATCAAGATGGAAAGCTACACTGGGATTTGAATCATGCCATCTGCAAATGATGGCAACGGTAAATAAGTGTCAGGAACTTGTTGACTGCAACAAACGGCCTTGTTACATTTTGTCTGAGAGTAGTCTCGAATCCGACTATGTTCAAGTCGTGTGAACAAGTGTATATCACTGCATGGCTGAATGAACAAGTGTATATCATTACATGGCTAACTAGACAACCTAAGACAAGACAAAGAAGCAGTAGAACAAAAAAGGAGTCATAACACATTGCCACTCATTGATCTAGCTCTTAAGTCGTTCTTTCTCTAGTCCATGCAAGAGAGGTTTTGGTGATGACGTCAAAGTCCCTTCTCAACAAATTCCCAAATCAGTTCTAGCATCTGCCTCTTGTATCACTATACTCAACTATTCAATATTGACCAGCTCAAATAAATTACAAACTAAAGGAGACAGTTTTAAGAAACTTATAGAAGATGACTCTCAAGAAACTATTTTAGCTGAACACTGTACAAAACAAACATTAAAATAATACATTGTTTCATGTTAAACATTAAAATAAATGTTTCACAACAGAAAACTATAATTAACACCTCTTTACAAATAAATATGTAAATGCATTTCTTAAAATCAAAACCTTTATCTGTGTCAGATCTTTGTAACACTGCGTTATGTTACACAGAGCGGCTTACAGGTATGGCATCCATCTCTGGCATGTGCAGACCTGGTTTGTTCATGGTGTGAACTACATGGGTTTTTACAAAATAAAAGCATGATATGCTGCCCCTGGATTCTGGGGTAATAGATCAGATGCCAAGCCTTCTCAAAGACAAAAAGCTCAGAGAACCTGTTTGCACATTATGCACGTTAAAAATCCCTCGGCATTTGGAAATTAAATAGAGAATTATGAATAGGCCATTGCAGAATCTCAATTTCAGAATTAGAAAAACTTCCCTTCTCTTCTGTCTTTTGTCCCACAATGGAGTATAAGCCCTCAACCAGCTCAGGCCAAGTTCTCCTAACTTTCTTCACCTCCTGCAACTTCTGTGTCCTCACCGTATTATTCATCTCTGTCTCTAATTCTCTTCTCCATGTATTTTAGGTCTCCTCCTATTTCTTTTGCCCTGTGAGTTACAGAGAAAGGATTCTAGCTATACTATTAAGAGGTTTTCTCAGTATGTCTCCTAACGAGCACCTCAATATTTTCCACACTTCATTTGCTGGAATTTGCTTAGCTAAGCTCTGCATTATAGCTACTGTCATTCAATTTTAGCCCTATTCTGCACAGGCATAAATGATTATTTTTAGTTTATTAGTAACTATTTTAGTCATTCTCCATGTTTACTGAAAATATACATAGTAGACGTGTTTGTCATTAACGACAGTGTTAGCTTAATAAACATTTTGGGACCTTTGTGAAGGGTTGGGACCTTAGTTGAGAGGCCTCCCAAGTTGCTAAGAATGCTGGGTCTTTCTTTGGGAGACCCAGCTTTGAATTCTCGGTAAGGTGTGGATTTTTTCTGTCGGGGGCAAAAAGAAAACCCTAACCTGCATAGTTTGCGGTGACTGCACTAACCAGGCGGCCTCAATTCTTCAGGCTCAAGACACCCCCCCCCCCCTGCCCCGTACTACACCACAAGGTGTGATAGGCAGCACATAACTGTTTTGTTGTTGTTGACAGTAAAGGGTTAACGTAAAATAAAAATAGTCAAGCAGGGACAAGAGACACCCAATGAGCCCAAGCGTCACACGACCTTGAATCTCATAGGGAAGGGGTATTAACAATTTTAATATCTTCGGCTGGAGTTAAACTGATGTCAAACACATGTCCTGGGAAAATAGTGACTACAAAACTATCCTGCCTGGGCTGAAAGTTGACATAGATGACATAAAACCTGTCACCTAAACACCTCATCACAAGCATTACATCTTAATAACCCCTAGATGCTTATTATTTTACCTAGCTATTCACACGATAGATTAAGAACCGATGGTGCAATTCCAGCAAACAAGTTAAAGTAACATTTTTCAGAGCATGCATCTTTTTGGGGGCAACATACGAATGTCAGTTATGGATCATTCTGCAATCACTAAAGAAGAAAATTTGGTGTTTTTTAGCTTAAATGTTACAGAAAAGTTCTTGGAATATTGTAGGCCATGAGAAAGAACAATACTGGTATTTTACCACATTTGAACATTGAAGAAAACTGGCATTGTTTCTAAAAAGAAGAGACTGTGGTCATGAGCATAAAGATGGACAGAGGACATTGTAGACACCTTGGGTGCATGGGGCAGGGGAAATGGCAAGAGGTCGAGAAACATTTCTGGCGGGCCATGATGAGAGGACATTCTACAAAGGATCTGTTCCATGGCACAGATTTACACAACTGTACAAAAATGTGTGTACACTTACCACCATTTTTATTGCATGTAACAGCATTATATATTCATGTCATGCATGAGAAAAAGAATTAAGTATCATATTTCCTAAGCATATTTTCATGTGTCTTCTGGTGCCTCTTCACATTTCCACTTATTAAAACCCCACACCACACAATTTGCATGTGTGAGGCTTCACATGCTTGTGTATTCTTGTGTGTGACTTGGGGAACTTCTGCAAGGAAAATGTGCCTGAGAAACACCACACTTCAATGGTTTCTCTCCCATGTGTTCTCTTGTGTTTATTTCTATGTTCACAATTTTATTAAAATTAATTAACCTCAAAAACATCACATTTAAGACCTCCCTTTCATGTGTGTTCTCTTGTGTTTCTTAAGACTGTTGCTTTGGTTAAACACCTCCCCACAAATATCACAACCAAATGGTTTTTCTCCCGTATGAATCCGTGCATGTGTTTTGAGATTCCAGCGTTGAGAAAATACAGAACCGCATACATCACACTTAAACGGTTTCTCCCCTGTATGAATCTTCATATGTGATTTCAAATTCCAGCTGTGAAAACACTTGAAATCACACACCTCACAGCTGTAAGATTTCTCCCCTGTATGTGTTTTCCTGTGTGCTTTCAGACTACTACTGTGAGAGAACACAACACCACAGGTTTCACACTTGTAAGGTTTGTCTCCAATGTGCAACCTTTCATGTCTGCTTAGATTTTCCTGTTCAGTGAACTCTAAACCACAAACACCACACTGATACTGGCTTCTCTCTTGGATGTGTTAATCTATGCTTATTGAGATTCCCATTGTGTGTAAACTCCATATTACAAACATCACACCAAAATGGTCTTTCTAATGTGTGTACTCTCCTATGTTGTTCTAGCTGCTTGCTCTGAAGAAAGTCAACATAACAAATATTGCACCTAAACACAGTCTGGTCAGTATCTGTTATTTTCCTGTAAACTATCATCGCAGGCAAACACCACACGACAATTATCATCTATTTCTTCTTCACTATGAATATTATGTACATTTGGTTCACTAAATGAAGTAGACTTTATATTATTACCATTGTACAATTTTCTTTTATCTGAAAGAATATCATTGTCTGTTCTTGTATCGCTGCTGAACTGTACATTATCCTTTTCAGAACCACATAAATTACTTTCTAAACCATTTATTTCATTATCATGTTTAAATGTGCTCTCATCTTTATTAAGTGAAGTGATATTATCACCACATATAGAAACACAGTGAATATTCTGAGCAATACGGACATCTCCAGTTATTATCTCATAGTCCATAACCATTACAGCTTGTGTAACTTGATTTTGTCTTTGTTTAGTGGACATCTTTCTAGTTCTGGCTTTAAGTGCAAAATGCAGATCTTTACTTGTATCTCCTGTCTCCTCAACTGTGTTTTTTCTGCACTCTTGTAAAATCTCTGAAAAACAAAAATACTTTTGTAACATTTTGATTATTTCTTGCAGTGTAAAAATATTTTCTATTTTTTTTTCTTTCACATGTTATAGCAATTAGATTTAGGCATTATTCACCTGGCTATTCTGATTTCCAAAAATAAACTTAAATTAACAGTAACAATAGTTTAAAATATGAAATAAAAGATCAGACTTTTGTTAAATTATTATTGTAAATAAAGATTCGAGAGCGAATCAACAAAATTGAACGCAGGCTTCTATTTGTCTAAGCAAATATCACAAATAACAGATTGCATCACTTTTCTCAGTCACCCCTTACATGGTCATCTATTTTCAAGCCACAAAGTCAGACAAGAAACACTGAAAAACCCAGTCAGAGAGTCAGATATGAAATACTATTAGCCTAGTCAGTCATGAAACAATGATTAACCGAGTCTGAGAACTATATACAAAACACTAATTAACCCAGTCAAAGAGCCAGGTATAAAACAATGATTAACCAAATCAAAGCCAAACATTGAAAAAAAAAAAACAACGATAAACCTAGTCAGATAAAATAAAAGAAATAAATGCAGTGAGACTCATATGAAACACCAATTAACTCAGAAAGTGAGATAGGAAACACCCATTAACCTAGTCAGAGTCATGCATATAAACACTGATTAACCTAGTCAGAGTCATACATGAAACATATATTAACCTAGTCATATTAACACACACATGGGACATATATTAACCTAGCCAGAGTCACACATGAAACATATATTAACCTAGTCATAGTCATACATGAAACATATATTAACCTAGCCAGAGTCATACATGAAACATATATTAACCTAGTCATATTAACACACACATGGGACATATATTAACCTAGCCAGAGTCATACATGAAACATATATTAACCTAGTCATAGTCATACATGAAACATATATTAACCTAGTCATAGTCATACATGAAACATATTAACCTAGCCAGAGTCATACATGAAACATATATTAACCTAGTCATAGTCATACATGAAACATATTTTAACCTAGTCAGAGTCATACATGGAACATATATTAACCTAGTCAGAGTCATACATGGAACATATATTAACCTAGTCAGAGTCATACATGGAACATATATTAACCTAGTTAGAGTCACACATGGAACACATTAACCTAGTCATAGTCATACATGGGACATATATTAACCTAGTCAGAGTCATACATGAAACTATTAACCTAGTCAGAGTCATACATGGAACATATATTAACCTAGTCAGAGTCATACATGGAACATATATTAACCTAGTCAAAGTCATACATGGAACACATTAACCTAGTCAGAGTCATACATGGAACATATATTAACCTAGTCAGAGTCATACATGGAACACATTAACCTAGTCAGAGTCATACATGGAACACATTAACCTAGTCAGAGTCATACATGGAACACATTAACCTAGTCAGAGTCATACATGGAACACATTAACCTAGTCAGAGTCATACATGGGACACATATTAACCTAGTCAGAGTCATACATGGAACACATTAACCTAGTCAGAGTCATACATGGGACACATATTAACCTAGTCAGAGTCATACATGGAACACATTAACCTAGTCAGAGTCATACATGGAACACATTAACCTAGTCAGAGTCATACATGGGACACATATTAACCTAGTCAGAGTCATACATGGAACACATTAACCTAGTCAGAGTCATACATGGAACACATTAACCTAGTCAGAGTCATACATGGAACACATTAACCTAGTCAGAATCATACATGGGACACATATTAACCTAGTCAGAGTCATACATGGGACACATATTAACCTAGTCAGTCATACATGAAACTATTAACCTAGTCAGAGTCATACATGGAACATATATTAACCTAGTCAGAGTCATACATGGAACATATATTAACCTAGTTAGAGTCACACATGGAACACATTAACCTAGTCATAGTCATACATGGGACATATATTAACCTAGTCAGAGTCATACATGAAACTATTAACCTAGTCAGAGTCATACATGGAACATATATTAACCTAGTCAGAGTCATACATGGAACATATATTAACCTAGTCAAAGTCATACATGGAACACATTAACCTAGTCAGAGTCATACATGGAACATATATTAACCTAGTCAGAGTCATACATGGGACACATATTAACCTAGTCAGAGTCATACATGGGACATATAACCTAGTCAGAGTCATACATGAAACTATTAACCTAGTCAGAGTCATACATGAAACATATATTAACCTAGTCAGAGTCATACATGGAACATATATTAACCTAGTCAGAGTCATACATGGAACACATTAACCTAGTCAGAGTCATACATGGAACACATTAACCTAGTCAGAGTCATACATGGAACACATTAACCTAGTCAGAGTCATACATGGGACACATATTAACCTAGTCAGAGTCATACATGGGACACATATTAACCTAGTCAGTCATACATGAAACTATTAACCTAGTCAGAGTCATACATAGAACACATTAACCTAGTCAGAGTCATACATGGAACACATTAACCTAGTCAGAGTCATACATGGAACACATATTAACCTAGTCAGAGTCATAAATAGGATACACATTAAACTAGCCAGAGTCAAAAATGAATTACTGAATGGCCTGATCAGAGAATCAGGCTGGAAATATATATATGCTACCCCATCCCTGCATTATGTATCTTATACATATGGGGAGAACTTGGAGTGGTTGGGTGCCATGGCAGTGGCAATAATGACCAGGAATTATGCTTGCCTTACAAGAAAAAAATAGGTTCTTTTTGTATGGTGAATATATAAATTATCACAAGACAATACTCTCAGTAAAATGTGGATGCGTAATATAACATCATTGTTTTGTCAAGCCTGTGGCTTAATACATCAGACTTTGACAAGCATCTTTTGGGGTTTGCTTTCCCTAACCTTTAATTGTCCCCTAGTTTACCTAGACGAAGGCAGCAGGTTTGTGTCTTTCTTCGTCTGGTTCCTATCTGACATGAGAGACATTACCAGTCAGTAAGTCAGCAGTTGAAGCTGGACTACTGTCACCATACTTCAGGTCAGGAGTGGGGGGGGGGGGGGGGTGAGAAGGGGCTGTCATGTAAATATATTTGTGAATATATTTGTCAGATAGAGAGAACAGCCTGCTGGCGGAGTATTGTGAAATGTGAGTGATGCTGCAACGTAGTAAATAAAAGTGTCAGGAACTTGTTGACTGCAACCAAAGGCATTGTTACGTTTTTGTCTGAGAGTAGCCTCGAATCCGAATATGTTCAAGTCGTGTGAGTCAGGGGCCCCACTGGCCAGGTTGAAGTGCCACTTTCTGGATTATCTTCATCATCATTATTTAATCATTTTTTTTTTAAACCGTGTATCCAGTACAGTAGACCGGCACTCTTCCGACAGACGGGTCTAAATAGTTCTGCAGTGAATAAGTGGTTAGGGTTAGGGTTAGTTATATAAAATTATTCACTGCAGAACTAAATTATTCACTGCAGAACTATTTAGACCCGTCTGTCGCCAGTAGACCTTTACTTTAGGCATGTAAAACGGTCCTTTACTTTTTTTTTAACCTAAAGGAAAAGGGGTGAAAATAAAATGGTACTTCAATTTTAATTCACCGCAAACAAAGAAGAATCTCTTCGAGCCTCATTTGCATCGGTCCGGCAATCATTTTCCGGTGTAGTGTTCGGTGGACTGCTAAACCGATCGATGGATGTTTTTAAGTTTTTGGGCCCGTAGGGCCCTCACTGTCGTCAACAGTGAGGGCCCTACGGGCCCAAAACTAAAAAAAACATCCATCGATCGGTCTAGCAGTCCACCGAACACTACACCGGAAAATGATTGCCGGACCGATGCAAATGAGGCTCGAAGGGATTCTTCTTTGTTGCGGTGAATTAAAATTGAAGTACCAATAAAATAGTACTTTGCCTTTTACTTTTTTGTTTGTTTGTTAACTGTACCTAACTTCTTATCATATATTCATATATCTCATCTCATGTTCCTCTTGTACCTTGTGGTGTCGAGGTGAAGTATACTAATAATAATACTATTAGTATTATTACTATTTAGTATTTTTTAGTTTACTAGGCACTCTTCCGAATTGCGGTCCCAAATAGTTCCGCAGTGAATAGGTCAGGGGTTAAGGGTTAGGGTTAGTTGTTAACTAAACACTGACCCTAACCCTTACCCCTGACCTATTCACTGCGGATCTATTTGGGACCGCAATTCGGAAGAGTGCCATAATATTATTATTAATATTATTTAATATATATTTGCTTGACTGACGCTAAGACATTTGCAACGCCAAGAATATGTCGATTCAATGAATTATTCGCTTCCCTGTATACAACAGAAATGAGACCGATACACCAGTACTCACATTTCACAGATAAACGACGAATACAACTCCGTCATGTTCTCGCAAGCCCCGGACCCCTCATCTCAAGTAGGGTTGCCACTTTTCTTTGACAGAAAACATCTAGATCTGGATGTAAAACATCTAGAATAGCAACCCTGCTCTCAAGCCCGGATTGAGCTCCTATCTGGCCTTAAATAATTCCGGTTCATTTTAGTGATCACGAAACGTCGTGTGTTATTTATCCGTCGGAAACCCCCCAAAAATATGTTCCTGTGTAAATAAAGATTATTTTTTTTTTTTTAGGGGGGGGGGGGGGGGGGGGGGGTTGTCGTGGCTGGAAAATTAAGGCGGCCGTTTCGAGCTCAGAAGTTACAGGGTTCAAATCTCAGTATAGGGCAGGGCGTCAGGAACCATCGTTTTCTAACGAAACGTCCCGCCGATCTCTTATGTATGTAGTGAGAGAGTCTCTCAGTTGAGTTGAGTTGAACAGTTGAACTGAGTTGAGTCAAGAACCTACATCGCATCACCCGGGGCATTCCCATATGCGGTTAGTCCCAATTCTCAGCAATTAGCATCCATCACTAATGGGCCAGATGGAGTCTGATTATGTCCGTCTGACAGAAGGTATGTAAACTATGTTGTAAAGACGTGAGCGACAATGTCTGCTCTATTCCAGGGACATGAAGAAGAAGACGATAAGAACAACATTTTACAAAAACAGACTACGGTGATGTGTGTGTGTGTGTGTGTGTGTGTGTGTGTGTGTGTGTGTGTGTGTGTGTGTGTGTGTGTTGGTGATCTTTTAAAACAAATATTATCGTATCCATTGACATACTGGAGGAAATGCTCTAGTTCTGTGGTTCTCAACCGGTGGGGAATTCCCCCCAAGGGGGGAATTTTAGGTTTCCAGGGGGGGGGGGGGAAATTAAGATTATTTCAAGATCATGTTAATACAAGAACCGATTACTTGATACTGTTTTTCCCTCCGTGCTTTACAGTTCTGTACCTCTCGCCTTTCTGAAATTCGTTTTATAACGTATGTAGACCCGCAAAGCACGTCTTATGTAGATGTCCAGACTTGTCCTAGTATGTGTTATTAAATTTAGCTTCAATTTTTAAGTATACTGTGTAGGGGCGGGGGGGGGGGAATTTATAGGAAGGAAATATGAAAGGGGGGAATGACATTCTGAACAAATGGTCAAGGGGTGCATGGGCCAAAAAAGGTTGAGAACCACTGCTCTAGTTTATCTTCTAGTAAAGTGGTTCTCAACCGGTGAGGAACTCCCCCCCCCCCCCCGGGAGGGGGATTTAGGGTTTCAATGAGGGGGTTAAGATTATTTCAAGATCACGTTAATACAAGAACCGATTACTTTATATTGTTTTCCCCCTCCATACTGTACGGTTCTGTACGTCTCACCCCTTCTAAAATTCATTTTATAAAGTAAGTAGACCCACAAATCACGTTTTATGTGGACGTCTAGACTTGTTTTGATATGTGCTTCCATTATTACGTATACTGTGTAGGGACAGGGGGGATTTTTAGGTAGGAAATACGAAAGGGGGGGGGGGTGACTTTCTGAAAATAGGCTGAAAAAAGGTTGAGAACCACTGTTCTAGTAAGTGTTATTAAATTCAGCTTACATTTTTACGTAGGGGCGGGGGAATTTATAGGGATGGAATACGAAAGGGGGGATGACATTTTGAACACATGGTGAAGGGGTACATGGGCCAGAAAAGATTGAGAACCACTGTTCTAGTAGCTGGCTGCCATTGGGGGCTGTAGCAAGTGTGTTGCAACGTTTGTCGTAATCCCTTATCGTCGTAGAATAGCTTTGATGTAATCAAACTGTTTCAGTATCTAGTCCTCCATGGCATTTTAAAACTATTTTACTGCCAAGTCCATGCAAGAGACAATATCGCCGTTATAGACACATTTCAAGCGAGCGAAAGACAAAGAATTGCTGTAGGCAAATAAGAGCAATTGGTCAGGCTTCTGTAAAAACTGTCAGTGCTGTACTGATTATGTATAGTACAGGGTGTATTTTTAATTACTGTGCAGTGTTTTAAAATATTGCCGGTCCAAGCTTTGTATTTACCTATTATGTTGTATGAACTTTACAGAGGGTGAATACAAAACTTGGACCGGCAATATTTTTCATTCATTCAGTAACATGTCCTTTGCAGAACCTCGCTCCCATAACACCCTTCTGGAAAACCTCTCGATCATAAGCAAGATGTCCCGCGTCCGATACACCCATCTGGAGATCATCCGTCACATCCTGCACCCATCTTCTCTTTGGCCTTCCTCTTCCTCTCTTACCAGGCATATACCCCTCCATTATTGTTCTCTCCAAACTTTCGTGACGTTTCAAGTGACCAAAATATTTCAATTTTCTTTGTTTTATCGTCTTTAATAGCCAACCGTCTTCGATATTCAGTTCTTGAAATATGGAAGCATTTGTTCTTTTTTTTTTTTATCCAAGATATTCTTAGAACTCGTCAATAACATTTATATTCAAAGGCATTTATGCGCACTTCAGCTTGTTTAGTAAGCGCCTGGGTCTCAGGCGTATTTTGCAATGGAAAAGATGCATGCTCTTAAAAATTTAATTTTTGTAGTTCTATCTGTACCACTCCATAATTTATTCAGTTGTTTTAGTCTTTGAAGATCAATTGATAGTCGTCGTTTAATTGCTTTCATTGTGTCACCATTGTTGGTAATCAATGACCCAAGATATTCGAAATTTTCCACCACCTCCAATCTTTCCTCATTAACATATATTTCTTTCTCCATAGTAGTTTTATCTATATGCATTATCTTTGTTTTTGCTATGTTAAGATATAAGTTGTGATTTTCACTACTCAGTCGGATTTAAGTTATTAGGTTTTCTATAGCATTCTGTGTTATCAGTCACTGTGTGCACAGTCATTAAAAATACGCTCTATATCTTGCGGTGTAGGACGGGGCACCTTAACGAGGATTGGAACCCGGGTCTCGCGACTAGAATCTCGGCTTTCTGGCTCTTCATTGGCATCAAACGGAAACCATTCTACGTCCTGTCTCTCTATCTGTACATGATGCTGTTCATTGGTTCTTCTAATTTCATTGTTCCTCATTATTTCTTGCTCTTCTGGTAACCCCAATAGTTTGTTGAAAACGTTTGATTTAAACATAAAACCTACATCTTTATTTCATCGACTACAAAAAAAAAAAACAATTATAGAGAATAGAGGCGCGTTCAGGGTTGACCATGAAGATAACAACTATCCTCCAGCTAGAGCACTCGTATGGGCAGCGGAACAGCAAGCTTTTAAAAAAAAAAAATTTGCATATCCTTTACAGGACGTTGCAGTCAACATCAGCATTTTCAGCTACTGCTAATGTACTAGGCAAGATTACGCTCAGTAGTTTGCCATTGCTTTCTGAGCCACCGGCTCACTTACCCCGTAAGTTACCAATGCGGCGAGAACCGCTACCGATTCTCGCACAGGTTACGTTACTCACGAGAATATACGGGATTACGGAGAAAGACGTTAACACCTGGCCAGGGAGACCGGCTAGAGAAAAAGCAAGCTATATACGTGATAACCATATCAGAGTCCGTGAACATGATATCGAAAATCGTGAACATGCTATCGAAAATCGCAACCGGCAGTCTCCTCTCCGAATGGAGCATTCGGAAGTCGCGCTTCACATTACTCACGTGGATATACACACTGGGATATGCCGGATAAAGAGTATTGAAAGCACAGACCAGATGGCAAATAATGCATTAATATAAACCCCAAGAAGCATGGACAGCGCTGATATAATTTATAATCAATGCAGTACAGACTCGGCGTGTGCTGGCGAGACTCCAACACCAGCCCCATTACATAAACTGGGAGTGAAGATTGATCGCGTCAATACCGCCTTCGAAGGAAAGAGGCTATACCAAAACCAACTCCTTATGCTAGAACTGTCAAAAACTGTCATTTACTGTCAATATAGTACCTTGCGATGTATGGCAGGGAAGTTTGGGCTTGAAGAATTAAGGCGGAAACAATGAGCGCAAATACTTTTGGATGGCTACTGCATTGGAAGTCGGCTTCGTGGCAAAGGGGTTACGGATGCAGTTCGTGATCCCGCATACCCGCGTTCGAAACACACCTGCGCGCCATTTGGCAGCAGACCGCGTTGCGTTGGTTTTATTTTACGAAATGGTATGGGTTCCGGCAGTTCAGAAAGCAATGGCAAACTACGGAACGTAAATATACCAAGAGATCACAACAGAAAAAAATGCTGGTGTTGACTGCAACGTCCTGCAAAGGATATGCAACTTGCTTTTAACTGCATTGGAGGACTAAGCATGCGTTGGATAGCCCAAAGCGCAGTGACGTCGTTCGACAAAACTTAACATTGACTACACACAGGCTGTCGCTAAAGTAAGGCAGTCGACATGATAAAGATGCTTCCATTCATAGAATATGTGTCCAGCTGCAATCTGCACATGTCAGAGGACACTGTATTCAAGATAGATGGCTCTGGGGAATTGAGAGGAAGTATAACCAAGGTCCATATATAGGAGGTTTATATGTTGATATATCATCATTAAGTGCCGTGCCCACTGGCGTAGGCGTACATGACTCTCCACAGATCTCGATCTTTGTTTTTCTGGATCAACTCTGCCGTTGATATTCTTCCGTGCCAACGGCGCAATCCATTCAGCGTCATGTTGATATATGGGAAGAGCAATATGAAATGTTAAAAGCCAGTGATCAAAGATGCAAATTATGCTTATTTCATAAAGTTAAAAATTAGTTGCATTTCATTTACAGGATGTTACAATCAACCCCAGCATTTATTGGTTGTTTGTGATTTACTAGATAATTTTACATTCAGTAATTTGCCATTGCTTTCTGAACTGTTGACGCCTTACATCATTGAAGCAATCTGCTTCCAAATCATCCGCGGCTGATTCCAAACCCTCGGCTCGGTATGTCGGGAAATTTCTAAACTGCGTTTAATTATCCCCCTAAATTTCGAAACTGCGTTTGAAGATTTCTTAGAACATCGTTAACTAAGAACGAAGAAATTATTGACATTCCACAAGATCTTAAAATCGCATAAAACCGCCATATAAACATCATCATGTTTGAGAAACTGAAATACTTTGACAATACCAAACGCCACAGAGACTTGGAGAGCCTCAGGCACAAGATCGTTTGCAATATCCCGCGCCCATTTTCGTGGTGTATGAGTTGGTTTTCTTTTTCTACCGACTTGTACATGATGTATTTTTAATGACCGTGCAGTGTTTGAAAATATTGCCGGTCCAAGCTCATGCAACATAATAGGTGAAAACAAAACTTGGACCGGCAATATTTTCAAACACTGCAGTTATTAAAATACACCACGTAGAAAGTCATCTTTACCCTCTCCCTTATCCACGGTAGTGACGGAGGTGAACATGGACAAATGGATAAAAGCGCACGCTCTTAAACTTCCGGTATGCTGATGCTGAGGTAGCGGGTTCAACCCCTACCTACACCGGTCAGCTCGACTAAAATGTTGACTTCTCGTCCTTGATTTTGGGACGTAAATTACAAGAATCCAAGAAGTTTGAGTGGGTTCGCCTGATGGCGAGGGACACTGGTAATAAGAAAAGCTAATCCACACGCTAACATCAGTCCAGTACACTCCCCTATAGTGGCAACTACTAGGGGTATAAGATGGCGTATGGACTATGCATGCATTTTTTTTAATGTAGTAATAGTAATAATGTCTTCTGTTACATTTAAGTTGAAAAGCGTCGATGTCGTCTGCGGTGTTTGTTAAAATGTCCGCAATTCACATATACATATTTTTTTCGTAACTGAGCCTTGCCTGTTTACAGTAGAGCTGCGATATGTGCGTCATCATCCAGTGTCTTGTCGACTGGCGTGGAAGTTTATGCTTATCCACAAATTGCCATCTCCGACGGCATGGATCAATGCATGTGTTGGCTCCCTTCCGTGCCTTAGCACAAGACTCTCCAGAATTTTCTCACGCTGTTTTCCTATATCTCTTTTTTCTACAAATCCTTCGGGTTGTCACAACTTGTTCCAATTTTTTTTTACCTTCTCATTTAGTGACCACACAATGACGGCTGTTGTTTTTTTTTAAACTTTTGATGATTGTAGTAAGTTGTCTTTGCTGCTTATCCCCCTTCAAAATGTCCAGATTGCTCATTTTGGCTGTTAGTTTCGTAATATGATCGAGTTATGGGGTCATCTTCGCCCTTCCATCTACGGATAGCTACCCCTAGTAGGCTCACCCTGCCAGAACAATCACATGCATGCCGGTCGGCACTCAGGACTTCACGCCATCCAATGAGACTTTCATGAATGCCGTATTGACACATGATGCTCTGGTACTGGGTTCACCCATGGAATCGCCACGTTCTGTACATGGCTGCTCAGCCGGTCTAACTTCCTTATATTGAGCCCCGGTTCAATACAGGCGGTGCCTTTAGAAACGACAGGGAAGCAGCCAGTAAATTTGGCACTTTCTTTATGGTTTCAGGTCCTATCCCTCCCGTGTGTTGCCGGGGCCCATAAGGAAAGCAAAGAATAGCAACACTGTAGCCTACCACGCATGTCGTAAAAGGCGACTAAGGAGGCTTGATGATTCCGTCGCACTGCTACTGAGTGCGTGGCGCGACACTGTGAGCTGTGAGTATCGTGTGAAGTGGTTTTGAATCTGCCCAAGTTTAACGTGACTGCATGTTCAGAGCGATGGCAGGTGGCTATGTCCCAGAGTTGACGGTTTTGCCTTATGCAGAAATGCGTGTCTGCTGGTTGACTGCCACTGCCGTCGGTGATGAACGGTATTTTCGTGGACTGTGTGGGTGAACATCTAGGAAACATCCAGATAGGAAAATGACTGCCGATTCCATCAGAGATGAATTGGGTGTTCGTGGGGACTGGTGTGTTGACATTCTGGCGGCGGCATCATGCACAGTGTATCTGTGCGGGCTGTTGTTTGTCGAGACTCCTGTCTTTTCCACTTTTCACATTGGACAGTGGGGAGCGTTTTGTGTGATATTCACTGGCAGAGGAACGGAGCATAATGGAGACGACCCGTTGCTGTGTATTAATTTCCATGTTTATAAGATGTTATGTATGCCTCAGTTTCAACTTACTTGTGAACATCAGCAGACGGTTATCTGCATCCTAAAAACTGTAATATTGTGTAGAGATTAGTTAATTTCTTATTAATTTAGATCTGATCACATTGCTATGACAACACCACCTCGTGAAGTAGCATGCGTATTTTAATGCAGCTGGCTAAAAACCTCAAGTCAAGACTCAAAGAAGAATCATAACAAACTGCCAGTTACCGACCTGTCTTCCCGGTCCTAACCGGGGCTTGAACCCGGGACCTCCAGCACTCGAGGCGGACACCATACCTCGAGACCACGCAGCCCCCTAACAACCTGTTCTTAATTTGTTCAATCATGAGCAGTGATTCACTGCCATACAGTAAGACAGGTTCTATTTAACATTTTAAGCACTCTCTTTCTGACATTCAATGATGGTGACTTACTGCATGAAATACTTTTCATTCTCTGAAATACAACTTTAACTTGACCTATTCTACTCTTAATCTCTGTCACATATATCCTGTCTGATGTTGTAACTGCCCCTAGGTATTTAAACTTATCAACATGATTAAGGATGTTCCCTTCTGTTGTTATATCATATTTTGGTGTCATAGTTTCCTCTGATTTGAACATATTGCGTCTGTTTTCTAAATATTCAGGAAAAGTCCATTATTGGACTCTGTATTACTACAATGTTCAAAAGTTATAGATCCTTTGCATTCTCAGCTCTCAGGGCTGTAAAACAACAGCGACAAAGACAATGATAATGGTAAATTATCTCGAACAGACAACTAGCGATATGATGCCCATGTTAAACATTGCCTCAATGAGTCATGTATTATTGATTATTTTTCATGCGTTTTAATACTCATTGTTCTTTTGTTCTCAAAGAATTGCTTCATAAGAGATGTTAAATGAAAGAATGTATGAGAGGAAATAGAGAAGAAGGGCAGAATGTCAGACGGGCCTGCGGGCCCCATTCTTAACCCTTTGAAAATAAAGATTTTTGTTCGTTCCTTCCTTCTGGAGTCCACGCAAGAGAAGTTCTGATAATGATGTCATGGTCTCTTCTCAGCAAATTCATAATCCAGCTCCAGCATCTGCGTCGTGTATCACTATACCCAATTCTTCTTCTTCTGCTGCATTCATCCGGAGTTTTTTCGGACATGATTGTGTTGTGCCTGTTTACAGCAGAGCTGCGTTCTTGCGCCGTTAAGCCAACACATCTGACTTCTGCGGGCATTTGTTGACCGGGTTAACCTTCCCATGGGTTTCTTAGGATGTTTGACTCTCACTGTTGTGGTGTTATCCCCCATCCGAGCTGGTCCATTTAGAACAGCCGAAGGCATCTCGATCAACCCTCAAGGGAAGTCAGTGGCAGACCATGGGCATTCCCCGCCACCCAAGGAGGCTTCCATACTTGCTAGAGCCAACACACAGCGCTCTGGTACTGGGCTCACCCAAGGAATCGTCACGTCCTGCACATGGCTGCTTAGTCTCACTTCCGTATATTGGGTCTTCTGATCACCACAGGCTGTTTCTCCGGAAACCAGAAGAATGCAGATGACGTCCACACAGTGAGATGTCGATTCGGACTTTCCACGTAATGGATTTGCTATCCAAGCAATTTTAAATTTCGTGACTGTAGGACACTTTTTACACCTTTGATGACGCCCACACAATGAGATTTTGATTCGGACTTTCCTCGTAATGGATTTGCTAGCCAAGCAATATTCCCTTTCATGCCTCTGGGACGCTTTTGCTACCGACATACTTATGGTAGGAAGTGTCGCAGTCTAAGTACTTCTTCATGCACCTTTAGATGTCAACCTGAATATAGTTAAAGCTGCAATCAACTTGAGCTTGTTGATATATCTCCATAGCGCTTGACATCTTTCCCCTCTCTGCATATGTTGGGCACTCCTGCAGCAAATGTCAAGCTGTCATTTTACCAGTTCCACAATTACATTCATCGGTATCTCCTATCTTTAGTTTATTGAACAAGTGGTATTTCAGTCTGTTATGTCCTGTGCCGAATATGAAGATTGCTACCTGTTCACTTCGGTCGAGATCAACTATTTAATACCAATCATCATTATGTGCCATGCTGATATGCGTGGGTGGTCAAGTTTTACCATTTCATACGATCACCAGAGTACGCTGATCAGCTATGCCTTTGTCTCGACCATGCCACGTGGCCAAACTATCTAGATATTTACTTCTCTGCCTTCCCCTTGTTCTTTCCCCCTCAATCATGTTTCGTCAATTCAATACTAACCAACTCAAATAAATTACACAGTAGAGGAGACAGTTTTAGAAATCCACAGAAGATGTTGAGGTTCTAAACCCGAACGGGGAATAAAGGGTGGGAAAAAAAGAAAGAAGAATAGAAAGAGACTTGTAAGAAACATTTGCTTCAACACCCGTTTAGAACAAAAATAAAAACTATATAACATGATACAGATGAAAGAACACCAGAATAAAAATGTCAAAACAAAACCTGTAATTAAGACTTCTTTACAAATACATGTGTAAATGCATTTTATAAAAAACAAAGCAGCTGTATAATCAAATCTTTAACATCCCCCCCCCCCTCCCCCCCCCCCCCCCCCCCCCACCTCCCCCCCCCCCCCCCCCCCCCCCCCCCCCCCCCCCCCCCCCCCCCCGGGGTCACATTTTTTTTGCAAAATAAGAAAAGTGTCATTTTCTCCCCTTAGATCCTGACGTAGTAGATGAGATGTCCAAGCTTCTCAGATAAGGGTAAACAATTAAGAGAACATGCATGCACATTCCACATATTAAAATCCCTAGGCAGTTGGATATTGAAAAAGAGTAGGCCAATTAGACAATAGCCCAGTCTAAATATCAAAAAAAAGAAAAAAGAAAACCCACAATTTTCTTCTGCTCTTTATCCACCAATGAAGCACAGACCCTCAACCAACTCAAGCCAAGCGGGCCCGCCTTCTGGCATCTTCTGCAACTCTCTCCAGGTCATCCACACATTATCCATCTCTGTCTCTCCAGGTCATCCACACATTATCCATCTGTCTCTCCAGGTCATCCACACATTATCCATCTGTCTCTCCAGGTCATCCACACATTATTCATCACTGTCTCTCCAGGTCATCCACACATTATTCATTGCTGTTTCTCCAGGTCATCCACACATTATCCATAGCTGTCTCTCCAGGTCATCCACACATTATTCATCACTGTCTCTCCAAGTCATCCACACATTATTAGATCATCCACACATTATCCATCTGTCTCTCCAGGTCATCCACACATTATCCATCTGTCTTTCTGGGTCATTCACACATTATCCATTGCTGTCTCTCCAGGTCATCCACACATTATCCATCTGTCTCTCCAGGTCATCCACACATTATCCATCGCTGTCTCTCCAGGTCATCCACACATTATCCATCGTTCTCTCTCCAGGTCATCCACACATTATTCATCACTGTCTCTCCAGGTCATCCACACATTATTCATCACTGTCTCTCCAGGTCATCCACACATCCATCGCTGTCTCTCCAGGTCATCCACACATTATTCATCACTGTCTCTCCAGGTCATCCACACATACTGTCCCTCCAGGTCATCCACACATTATCCATCTGTCTCTCCAGGTCATCCACACATTATCCATCGCTGTCTCTCCAGGTCATCCACACATTATCCATCGCTGTTTCTCCAGGTCATCCACACATTATTCATCACTGTCTCTCCAGGTCATCCACACATTATTCATCACTGTCTCTCCAGATCATCCACACATTATCCATCGATGTCTCTCCAGGTCATCCACACATTATTCATCACTGTCTCTCCAGGTCATCCACACATACTGTCCCTCCAGGTCATCCACACATTATCCATCTGTCTCTCCAGGTCATCCACACATTATTCATCGCTGTCTCTCCAGGTCATCCACACATTATTCATCGCTGTCTCTCCAGGTCATCCACACATTATTCATCGCTGTCTCTCCAGGTCATCCACACATTATTCATCTGTCTCTCCAGGTCATCCACACATTATTCATCACTGCCTCTCCAGGTCATCCACACATTATTCATCGCTGTCTCTCCAGGTCGTCCACACATTATCCATCTATCTCTCCAGGTCATCCACACATTATTCATCTCTGTCTCTACATTTCTACTCCGTGTGTTTTTAGGTCTACCTCTATTTCATTGGCCCCGTGTAAAAGTAAGCAAAAGTCCCTTTCACAAGCTAAAAGTGCACTGAGCACATGTCCCATATTTTTATAGACCAAATGGCACCAAGTTCAATATTTGCCCTGTGTAAAAGTAAGTAAAAGTCCCTTTTACACACTAAAAGTGCGGTGCCAGACCCATATTGTTATAGACCAAATGGCATCAAGTTCAGTATTTGCCCAGTGTAAAAGTAAAAGTCCATTTTACACGCTATAAGTGCACGGAGCACGCGGTGCCAGACCCATATTGTTATAGACCAAATGGCATCAAGTTCAGTATTTGCCCTGTGTAAAAGTAAAAGTCTCTTTTACACGCTAAAAGTGCGGTGCCAGACCCATGTTATTATAGACCAAATGGCACCAAGTTCAATATTTGCCCTTGTGGGTTCCTGAGAAAGGACTTTCTAGTTATGCTATTAATAGATTTCCTCATTGTGTGTCCTATTCAGCAACACAGTCTTTTCCTCTTCATCTGCTGAAATTTGCTTAATTCTCTCCATAAGCTCTGGTGCACCAGAGACACCCCAGTAGTGTGTATGCGTTACATCCTTGGTTTGCAGACTATTGCAGGTAGGCCCAAGGTGATGCAGGCGAAGGCATACATCAGAGTAGCTGCAGACACAGATCACCCTTTGCATGAGGCGCTGGACGCAGTTAAGGGTCAGTGACTGATAAGAGGTAAATCATGGATGGCTCAGGTGGAGGATACAATCAGACATGTGTGCAACTTGGAGAACATTAGGCGAGGAGAGGAGTGGGTTAGAGTGCCAGCGGAGCAGTCAGACTTGTGCAGAGTTATAATCACACAGAGCCGGGAGTGCAGGGAGTGGCCAGCAGGGGCCATGGAAGTGGAAATCCAGCAACTAATTCAGGATAATGCTCGCGCGGGCGATGTGATTATCTACACAGGCGGTTCAGTGTCAAGAGGTAGGAGAAGTGCCTGGGGGTTCATAGCAAAAGCTAATGCCGACGTTTGGTGCAGGAGAGCCTGGCATATAATACGACATCTAGCTTAAGAATGGAGGTGGAGGCGGTCACTGCAGCTTTCCGCTGGACCGAGAACATGATACACATACACATCGTGATTGTAACTGACTCAGAAAGCATGCTGAGGAAGGTGAGGCCAGGCATGCTTCGTGCAGAGTGGCTTGCTTTGCATTCAGAGGTCACGGGTGGCAAGCATCACCTGGATCTTTTTTTCCGGGACATGCCGATGTTGTACTGGGGAATGAACAGGCGGACAGATTGGCTGGTTCTGCAAAACTTGGTGGAGTATTGATGCATGACAAGGCAGATATGGTTGCGGCCTTGTGGGAGCACATGCACACCTCGGAGGAGCAAATGGATCATCATGGTCTGGCAAGAATGAGGCAGCGAGGCGTGACAAGGGGATCTGGCCGACGCTCAGAGGAAAGGCGAGACGGACATATAATCAGATTGCTACTGGTACATTGGTGTTGGAACTCTTCGCTGGCTGCTGAGGATTGGGACGGAGCGCCTATGGGAATGCCCCGAATGCTGTGATGTCGGTTCCTAGATCAATCGATCGATCTCCATAAGCTTGGTTTCAGAGATTCTGTCCTACCATTTTAGTCCTTTCTATAACAGTAAGGGATTTAGGTTAGTAGTTAGAGAGTTAATGAATGCTGCGCATTCATTAACTAATGGGGAAATAAAGTTAGAGAACGTGTGAGCACGAATGGGTTTAGGTATCCAGGGGTTGCTCACGCATCAATTAGGATTCGGCCATTAGAAGAACAACAAAGATGTCTGTATTTACATCGGCAGCAGGAAAATGTATTTGATGACTCAATAAACCTTTTATACATTACAACGCGGAGTTTGTCATCTATATTGATGTCAGCCACTAATGATTCACAGCCAGGCCATGTTCACACTGTGATACTTCTATGCTGTACAGGCACCAAGGAATGAATGTCTTTAGTGCATTAGTCATTGTTTTAGTCATTCTCTATGTTTACTGAAACTATACATAGTAGAAGAATTTGTCTTGGATGGTAAGGTTAGCTTGTGATTGTAGTGTGTTGAATAAATACATGTTTAATTCACTAAACAGTTTAAAACCTTAGAGAAGTCAAAGGGAGGGTGAAGCAGGAAAACAGTAGGCCAGAGACCAGAGACTGACATCAACCTCAAATCGGAAAAGGGGGGGGGGAATCTCAGGCTGGGCTAAAACTGATGTTAAAGTCCTGGAGGAAAAGTGCACAATATACAACCCTGTCTAGGCTAACAACTGTCATAGAGCCAATCATTTAAACGCCTGATCACAAGCATTACATCTTAAACATCTCCAAATGCTTTTTAACATATTACCTAAATATCCACACAACATACAAACATGAGACCCTGCCGAAATATGCCATATGCCCACAGGAGTATAAAAAGACTCTTTTACGTTTAGTTAACATTCACACCACTGTTAAAAAATGTTTAGTGTTCACTTGCTAGCCTTTTAGTGAGTTTTTTGGGGGCATTCACTCACTTTGAACTCACATGTAGTCCACACACATGCTACTACTTGTTAGAGCACTGGACTGACTCTCGCATGTGAAGCACTGGACTGACTCTCGCATGTGAAGCACTGGACTGACTCTCGCATGTGAAGCACTGGACTGACTCTCGCATGTGAATTAGCTTTCCCTAATGCTAGTGTTCCTCACCATCAGGCAAACCTACTTTGACTTCTGAGACACTTATAATTTATGCCACAAAGTCAAGTAGGAGATGTCAATATTTTAATCCAATTGGCCGGGTGTAGGGGTTAAACCCTCTACCTCAGCACACAGGAAGTTTAAGAGCCAATGCTTTTTTTCCATTTGGCCATGCCTTTTTGTTGTATTTAAATGTCTGTAGATGTTTCTTATCAAATTCCCCCATAGATGCATTTTATCAGACCCAATTATTCACGCAGCAGTTTGAAAATGTTTACTGTACACATTCACCCGTTTTGTTGCATGTAATAGCGTGACACGCAGCGAACACTGGAATTCTTTCACGAACAAAGAAAAATAACTAAGTATCATATTTGCTATAAATATCTCCATGTGATTTGTTGGCATCTCTTTAAGTTTCTACTTTGTGAAAATCCCACGACATACATCTGTGAGTCTTCATATACATGTATTTTCATTTGTGTCACTTGAAGGATTGACAACAAGAAAATGTGCCTCAAAAGACACCACACTTAAATTAATTCTCTCCCATGTGTTTCTTTATGTGATCACTTTGACTGAAACCAGCCTCTTACTTAAGGCTTCCCTCTTGTGTGTGTTCGCTTGTGTTTCTTAAGACTGTTGCTTTGGTTAAACACCTCCCCACAAATATCACAACCATATGGTTTTTCTCCTCGTATGAATTCGTACATGTGTTTTTAGATTCCAACGTTGAGAAAATACAGAACCGCATACATCACACTTAAAAGGTTTCTCTCCAGTATGAATCTTCATATGTGATTTCAAATTCCAGCTGTGAAAACACTTGAAATCACACAACTCACAGCTGTAAGATTTCTCCCCTGTATGTGTTTTTCTGTGTGCTTTCAGACTACTGCTGTGAGAGAACACAACACCACATGTTTCACACTTGTAAGGTTTGTCTCCAATGTGCAACCTTTCATGCCTGCTTAGATTTTCCTGTTCAGTGAACTCTAAACCACAAACACCACACTGATACGGCTTCTCTCTTGGATGTGTTAATCTATGCTTATTGAGATTCCCGTTGTGTGTAAACTCCATATTACAAACATCACACCAAAATGGTCTTTCTAATGTGTGAACTCTCCTATGTAGCTCTAGTTGCTTGCTCTGAACAAAGTCAACATAACAAATATCGCACCTAAACACAGTCTGGTCAGTATCTGTTATTTTCTGTAAACTATCATCACAGGCAAACACCACACGACAATTATCATCTATTTCTTCTTCACTATAAATATTATGTACATTTAGTTCACTAAATGAAGTAGACTTTATATTATTTCCATTGTACAATTTTCTTTTATCTGAAAGCATACCATTGTCTATTCTTGTATCGCTGTTGAACTGTACATTATCCTTTTCAGAACCACATAAATTACTTTCTAAACCATTTATTTCGTTATCATGTTTAAATGTGCTCTCATCTTTATTAAGCGAAGTCATAACATTATCATCACTAGATGTAGAAACACTGTGAACATTCTGAGCAATACGGACATCTCCAGTTATTATCTCATAGTCCATGACCATTACAGCTTGTGTAACTTGATTTTGTCTTTGTTTAGTGGACATCTTTCTAGTTCTGGCTTTAAGTGCAAAATGCAGATCTCTTTTATCTCCTGTCTCCTCAACTGAGTTTTTGCTGTGAACGTGTAAAATCTCTGAAAAACAAAACAACAATTGTAATAACAAGGTTAAATTATGTGGACATTTTTCATTATTTCTTGCAGTATAAAAATGTATTCTATAACTTTTGTTCACATTTAATATTTCATCCTTAGTTAGTTTTAGGTTTCATTCACTTGACCATTCTAATTTTCAAAATAAAAAACAGTGACAATAGTTTTTCTTAAAAGTCTATTATTTAAAAAAAAAAAAAGACAACAAAACTTAATGTAAGCATCTATTCGTTTAAGTAAATATTAAGATTACAGATGACATTACTTTTCTCAGTCACCTATGGTCATGGTAATCTATTTTATAAGAAAGAATTGGACACAAAACACTGATTAAACAAGCCCATGTCATGGTAATCTATTTTATAAGAAAGAATCGGACACAAAACACTGATTAACCCAGTCAGAGTGGCAGCCCATGTCATGGTAATCTATTTTATAAGCACAGAATCAGACACAAAACACTGATTAACCCAATCAGAGTGGCGGCCCTGTCATGGTAATCTATTTTATAAGAAAGAATCGGACACAAAACACTGATTAACCCAGTCAGAGTGGCAGCCCATGTCATGGTAATCTATTTTGTAAGCACAGAATCGGACACAAAACACTGATTAACCCAGTCAGAGTGGCAGCCCATGTCATGGTAATCTATTTTATAAGCACAGAATCGGACACAAAACACTGATTAACCCAGTCAGAGTGGCAGCCCATGTCATGGTAATCTATTTTATAAGCACAGAATCGGGCACAAAACACTGATTAACCCAATCAGAGTGGCAGCCCATGGCATGGGAAGAGGTGGGGAAAGGGGGGGGGGGGGAGGGAGCGCAAGGAGGCCAGTTTGTCACCTAGAACGTTCGTCTATGTAAAATTATTTCAACTTTTTGGCATACGGTAAGATAACGTTTGTCTTTATAACTCTTGTCCGTTAAATATAACTTGACTTTTTGATGCATTTTTTAATATGCGTTCATTTTTACATACATTCAAGAGTTTCAACAATTTCAGTTTGTTACTTTGTTTCAGAAAAAATGTTTAGCATAACAATGAGGTATCGTTTAACGCAAAATTCACAAAGGCGGAGCCATGCTATAGGCTATATGAGTCTGCTACACTCTGCAAAGCTAAAGCCCACAGCACTGCATAGTATAGTGGACTCGTATTTATTTTATAATTAGAACTGGCAATTTAACTACTAAAATTAAACAGAATACAAGTTTCATTTTTAGCAGTAATTTATCTGTGTACTTGTATAATTTTTTCATAAATAAAAACTACAAAAAGGCAACTAGACACTTCTACAAAAAGATAAGGGCAATGAGAACCAGAAGAGAACCCTTTGATCCAACTGAAATAATTAATAGTGAAAATATAGAACCAATAAGTGAACAAAAATAAATCATAATTAGATGGAAGCAGTACTTTGATCAACTTCTCAACGTTCCATCAGATGTCACAGGAATTCAAGAAACCGACACAGATGCCACCAAAGAACTAGAACCTGACATACTGAAAGAAGAAATTATAGAAGCTGTCAGATTAGCTCCATTGAACAAATCACAGGGACAAGATGAAATACCAAATGAAATAATTAAAGCAGCAAGAGAAGTAGGAACAAGGGGGGGGGGGGGGGTGTCTCTGAGCCTGAGGAATTAAGACCGCCTGGATAGTGCAGTCGCCGTGAACTGTGCAGGTTAGCGTTTTCTTTTTGCCCCCAACAAAAAAAATCCCACATCTTACCGAGGATTTGAACCCAGATCTCCCGAAGGAGAATCCAGCAGTTCTAGCCACTTGGCCAGCCGCTTCTCAGAGGGGTCATAGCTGCGCTAGATTTTATTAGAAGGCAGCAAGTCAAATGGTTTGGCCATGCAAGTAGGTTACCAAGTTAGTTAGTCGACAGATCATCCTCATTGCACATCGAACCATTCAGTCCATAAGTGCTCAGATCCCCTCCTCAGCAAATCCCGCAGCGTGTAGCAGCTAACAACACCAGTTCTGTGTTGGTTTATCAATCTTCTTTGGCTTCCTACAGTGTTCTTGTTTGGCTACACCTCTTTTAATTTGCTGTTCTCGCATCCTGACCATGGTTGTAGATTCACAGTCATCACTCGGTTCTTGCGAACGATTTACTTCTCGTAAAGCATTCAGAATGTCAGCCTGGTCCATGGCACATCCACCTTCCACAGTAGCCATACCTGCGAGCTTGTCAGCCAGCTCATTTCTTTGTACACCCGCATGCCCTGAAAACAAGCATGAAACTAATATTTGCCAGCCGAGACCGCCCCAGAGACAGCAACCACTCTCTTCGGATCCACCCCATCTCTATCTTCTTGAGCATGCTCACTGAGTCGCTAAGGAAACATGCCCTCGTGATGTCTGTGTCTTGAGCCATGCTACTGCTTTACTTATTGCCATGACTTCCATAGTCAGGCTACTTGTGGTCAACGCAAAAGCACCAGAGTCCTCCTTCACAATTCTCCCTCCGGCCTGAGCCGTAAAGGTCCATGAACTTCTCACTCGTCAACGACCCATCCATCTGTGTAAATGACAGCATCACCACCTAACGAATTCTCGAAGATCAATGCTCATGTTAAGCTTCAGGAATACTTAGAAAGGGAAAAGCTCCTCTCGAAGGTTTGGGAAGTAAAGATACTTGGTCAAATGCAGACACTTTTGCCTATGATGTTTATGAAGGTTTCCGAAACAGACAGGAGATGGCGGTGGCAGCACTCAATCTCAATGACATGTACAACAAAGTCAGATATGATATTTTGATGTACACCATTATAATTAAGAGTCTGTCCTTGGTTAGTGAACTAGATTGCAGCAGTTCTGTATTCTCATAGAGTGGTTCTCCGGCTGGGTACATGGACCTCTGAGCCATGTATCATAGCCCCTAGACTACCACAGGGGTCAGCAATTTCACTTGTACTTGTCAATGTGCATAGAGCAAGACTGCAAGCCTCAAAGCACCAGGGGCTGGAAGGATACTAATATTTACAGATGATGTTCTGCATACAGGCAGGGGAGGGACAGAAATCAAACATCTTAGGAGCTGCAGGCGACACTGGACAAAGTGATGGATTGATGCACTGAGATGAATGCGGTCATTAACCCAGAAAAGGAGTCTGCCTTGTGATGCTCTCTGAACAATAGGATTGTCAAAGCTGACCTCCCAATAAATTGTAGAACTGTGAACAGAGAAAGCAGACTGAAGTACCTGGGAATCACTTTTGATAGAAGCCTGTCCTCTAGGAAACATGTTGAACTGTTGGTTACAAAATGTCAGAAGCGGCTCAATGCACGAAGAGTATAGCAGCAAGAGACATGGAGCAGAAAATGCTATTCACACTTTTTAAGCACTTGATCGTTTCAGTGGTAGAGTATGGACTGGGAATGCTCACTGTCTCAAAGAGTCAGCCAGTGAAACTAGAGCACATACATAATGAAGCTATAAGGGTTATTCTGGGATGTACAAGGCACACCCCAATAGTATGTATGCGATACATCCTGGTGTTGCTGACCATTGCGTACAGACGCAAGGTGTTGCAGGCAAGGTCATACCTCAAGGTAGCTGCGGTCACGGAACACCTCCTGCATGATTTCCTGGATGCAGCTAAGGGTCACAGGTTGCTAAGAGGAAGATCATGGATAGCTCAGGCAGAAGATACCATCAAAGAATAGTGCACACTTGAGAAGATTGCAGAGACTAGGAGTGGGTCAGAGTGCCGAATAGAAATTAAGACATGTGGGGTTATAATCACACTGGGCCGTGAGCAGAACTGCCCATTTGCTGAAATTCCTCTACACTTCCTTGTTGCAGATCACAACACTAAAATAATATCTCGGTTTAGAATTGACGTGCATTCTTCACTGAGATACCGTTGGATTCGTCTAGTCAAGTTATATCCCATTGCGATGGTTTCATAAGTAAACACCTAATTTTTAAATCATGACCAAAACTGTTAATAAATAATAGCTAATGGCAGTAATAATAGGTATGCTTGTAGTGCAGCGACCCGATCTGAAACAGGAAATGATATACAGTGCCACCCGCAATGATCCATTGTGTCCCCAAAAATGGCTGCTGTAAAGACCATGCATGCTTCCGACATCATTCATTAAAATATCGCATGACAATAACAAATGCCATCTTAGTTTCTGCGGGATAGGTCAGTCTAATATTCTATGCATTGCGATTGGTTGAAATTATCTTGGCTTTGAAATAAATACCTTTATTTGACATACAGTAATTTTATTGTCTAGAGCTTGTATAAATTCATCTGTATTTATGTTTAGATGGATTTTCAAATTCTGCACCCATTTTTACATATATTTGGAGAGTTTCATTGTCAACCGTCTTCCACTTGTGGTATAAAAACATATTTTTGCACAGATGTTTCAACTTTATGAATGGAAAGCCAAGATGGCGCCGACGTGAATGAATATCGATCAGACTAGGCTCAAAACATGCAATTTGAACTACTAAAGTTAAAGAGAATACAAGTTTAAAGATTATTAATAATTTATTTGTATACTTTTGCTAATATTTTATCATTTAACATGACGATGACGGAACATATTTTGAAGTCAGTTTTCATATCCGTTTATGACCTGTTTGAGACAATCTCACATGGACTGGCAGTGGAGATACTGGGACACACAGGAGAGCTCTTAAGCTACGGGAATCATAACAATGTCTTTTGTTGGAGATACCGACACTCAAATGTGAATATCTCTGCTTAGAACTGACATACAGGCATCATTGAGGTGCCATTAGATTATGGTTTTCAAGGCTTATCTATCTGTGGTGGTTTCATTAGTAAATACTCAATTTGAAAATAATGATCGAACCTGTTAGTTCAATCAATCAATCATGTGCCATGCCGGAAAGCGTGGGCGGTCATGACTCGCCATTTCACTCGATCACCAGTGTCGTGGATCAGCTCAGTGTTCCTGTCTCGTCCATGCCATGTGGCCAAGCCATCCAGGTATTTTCCTCTCGGTCTTCCTCTTGGTCTGTTCCCCTCGATCTTGCCAGTTGTCACTAAGTTCTCCAATCCATTTCTTCTCATAACATGTCCAAAAAATTTTGACTGTCTACGTCTAATTTCTCTAATCAGTCTACGATGTTCATTTGTCTCCTGTAGTACTTAGTCATTGGTTTTTCTGTCTGTCCATGGTATTCTTTGCATTTTCCTCAGAAACCACATTTCCGCAGCCATCAGATGATTTTCAGCCTGACTGCTCATTGTCCAAGTCTCACATCCATACAAAAGAACAGGCTCTATGTATCCCCTCAACACTCTTTTTCTCGTTTCAATTGACATCTTTTTATTGGTCAGAATGTTTTTCATCTTGCTAAAGGCTACTTTCGCCATGGCGATTCTTGTTCTAATCTCTTCAAGGACATCTCCCATCAGATGTTATGACTGTTCCAAGATAATTGTACCGATTCACTTGTTGAAGAATATTTCCATTTACTTGTATATTACATCGTGGCACTTCTTCCTTCCTAGTGACGACCATAACCTGAGTCTTTTTACAATTTAATTCTAACCCCAGTTGCTCACTGTGTACAACAACCGCATCTACTAATTGTTGCAGGTCCTGCGCATTGTCTGCAATTAATACTGTATCATCTGCATATCTAATGTTATTGATGTTTCGTCCTCCAATGCTGATTCCATTTATATCCTCTACATTTCTGAAAATATTTTCACTGTATAGGGAAAAAAGATCTGGAGACATCACACATCCCTGCCTAACACCTCTTTTAATTGGCTGATACTGTCCCACTTCATTATCAATCCTTATTGCAGCTTGTTGTTTCCAATATATGTTTTTTATAAGTCTAATGTCTTTCCCATCAATTTGTAGATCTGCAAGCATATCCACCATGTTGACATGTCTAACTCTATCAAAAGCCTTTGTATAGTCAATAAAGCAAAGATGTATATCCTTGTTTACTTCTATAGCACGTTCAATAACTGTTCGCAGCATATACACAGCATTTACTGTACCCTTTCCTTCTACAAACCCGCATTGTTCTTCCCCTATTTCAGGTTTTATCTTCTTCCTCACTCTTTGCATGATAATTCTTAGCAAAATCTTTGTGATGTGACTTACAAGTAGACTTACAAGACTTACTTTGTGTTAGTTACAAGTACTAATAATAATTAATATTATTAATATAGTTAATTAATAATATTTCCGCTTAAACAGTTAGATTTAGACTGGACGCTTCGTGGCTGTCTAACTATCTAGTACTAGTTATAGTAGTAATCTAGATGCGTGCGGTTTTATAAGTAGAAAATCAATTTATAAAACATGGACAAAATAAAATACTCATCAATTCAATAGTCATAGTCAATCAATACCTCAGGCCGCCGCTGCGTGCACCCTGCAGAAATGGAGGACGTGCTAGTCTACGCTACATAAAGGATCTGTCGATTTACGGAATTGTTCCCTTTCCCGTATACGACAGAAATAGATCGATACGTCAATACTTACATTTCTCAAAAAAGCGAATAAAATAATGATAACAATTCTTCAACGGCTTCTCATTTTATGGGGACTTTACAAAACCCAGATGAGTTCACAGTTCCTCGGAAATAGTTCCGGTTCATGTTTGCTAGTTTCAGAAAATTTACACCTCTGTCAATCTGTGTACGGTAACGTTGGTCGGGCCGTGGTTAGACGCTCGCCTGCAGATTCGGCAGGCGTGGGTTCAATCCGCATTGTGGCAATTTTTTTTTTTTTTTTAATGACCTAGGACCTGAGGATCTGCAACATTTGGTAGATGCGGTTGTTGCACACAGTGAACAACTAGGGTTAGAATTAAATTGTAAGAAGACAGATTTTGGTCGTCCCTGCTTCACTAGAACGAAATACCACAATTCACAATGTAATATAAGTGCCGGACTCTGGCGAAGGTTTTAAGAACGCTGTTCGTAATCCCGTATACTCTCGTTCAAAATACAGCTGCGCGAGATTCGGCAGCGGATCGCGTCGCGCTAGTTATTTACGGAGTATGTGAGCCGGTCGCTCAGAAAGCAATGGCAAACTCCTTCATTCATTCAGTAGCATGTCCTTTGCAGAACCTTGCTCCCATAACAATCTTTCGGAAAACTGCTCGATCATAAGCAAGATGTCCCGCTTCAGATACACCCATCTGGAGATCATCCGCCATATCCTGCACACATCTTCTCTTTGGCCTTCCTCTTCCTCTCTTCCCAGGCATATACCCCTCCATTATTGCTCTCTCCAAACTTTCGTGACGTTTCAAGTGACCAACAAATTTCAATTTTCTTTGTTTTTTCGTCTTTAATTAATAATAGCCAACCTTCTTCAATATTCAGCTCTTGAAGTATGGATGCATTTGTTCTTTTCTTTATCCAAGATATTCTTAGAACCCGTTTATAACACAGACACACACACACACACACCCACAGCCAATCTTCGGTTTTCGTTGCTTTCGGTTGTCGTCGATATTTTTTCGTGAAAATTTGTCTCAGTTTACGTCGATTGTCTCGGTTTTTCGTCGATGCGCCGACATGACCTCGCTGCTAATTTTGCGAAAACAAAGGGACCCACGTGTTTTTCTGCTTAGTTTGGCGTTGTTTTTCGTTGTGTGAGCATCACTTGCTAATAATAAATACAAGAGCGGCATTAAGATAAGATAAGGTTGCCAGACGTCTGGCAAAGAGAGGACATGTCCTCCGTCCGGCAGGCAAAGCTAAAAACCTTTAAAAATGTCCGGCTTTTCTTATATTTTATGTTATAATTTTTTATGTATTGTTGTTACAACTTATATTGTATCTACACTCTACCGTGTGTTAACATACTTTATTAAAACCCATTGCTTAATAATATTTATTTAATTTTCCTATTTATACCAAATGTGAAACACAAATTATTTGTATAATTTTAATCTAACTGTTGCTCTATTCGGCAACATTAACAATGCTGTAGTCTCTATGGTCAAAATGTTAATATTATTTCCGGTACAAAGAGAAAATGCAAATTCTCGAACACTATGAAAACAAGTTTCCATGCTTCGTTGAAGGACGCAACGAGAATGAAGCAAAGTGTACGATTTGCGATAGTTACTTGTCCGTTGCCAACAAAGGAACTACTGACTTGGAGCGCCATGTTGACAGTGAGAGACATAGAAACCTAATCAAAGTGCCCGCGTCCAGTGTTGCCATCTCCCTTAGATGAAAAAGCACCAAAATAGACCCCCAAAAAAGCACCATATTTTTTTTTTTTTTTTTTTTTTTTGCAAAGCACCAAAAAAAAAAAAAAAAAAAAAGTACCAACGGTTTTTATTACAAATGTAACAAGGTAGCACATTATAATTTATTAATATCACTTCATATTACAATGAAGTTTATTCCAGATCCGCCAAATCCCAATCATGAAGACAATGTGTGTTGCAGTGGTTTCCTCTAACTAACCGAATGCCGCTGTGACTGCTTCGGTCGTAGCCTTATATGCCATACTCTCCTTTTTCATGAATCATCCATTAGTCTTTGCAATAAAACCCCAATCACTCAGTCTGTTTCTCACCACTGACCCATCAGTATAGATCACTATGTCATTTTGATGTGTACTACTCTGGATCAGTTGTTGCACCCCAAACTCTGTGCGTCCCGCTGCCTATTCTCAGCACTCACGATCCAGTGTTACTATTACATTGTGCCAGTCCGTCATGTCTGCCGGTACTTCAACCCACTCTTTTTCACGATTAATGGTCTCTAGATCACAAACCTGATGTATAGATATTTCCGCCTGTACCATTCAGGACCTGCCTCATCAATAACCATTGACCATATCCATGGTCCATATCAACAAACCAACAGCCCGCACAGGTACACTGTATAATTCTGCCGCCAGAATGCAAACACAAAAGTCCTCCACGAAAAATACAGTTCATCGTTGATGGAAGCGGCAGTCATTAGAAAACCAGCAGCCATACATCTCTGCATAAGGCAAACCAGTCAGTTCTGTCATTATTCCGAACACGCAGTTCACGCTACAAACACCACGGACAGATGTAAACGCATTTCACACGAAACTCCCAGCTCATAATTTCGCGACACGCACTCAACTCAATAACAGGACGACGGAACCATACACTTCCAGTCCAACATGAGGAAAATGCGAATGCAAACGGTACCCACAAGCACAAACACTCCAGAGACCTGAACCGTTTAAATAACTTTAAATGCCTATCCTCCATGTTGGGGACAGGATCACTACCCCTGCCAACAATAAACACAAAACAAGGAAGACGGCAATGTATTGCCGTACACGCGTGGAATAGACAACTTCAGTATATGGAACTATTAGCTATTTATGTAAAACCAAATGATTACAAAAGTCAGGACGGAAATGCACACTTTGCTAAACATCAACCCAAGCAGGCACCAGTGAATCATCTGTGCAATTACCATGACACTGTGGACATTTTTGGCGATTCAACTGAGGCGCAATTCTTGGATTAAGATCCCCACGTTGTTCAAGGATGCACACGAGAAACCATCTTGTTTCAATTCGGTGGTATCCTCTTGCTGTTTCTCGCACGTGTCTATGTAGCCATACTGTAGGAAGGACATCGAAGTTGCGATAGTGCCTAGACACATCAGGGCCAAGATTGCATACGCCATCATTAGGGCGCCACCCCTTGCCTGGGAGATCAGCGTGGGCCAGATGGTGAAGGTGGACATCCCACCCATCATTAGGGCGCCGCCCCTTGGCAGGGAGATCAGCGTGGGCCATATGGTGAAGGTGGACATCCCGACGATGATCGAGAAGATGGACATGGAGACCGGCACAAACGTGGTCAGGTCGCAGATAATTGTCGGGCCCCATTCTGTGGCCACCGGGTCGACCGCAAGAATATCTCATGATGTGTTGTCATAGCTACCCGTGCTGTGAATGGTTCGATCCGTGTAGAGAAAACACTTCTGGTCGTAGGCAGCCTGAATAGTAGCAATGGGCATGCAAGCAAAAGGAGCAATCATGATGTTGACGCACATACAATCAACAGCAGGCTTCTCATCTGGGACCCGTATGGCAGCTCGTTGAGATCATACAAGCTGGCATTTAATCCAGCAAGTCAGCTGGCTTTTCCCCAAGTCTGGCCGCCAGCGACTACCGTAGCTTGAGCAGCAGTTTGTTGGACAGTCCACGGTCACTTAGTGATAGTGACGACACTTCTGTGACAACATTCATCTTTGCAGATTGTCATAAACAGGCAATCACTCCGCTGTTTGGCCAAGACTCAAAGAAATCCGCTCTGTGTTGTAAGTAAAACTGGTTTGAATGTCTCAAACAATGTTGATGTCGTTGCCGCGACTTGTACTGAGTTGTGGTTCAGGATGCCATCGCATGGACTGCAATGTGGTCAACATCGAACAATTAGTATAATGAGTCACATCACGAAGATTTTGCTATGAATTATCATGCAAAGAGTTAAGAAGAAAATACAACCTGAAATAGGAGAAGAACAATTTGGGTTGTAGAAGGCAAAGGTGCAGTAAATGCTATGTATATGATGAGAACAGTAAATGAACGTTCTGTAGAAGTAAACAACGATCTACATCTTTGCTTTGTTGACTACAAAATGGTTTTCGATAGAGTAAGACATGTCAACATGGTAATAATGCTTGCACATCTACAAATTGATGGGAAAGACCTTAGACTTGTAAAAAACATATATTGGAAACAACATTCTGCCATAAGAATTAATGATGAAGTTGGCCAATATCAGACTATTAAGAGAGGTGTGAGACACGGGTGTGTAATGTCTCGGGATATCCCCCCCCCCCCTCCCCCCCCCCCTGTACATTGACAATATCTATATCTATAAAACAAAGTGTATGTATGTAAATATGTATGTAAATATATATGTATGTCCTTTATTTGTTCGCGAACGGCCCATCCGATTGAGATGAAATTTTCTACACGCCTTCCTTTCATTCCAGAGCTGTCAACTGTCATAGTTTTTTTTTCTTCTTCCTCCTCCTCCCTCCTCCCCCTCCCAAAATACGTACGTAAATATATGATGATGATGATGAAAGAATCCCCGAACCAAAACGCTAGGGAAAGGGAAGAAAATGACGTGACTACACAGAATCGTCACACGGCAATCATCATCATCAAGTGCCGTGCCGGCTGGCGTAGGCGTTCATGGCTCTCCGTAGATCTCAGTCTTTGGTTTTTTGGATCAACTCTGCTGCTGATATTCCTCCATGCCACGGCAATATCAATAACAATTCATCTTTTTATGTGTAAGGAAGTTATCTACAGTCGTGTAGAAGGGAAGAACTAGACGAGTATGAATTCGGAATGGCGAACTCTCTCCTCCTCTCTTCTCCTCCCTCTACCTCCTCCCTCCACCCTTCTCCTCTTCCTCCTCCCTCTCATCCCTCTCCCTCCTCCCTCCTCCTTCTCCCTCTTCCTTCTCCCTCTTCCTCTCCCCTCCTCCTCCATCCTCCTGCCTCCTACTCCCTCCGCCCTCCTCCCTCATCTTCCCTCCTCCTCCCTCTCCCTCCTCATCCCTCCTCCTCCTCCTGCCTCCCTCCTCCTCCTCCTTCTCCCTCATCATCCTCCCTCCTCCTTCTCCCTTCTTCCCTCTTCCTTCTCCTACCTCCTCCCTCCTCCTCCCTCTACCTCCTCCTCCTCCACCTCCTCCTCCTTCTCCTCCTCTTCTCCTCCTTCCTCCTCCTCCCTCTACCTCCTCCTCCCCTTACCTCTTTCTCCTCCTCCTCCTCTTCCACCTCCCTTTCCTTCCCCCCTCCTCATTCTCCCTCCTTCCTCCTCCTCCTTCCTTCTTCTCCCTCTGCCTCCTCCCTCCTCCTCCTCCTCCTCCTCCTCCCTCCTCCTCTCCCTTCTTCTCCTCCTCTCCCCTCCTCCTCCTACCCTCTTCCTCTTCCCCTCCTCCCTCTCCCTCCTCCATCCTCCTCCTCCCTCTTCCTCCTCCTCCCTCTTCCTCCTCCTCCCTCTTCCTCCTCCTCCTCTTCCTCCTCCTCCTCTTCCTCCTCCTCCCTCTTCCTCCCTCTTCCTCCTCCATCCTCCTCCTCCTCTTCCTCCTCCTTCCTTCTCCTCCCCCTCCTCCCTCTTCCTCCTCCTCCTACCTCCTCCCTCCTCTTCCTCTCTCCTACTCCCTCCTCCCTTTTCCTCCCTCCTCCTCCTCCCTCTACCTCCTCCCTCCTCCTCTCCACTCTTCCCCTCCCCCTCCTCCCTATCCTCCTCCTCCCTTCACATTCCTCCTCCTCCCTCCTCCTCCTCATCCCTCCTTCTCCCTCCTCCTCCTTCTTCCTCCCTCCTACTCCTCCCTCCTCCCCCTCCTCCTTCCTCCTCCTCACATCCTCCTCCTCCCGTCACTTCGTCCTCCTCCCTCTTCCTCCTCCCTCCTCCTCATCCCTCCCTCGCTCCTCCTCCTCCTCCCTCTTCCTCCTCCTCCCTCCTCCTCCTCATCCCTCCTTCTCCCTCCTCCTCCTTCTTCCTCCCTCCCTCCTCCTCCTCCCCCTCCTCCTTCCTCCTCTCCCTCCTCTCCTCCCTCTTCCTCCTCCTCCTCTCTCCTCCTCCCTCCTCCTCCCTCCTCCTCATCACTCCTCCTCCCTCCTCCTCCTTCTTCCTCCCTCCTCCTCACTCCTCCCCCTCCTCCTTCCTCCTCCTCCCTTCCCTCCTCCCTCCTCCTCCTCCTCCTCCTCCCTCTACCTCCTCCTCCTCCTCCCTCTACCTCCTCCCCCCTCCTCCCTTCACATTCCTCCTCCTCCCTCTTCCTCCTCCTCCCTCCTCCTCCTCTCTCCGCCTCCCTCCTCCTCCTCCTCCCTCTACCTCCTCCCTCCTCCTCCCTTCACATTCCTCCTTCTCCCTCCTCCTTCTCCCTCTTCCTCCTCCCTCTTCCTTCTCCCTCCGCCTCCTCCCTCCTCCTACTCTCTCCTCCTCCTCCTCCTCCTCCCTCTCCCTCCTCCTGCTCCCTTCTCCTCCTGCGTTCTCCTCCTCCCTCCTTCTCCCTCCTCCTCCCTCTTCCTCCTCCCTCCTCCTCGCCTCCTCCTCCACCCTACTCCACCCTACTCCTCCCTCCTCCTCCTAATCCCTCCTCCTCCCTCCTATTCCTCCCTATTCCTCCTGTCTCCTCCCTCCTCCTACCTCCTCTTCCCTCCTCCACCTCCCTCTTCCTCCTCCCTCCTACATTTACCCAAGACAGACAGACAGACAGATAGTCGGGAACGGGATCTTATATGACTACTTATATAATTTAAATGAGATGCTCTCCACCATGGGCTGGGCCGGGTCAGACAGACAGACAGACAGATAGATAGACAGACAGACAGACAGACAGACAGACAGACAGACAGACAGACAGACAGACAGACAGACAGACAGACAGACAGTCGGGAACGGGAACTTATATGACTACTTATATGAATTAAATGAGATGCTCCCCACCAGGAGTTGGGCGATGCCGGGCCGGGTCAGACAGACAGACAGATAGATAGTCGGAACGGGAACTTATATGACTACTTATATGAATTAAATGAGATGCTCCCCATCAGGGTCTGGGCGAAGACGGGCCGGGTCAGACAGACAGACAGACAGACAGACAGACAGACAGACAGACAGACAGACAGACAGACAGACAGACAGACAGACAGACAGACAGATAGTCGGTAACGGGAACGAGAACTTATATGACTACTTATATGAATTAAATGAGATGCTCCCCACCAGAGTCTGAGCGAAGCCGGGCCGGGTCAGCTAGTTTTCAATAATATAGAAGCTATGAAAGGAGTCATCACTGCGGGACGAAATATTAATAACATTAGATATGAAGATGATACAGTATTGATTGCAGACAATAAGCAGGATCTACAACAATTAGTAGATGCGGTTGTTGCACACAGTGAACAACTAGGGTTAGAGGTAAATTGTAAGAAGAACAAATTATGGCCGTCGCTAGGAAGAAGGAAATACCATAGTGTAATATACAAGTAAATGGGAATATTCTTTAACATGTGAATCGGTACAATTATCTCGGAACAGCCATAACATCTGATGGGAGATGCTTTGAGGAGATTAGGACAAGAATCGACATGGCGAAGGTGGCCCTTTGTAAGCTGAAAAACATACTGACCAATAAACGATGTAAATTACTACGAGAAAAAGAGTGTTGCTGTGTTACATAGAGCCTGTACTTGTGTAGGGATGTGAAGCATGGACAATGAGTAGTCAAGCTAAAAAAAAAAACATCTGATGTGATGGCTGTGGAAATGTGGTTTCTGAGGAGAATGCAAAGAATACCATGAACAGACAGAAAGACCAATGCCCAAGTACTACAAGAAGCAAATAAGTTATCAGTTATCAGTTGGGTATCTTCATTGCACTCCGGACGGGTCCATGGGCGCTCAGATCCCCCCCCCCCCAGCATATGCATTAGCGTCCAGTGGCTAATAGTGCCAGTTCTGTGTCGGTTGACAAGGCACCTCGTTTTCCCGATGTACCTCTCGTGTCTGGCCATGCCAATTCTTACTCCCAAGTCTTTCATCCTGGACAACGATGTGGATTCACTGACATCAAAGTCCTCTGTTCTCGACATATCTTTAAGGATGTTAATAACATCGGCACGATCCATGGGCTGGCCATCTGCAGGGGGTGCAGAGCCAGCCAGTTTATCAGCTCGTTCATTTCCCTCGACTCTCGCATGTCCCGGGACGAAGATGAAGGTGACTTTACGGACAACAGACTTCCGCAGCGACTCAGTCCACTGTCTACGTACAGATCCAGCTTCGACTTTCCGAATTATGCTCATTGAATCACTTAGTACACACACGTTGGTATCTCCGGGGGAAAAAAATGAAAAGTGAACAAATGAAGAAACAAATGAAAATCGTAAACTGTTTAGAAATATTTGACTTGGTGACAATTATTTGGACATGTTATGAGAATAAATAAATTGAAGAACTTGGTAACAACTGGTAAGATCGATGGGGAGCGAACAAGGGGAAGACAGAAGTAAATACCTGGATGTATTGACCACGTGGTATGATCGAGACAAGAACACTGAGCTGATCAACGACTCTGGCGATCGAGTGAAATGGCGAATCACGACCGCTCACGCTTATCGGAATGGAACTTGATTGGATGGAAGGAGAGGAATGGCGCAATCATTTATTCGTTAAGAATCTTTTTTCTTCCGAATTGTGAATAAAGCTCAGTTTTATTCATAATAGAATCAAAGTGTCTATTCGCAAACGAATCGGCTGGTCACGTGACGTACAACTCATCTCATCTCATCATGTTCTTCTTGTACCTTGCGGTGTCGAGGTGAAGTATAAACAGCGGGAGAGTGCCCGCTTATGGGCTTCATGTATCGTCATATATTTATTACAAAGAGACATAACAACATAAGGGACATTTCAAGGGACATTATTAACATTAGCGTGACTGTATTCTGTAATTTAAATATTTGTGTATTTTCCTGACAGTTTTATAAACCTTTTAAAGAATCAGCTACAGTTAAATGCCTTCTAAATAATGGGATAGAAACTTTACAGAATATTTAGAGTTTGAGAAAAAATGTTGGTTTTATTTTAAGTGGTTAAGAATTTTCTAATACATTATCTATTTTACTTTGACATCAAAATACATGGTTTTATGTTCTAATGTCATCCAGAGGTGTTAGTAATAACTTCTTCTTCTTCCTCTTCTTCAGCGTTCCGAGCCATTGAGGTTCTTTGCTGCAGATACAATCCGTCTCCATTCGTCTCTCTGGTTGACCTTCTATTGCCAGTCGTTGATTCCAAGTGCTTGTAAGTCTGTATATATATTATCTCTCCACCGTCTTCTTGGTCTACCTCGGGGTCTACGGTCATTTATTTCCTGAATGTAAGCGAGTTTTGTTTCCCTATTAATAACGTTTAAAGAAATTTTTTACGGCTTGTTATACAGGCCAAATTACAAAACCAAGAAGTTAGCTGCATATCCCTTTCAGGACGTCACAGTCAACCCATCATGCTTTGCTTGTTTTTGATATCTTGGCAAGTTCACGTTTAGCAGTTGCTTTCTGAACGACCAGCAGCCTACCAATTTGTAAAAACCCAACGCAAGACGGTCTGCTGACAAATCGCCGCATCTGTGTTTTCGAATGCGGGTATGTGTGATTACGAACCGCATCCGTAGCTCTTTGCCACGAAGCAGGAACAATTTATTTGTAAAGAAAATGCAGCCCTTATAGGCCGGACAAAAATATTTTTTTCTCTTTTTTTCCTATACAATTGTAACGTTTAATTCTGTGTTTAAAACAGTGTGTTCAAATCAAAAGGCAAAACCATGCATCACGGTAGTATGATCAAATACAAATCAATGTATCTAAATTATGATAAGACCTCATGCAAGACCTAGTGGAACAAGTAAACAGGCACAGTGCAGAATGTGGCTTAGATATTAACATCCAAAAACAAAAAACCTATGATAATTAGCAGTACAAAGGAAAGGTCATCAATGAACATCACAGTAAACGGACAGATACTAGAACAAGTAACAAGTTTCTCCTATCTTGGACATATAATAACAGATGATGGCAGAAGTGAAATGGAAATCAAAAAGAGAATAGGAATGGCCAAAAATGCTTTCAACGGCATGATATACCCTAGCATATAATTCATACTACCTCATACACCACGGCTACAACATATAATGCATGCTATCCATGTAAGATGGCTATTAAAAAGACATTAAACCCATAATATAATGTCTTATACAATTGTAACGTTTAATTCTGTGTTTCTTCTTCTTCTTCGTTCATCCGGAGTTTTTTTTTTTTTTTTTTTTTTTCGGATGTTATTGCGTTGTGCCTGTTTACAGCAGAGCTGCGTTCTTGCACCGTTAGGCTGACACATCCGACTTCTGCGGGCATTTGTTGACTGGGTTAACCTTCCCGGTAATTCTGTGTTTAAAACAGTGTTCAAATCAAAAGGCAAAACCATGCATGAAGGCAGCATCATCAAATACAAATCAATGTATCTAAATTATTATTTACCAACAGAAATAATGAGAATAAACATACATTGTCAAATGTGTATTTTAAAAGCCATGAATATTATGCTGGCCAATGAGTAAGGAGCAAAAGGAAGGCAAAGAGTTCAAAACTACTTTTACTCATTTTTGTTCAGGCCGACGTCATGGTGCAGCTTTCGTCGCATTTCACTGCCTTGCCTAGTTCTCTGCGTGTAAATGTCATTCTTTAATAGACTGTCAGTGATGGTTGCTGAAACGCTATCAGTCTCGGGTACAGTGTCTGTAGTACTTGCTGTTGAACTGTCTGGAACTTGACGGCCCGTCTCCTACCTCGAACATTGTGGTGGCTCCATGTCGAATGTCACTGTCAATCTTCGTAGATATCGTACATTAGTGACTGCACAGACAATGAGCAAGATAGGATACGTGGTGTCGTGTGTGACAGGAATGATGATTATCGGCTTTATCGGATTTATCGGCTGGGACAATAATATTTTTGGATTATCCGCAGTGGATACGAAATAAGGCTAAGATATTTGAATTCAATTTAGCATTTAATTATCGACAAGAAATAGAAACATAGGTTATAAAATTCTCGCACATGTAAAATTAAGTCAAAAATGTTAAACAATCTTTACAGATAACTTAAATTTTATCTCTTTATTTACATATAATTGTTTTAATTTCTGCAAAATCATTTATAAAACTTAAGAAAATTATAAATTATTTAAAGCAAATAATACATTTATACTACAAATAGTAATGTCCCTTCAAACAACTGTTTATTATTATCTCCCTTATAATTCACCAATTCCCCAATTTAAACACAAAATATTGAAATATAAGATAGCAAAGTTTATTTCATATCAATGTTGTATGTTCAGTTTATGCATGAGATTGAGAAAACGGCACATTCTTGTAAAGAACACTACTTCACGTCAGGTACACAAAATGAATGTTATCTCTTGTAGTGGACACAAGCACAGCACAATAACTGGGTACAAGAACGAGCTATCTATCCTAAGGATACCATCTTACAAAATCTCAACCAAATCAATGAGATACAAAACAAAGCCATTTTATTACAAAACTTGGTGTTAGCAACTTCACCAGATAGCAGACTCGGCTGTCAGAGAAATTATATTTGCGCTCGCTCGCTTTGAACTCAAGCGTAGTCCATAGGCGCTAGTTCTACGTGGGTAAGTTGATAAGTAAGTCACAAATGGAAATGGCTTTAGAAAAATAATTAAAGATGATAACAACTTGAAACCAGTTTATTTTTATACATACATTGTCACTTTATTTCCCAACATAATTTCCACCAACATTGATGCACTTATCCCATCATGTTATCGGTCCTCCCAAACCCGCTGCATGAAACTGCGTGCTCTGTTCTCATTTACCGGCCATCCCACAGAACTGTGTGACTTACTTATTGACTCACCCTCGTAACTTTTTCTACCCAGATATGCACCGCTTTACGTGACAAACATTTGTCAACATAAACAGGAAACCCTCCTTGGCGGGAGACATTTCACGAACGACGCCGAAATTGAATGTGAAGTGAAAACGTGGTTTAGATAACAGAGCACGCAGTTCTATGCAGCTGGTTTGGGAGGACTGATAAAACGATGGGATAAGTGCATCAATGTTGGTGGAAATTATGTTGTAAAATAAAGGGACAATGTATGTATAAAAATAAACTGGTTTCAAGTTGTTATCATATTTAGTTATGCTTCTACAGCTATTTGTAACTTACTAATCAACTTACCCTAGTAATAGCACTGGACTGCATTTTGCATGTCGATTAGTTTTCCCTGATGCCAGTGTCCCTCGCCAACAGGCGAACCCCCACTGCCACCTCAGAGGTCCTTGTAATTTACGTCCTCAAGTCGAGGTCGAGAAGTCAACACTTTAGTCCAACTTACCGACCCGTGTAGGGGTTGAACTCCCTACCTCAGCATCAGCACACAGGATGTGTCAGAATACGTGCTCTTATCTATTAGGCCTTGCTAGCTGTCATATAATTTTTAAAAAAAAAACTGTTATTTCGTTCAAAACAGGTGTATTTACAAAGCAAAGTTATCAAGGTACATTGTGTGTTTTACTTTACATTTGCGAATACAACAAATACATTCATATACACATATGATAAATGATAATATTACATGTATGGCAAGGTGCAATTACCCACACATTACTTGATGATGATAATGGTGAAGTAATTTTCTACTCTAATGCATACTAAAATCTTTCAATAGAAATTCTTTCATATTCAAAGTATTCTCATGCATACTTGGTTTTATTGAAACAATTTTAAACGTACCACTGAAAGGATCATACATGAAAGCACCTCTGAAGTCAGACTGGGTTCGCCTGATGGAGGGGAACAGAGTTAAAAGGGAAAGCTAACCCACAAGCAAAATTCCGTCCCTTACTACTATAAACAGTGTGAAAGGACTACGCTTGAGTTTAAAGCGAGCGAGCGAAAAAGAAAAGAAAAATACATGAAAACATCGCAAACGAGTACAAAGTAAATTTTAAAAAAAAGGTATCCGTGATGCTTGCGGCGCGCGCGCACGAGAAGGAGACAGGGCGAGAGAGAGAGAGAGAGAGAGAGAGAGAGAGAGAGAGAGAGAGAGAGAGAGAGAGAGAGAGAGAGAGAGAGAGAGAGAGAGAGAGAGAGAGAGAGAAGAAAAAGCGGGAGGGATAACACACCCCAAAACAGACAAGAATTGTGAATTTGGCTGCTTTTGGTAGTACCTTTTTAGAATGCAAAATGAATTTATTCTGGGTGGGCGAAGTTGACTTGGAGGTGAAAGGAAATGTTCTTTGACAATGTGGGCAAAGAATGCTTGACGTTCCACGGAAGGATCACCTGCAATGGTTTTACTGTCCAGCCTTTTCTTCACAGCTCTTGCAGTCCTGGTTGCTTCACAAGTGACTGCACCCTTGCATAATGATGTACGCCACGAATTTCGGTATTCGGCAGGAGTCTGCCAAGTGTCATGATGAATTCCAAAACCTTTTAGCGAGATTTTCAGAGTGTCTTTAAAACAGTCCTTATGGCCGCCTTGGGAGGGATTACCACAACGCAGCTCGCCGTAAAAAAAAAATAAAAAAATTATGGAGCCTGTGATCTGGCATGCGAGTCAGGTGACCAGCCCAGCGAATCTGATTCTTCATTAGTATAGTATGGATACTGGGCATGGACTCTCTTTCTAGGACTTCAGTGTCTGGGATCTTGTCTTGCCATTTAATCTTCAATACCTTCCAAATGGAGAATGTATGGAAATGGTTTAATTTCCAAGCGTGTCGCTGATAAACAGTCCAGGTTTCACAAGCATATAGCAGTGTGGATAATACGACTGCTTTGTAGACGTTCAGCTTTGTTAGCAGGCTTATTCCAGTTCTGTCGCACACATTCTTGTACAGTCTGCCAAAGACCTCGCAGGCCTTGGAGATTCTTGCATTCACTTCGTCATCAATTGTGGCAGCTTGGGACACAGTGCTGCCAAGATAGGTGAATTTGTCCACAACACTTAGTCTGTGATCATTCACTTTGATATTCGGCACAGTGTGATTAATCCCTGGAGCTGGCTGGTACATAACTACAGTCTTCTCCAAGTTGATATTGAGCCCTAAGTTGGCACAGGCATGTGAGAAAGCTGAAACATTGTGTTGCATATCCGCCTCTGAGTTGGCTTATAGAGCGCAATCATCAGCAAACGTGAGCTATCTGACGGTGTCGCTGTTAGTTTTGGTTTTAGCGTTCAGCCTTCAGAGATTGAACAAATTTCCATACGTACCGTAGTTGCTGTCTATTCCAATATCGTTGTTCTCAAAGGCATTCGTCAGCATAGCTGAAAACATTAGGCTGAACTATGTAGGTACCAGGATACATCCTTGCTTCACTCCATTGGTGACAGGAAAGGGTTCAGACAGCTCACCGTTTTCCTGAACTCTTGTCTGCAAACCATCATGAAATAGCCGCACTATTTGGACAAATGTTCGCGGACAGCTAAATTTCACCATAATCTTCTACAGTCCTTCTCTGCTGACTGTAACAAAAGCCTTAGTAAGATCAATGAAAGTGGAGAACATTTCGGAGTTCTGTTCCTGACATCTCTCTTGCAGCTGTCTTGCAACGAAAAGCATGTCAACAGTTCCTCATTCTTTTCTGAAGCCACACTGACTCTCAGGAAGAAGACATTCGTCGAGATAGGCTGGGAGGCGATTGAGAAGAATTCTGGCGAGTATCTTCCCTGCAATTGAGAACAAGGCGATGCCTCGGTGTTGTCTCAGGATTGGCGGTTTCCTTCAAGTATGCAAAGGTGGACTATTGACGCGTACTTGAAATCTTGTGACATGGTCTCGTTCACCCATATGTTTGTAAAGACTTGGTGAAGCTGCTCTATTAGAACCGGCCCACCTGCCTTGTATATCTCTGCTGGGATGGAGTCAGGATCAGGCGATTTACTGCTGGAAAGTTGCTGGATGGCTTTGTTTACTTCCACTATGATTGGCAGGTCAGCAAGAGTATCATTAGTGGGGACTTGAGGAAGGCAGTTGATGGTTTCATCATCGAAGGAGGAGGTTGCATTTAAGATGTTGCAGAAATGCTCTGCCCAGCGTTGAAGGATAGTTGGACCCAGGATTTCCATAGCGGTGTTGTAAATTATGTCCTTTAGGGCCCTCCACTCTGTTTCAGTATTCTTTTTAGCTGCAGCATTGGGCTTGAAGCGGTCTTCCAGCATATTTTCAAACGATAGCTGAATTTGTTTTTGATGTTTAGGAGGGTAACATTTTTTTTTAAAAATGCACTTTTACCCTTGAGGACGCCGTGGTGACCAATGGTCATGTTTATTTTTGAGACAATGAGTCGAGGGTCTGTCCAACATTCGGCACAATACATGGATTTTGTCACCCGAACGCCTTGTCTGTCCCTCCTCCTGACGATGACATAGTCAATGGGGTGCTAGTGTTTCGAGCGAGGGTGCATCCACGATGTTCTATTTCTCACTTGAAGACGGAAAATTGTGTTTGTAATCAGGAAATCGTGTCCGGCACATGTCTGAAGGAGGAGAAGTCCATTGCTGTTACAATTTCCAACTCCGTGCTTTCAGATAATGCCACTCAAAGAGGTGGTGTCCTGGCCTTCTCTGGCATTGAAGCCCCGAAGGAATATAAGTTTGTCTCCTTTGATAACAAATGTTGATACATTGTGCATGTCCTCATAGAACTTGGATTTGACGTCATCTTCATTGGTCATGTTTGATGCGTAGACACTCATGATGGTTGCATGCTTTTTTTTTCCCGTTCAGCAGGGGCAACTTAATGATCATAAACCTGTCTTTTATAAGCTTCGAAAATCCAGTTAGTTTACCAACCAAGGCCGACTTAATGGCAAATCTCACACCTGACTGGCCTTTCCTCGCTTTTCCTTCCACTCCATAAGAATGTGTAGCCGGCACCTACTTCACAGATTTGGCCTTCTTCTGCAAGTCGTGTCTAGCTCACGGCTGCCATGTCGATGTTGTACCTACCCAGCTCTCAGTCAGTGCTGTTCGTCTCTCTGGGCCCGACGCGCCGTCTCTATCATGTTGGGTGCGTACATTCCAAGCTCAGATTGTCAAGGGACTATGTTGTACCTTTTTAAACTTTACCTGTCGTTACTTGTTATGTCTACAGCAGTATATAGTACCCATCAACTGCGGTTAGCTGGTTAGGTAATGATGCAGTAGACAATATTTAGGGCACCTTTTCTAGGCCCTTCCTCATGCTATGGACGCGAGCAGTGCTTTCCTATAGAGGGCTGCTCAGTCGCTCAGGGGGCTGCCGAATCCCACTGCTGTTCCGGTCAGTAGAAGATGACCATATGGCCTGAGCCGCATGTGTGCAGGTCTGCGACTACGACTACCAGCGTACCCATGCCTGCCGCTTTGCCGCTCGCCCATCGCCAGAGGACTTGAAGATGATATATGGAGTTGGATGAAGAATGACTTGCACGATGAATTGGATTAAAGTGAGAAAGAGTTGCGCAATTCGTCGACCTCACTCTCTCGCCTGAGCGCATCTGAGTCCAGTGGCAAGACAATCAAAAGGACTGGAGACGAACGCAGGTGCTGTGTATGATCAGGGCGCTCTACGTGCCTTGCCATGCTCATTACATGCCACAACGCTTTGCAGGTAAACGCCGTCTTGCCCGTTGGATCATCAATGATTTCTTCCGCGCAGTCTGCCGAATCCTGTCTTCACATGCTGGGTAGGCATACACTAGTTCACCGACTGGTTTGATACCAAATCAGTTACCCACGTCTGGTTTAGCCAGCCTGTCACAGCTGCTGTCCCGGGGGGGGGGGGGGGGGGGAAGGGGGGATGCATGGTGACAGCTACTAGGAGCCATAGGTGAGCTGAATGTCAGGCTTTGACCAGTGGGGGATGGGCACTGAAAATGACATGACAATCATCCTTACCAAAGGTACTACAAATGCCTGACGCTCCAGGCTAACCCTAATTAGGAGCAAACACTGCAAGGGGCTTCTGATCGTCAGAAGTTGACCCCCTTCCCCGAAAGTTTCGGCCCTTTATCTTCTTTACATTCTCTTGGGGCGGGTCCGTCCGGGTCATGACTCCGGGCGTTTTTACCCTGCCACGCGAGACGTTCGGTCGTTTACGTTGTCCTTTTGTTGTTCCCATACCTGCCAACACCTCTACTCCCAAGCCTCCTCTTCCCCAGGGAAGAGAGACCTGTGCACCCGGTGCTTCGTGCCCTCACAACACCCTAGCGCATGGGGTCGTGGGGAGCCAGCTTCTTCCCCAGCCACTGCTTCTGTCGCATCCGTTCGTCTTCGTTGCCTTCTTCCTTCTTTGTGCCCGTTCACGGCGCTGCACTCTGGGAAGCCGGCTCTTTCTTTGGGTTTCTCGGCTCATCTCTTGGTTTCTGCTACGGAATGAGGCTTTCGTAAGACGACTACCACCCTGGTATGGAGGTTGGACTTCGGCTGACATTTGCATGACTTAGCGACTGCTACCGTGCGGCGATTTGCCCCACTGAACAGTCCCGTTCTCAGATGCACTGCCCAAGCATGAATTGGAGACACCAGCTCTTGAATTTTCCTATCAGCCTATCAGTCCGTTATTCTTGTCCGTCAAGGCGGCATCTTACACACGGCCGAGACTCTTTACCGGTTCTTCTACCACGGTAGAAATTGCCTGCCCGGCAACCATGAACAACCTTTCCACAGCTTTATCCTTTATGATCGACAGGCTTCTCGATTTCTTCGGCTTGAAGCTCATCCTGTACTAGCGAATCAGTTCATCTAGTCTGCGGGGATGCTACGGGTATCACTCTCCTTTGGTATCAAGATTGTCGTATCATCCATTAAGGCCTGTTTCGTTCCCCGCTGAGACATAATGTCTTACAAATCTTGTCAGCCTGAAGCTAGCAGTCAGTGAATGGTTCATTAACATCTCTCTTTCATGGTTGTTATACAAAATCTGTATCCACCTTCTGTAGTCATCATCATCATCATCATCATCATCATCATCATCATCATCATCATCATCATCATCATCATCATCATCATCATCATCATCAGCATCAGCATCAGCATCATCATCATGATCCTCATCCTCATCATCATCATCATCATCATCATCATCTTCTTCCACTTTTGCTGTCAAGCGTCATGAGGAGGAATAAATTGGCGCTCCAACGCCTAACCCATGGGTGGCATAGCATAGTGTCATTCCGTGTGACTGTACAATGTTTTTGATGTCGTCAATCCATTTTCTTTTTGGGCGTCCTCTTGGTCTCGTCGCAGATGATCTTTGATGTAGAGCCAGTGATGGTAGTTGCTGGTGTTGCATTCTAACGACATGGCCAAACCACTTGATCTTCTGTCTTTCAATAAATGTGTCACAAGGTGTTGATCCTACTGTCTGTCTGATAACAACATTTCTTACTCGGTCTCGGGTTGTTAAGTTGATAGCTCTCCTCAGGCATCTCATCTCACAAGTGTTGATTTTGCGAAAGTGTGATTTGGATAAAATCCATGTTTGAGATTGGTAACATCATCATCATCATCATCATCATCATCATCATCATCATCATCATCATCATCATCATCATCATCATCATCATCATCATCATCATCATCATCATCATCATCATCATCATGTGCCATGTCGGTGAGCGCGGGCAGTGATGTTTCGCCATCTCACTCGATCAACAGAGTCGTGAATCAGCTCAATTTTCCTATCTCGACCTTGTCACATGGTCAAGCCATCCAGGTATTTACTTCTCTGCCTTCCTCTTGCTCTTTACCCCTCAGTCTTGCCCGTTATCACCAGGTTCTTCAATTTATTTCTTCTCATAACGTGACCAAACAATGTTGACTGTCTACGTCTAATTTCTCTAATCAGTTTACGATGTTTATTTGTTTCTTGCAGGACTTGGTCAATGGTTTTTCTGTCTATGGTATTCTTTGCATTTTCCTCAGAAACCACATTTCAACGGCCATCAGATACCCCTCAACCTGTTTGCTCATTTTCCACGCTTCACATCCATACAAAAGTACAGGTAGCATAGGTTTGGTGTGGATATGCTGTTTATTATCTGTTGTTTTGCAGACATGGGTATATTTGGATGTTTCAGTAAAGGCGGATAGTTGATATGTAAGTGCACTTGCTTTCTGACACCTGTTTTCGATTTCTCTGTCAAATCTGCCATCTTCTGTGATCATACTTCCAAGATATTTGAATTCTTTAACTTGTTTCATAGATGTGCCATTTATCTGTATACTTAGTGGACTAGGAGATCTGCTAACTTGCATTACTCCGGTTTTGGATGTATTTATACTCATATTGTATCTGCTGCATGTTGAACTCAGATTATTAATATGATTTTGCAGTCTGCCCTCGTCGCTATAAAACAGGCACTGATCGTCTGCAATTAGAAGTACATTTATTTCCTGTGGATCAGTTGTTTCATCTGAAGTAAAGAGGTCTACATTTTCTGAATCTGTTCTGCCAAGGCTTGTTTCTTTGGTTATTCTGTCAATTTAGATATTAAATAGCAGAGGCGAGAGCACACATCCCTGTCTCACTTCTGTATTGACTGTGAACGTATCTTATATACTTACTTTCTTGTGTTCTTACTGTACTTCGGCTCGAGTGGTACGTGGCTATGAGATTCTCTAGTAAGTGTCCTTATATCCCATAGTCTTCAAGGATGGTCCATAACTTGTATCTGTCTACTCTATCGAAAGCCTTTACCTCATCTACAAACACAATAATCTGCTGGTCACTATATTCGATGTTTTTTCCCCCCACATATTTGTCTAAGTGTAAATAGTGCATCAGTGCAACTTTTGCATCCATCCATCCATCCATCATGTGCCATGCCGGTAAGCGTGGGCGGTCATGTTCTGCCATCTCACTCGATCACCAGAGTCGTGGATCAGCTCAGTGTTCCTGACACGACCATGTCATGTGGCCAAACCATCCAGGTATTTACTTCTCGGTCTTCCCCTTGGTCTCTTCCCTTCGATCTTGCTAGTCGTCACCAAGTTCTCCAAGTAATTTCTTCTCATAACGTGCCCCAAAACAATTGACTGTCAACGTCTAATGACTCTAATCAATTCACAGTTTTACTTTTCCGAAGACCGAATTGTACTTTGCTTAACTGTTGTTCAACTATAGGTCTAGCTCTTTGTTCCAATAGTTTTGCATACATTTTCCCTATATGACTCAGCTCGCACTATCTCATTGTGTCTTTCTTTTTCCATTTTGGTACTAGTATTGCCTGTTACAAATCGTCTGGGACTTTTCATTCCTCCCATGCTATATTAGAAAGTTTTGTTAGCCATTTAACTCCTGTTTTCCCACAGACCTGAATAACTTCTGTGATTTTTCCATCTGGACCCGGTGATTTGTTTGTATGACTTTTCTATATAACTGCTTTGCAGGGATGAAGTTTGGTTCTTGTTGTCCATGGTTTTTAGGCACAACTGTGAGGTTTTCTATGCTATTATGTGTGGGGTTAAATAGTCCTTGAAGGTAGTCTGCTTACCTTGCTAGTCTTTGTTGCGGATTAAATAAAGGTACACCTGTTTTGGCCGGCTTCGTGGCTTAGAGGTTAGCGACTTTTCTCCGTAATCTCGTATACTCTTGTGGGTAACGTGATGACGGTGAGAGCCAGCAGTGGTTCAAATCGCATCGGTAACTTACGGGGTATGTGAGCCGGCGGCTCAGAAAGCAATGGCAAACTACTGAGCGTAATCTTGCCAAGAAATTAACATACAACTGAAAGATGCTGGTGTTTACAGCGATGTCCTGTAAAGGATATGCACAAAAAAAAAAAAAAACCTCTTTTGCTGTTTATGATGGTGGTTGGGTTGGAGTATGCATCTCTGTTTCTCATTTTATTGACACATTTATAAAATTCTCTTGGGTAGTCTTTGCTAAGGGTCGCCATCTGTTCACCGTATATTATCCAGGATTAATTTTTAGATGCTATAATTGTTCGTTTGGCATTCCGTCGTGCTATTCTATAAGTAACATAGTCTTGTTCAGATTTAGTTGTGATCCATTGTTTGAACGCTACCACCTTTCTGAATACGTTATCTTTAATTTCATTGTTCCACCAAGGAGTTCTTAATCTTTTGTCCTGTCCTACTTTATTTGTTCCATATTTATTTTCCAGTGTGTCGAGCATGGAAGCCTTGAAAATTGTCCATTCCTTATCTACACTTGAGTAGACATCAGAGATGTTCTTATGTAGTTTTTGTTTGATTTCTTGATTGAATTCGTCTTTAACCGTATTTACCTGAAGCCTCATATAGTTGATGACATCTGTTATTAAATTTTGGTTTCTTATTTTCCTGTATGTTGAATCTTTTTTACAATGACTGGTTTGTGATCAGTTCTAACACACTACAATATAGGACAGACCTTCCGTAGTACTGACTTATATTGCAGTGTGTTAGGGTTTTGTGCAAATAGGAGTGTGCGATCCAATCAAAGGCCTTCTCTTGGTCCAAAGACAAGAGGCAGGACCGACAGTCTTTTTGATGTGTGTATGTTATAATGTCTCTAATGAGATATGTGTGGTTGTGTACATTCCTGTATTGTACACCACATTGCTGGCTGGGTGTAGTATTAGTGTTGGCATAAATTGTCTGATTTTGTGTGCTAGTGATTTGGCCAGAATTTTGTAATCTGTGTTATGAATTGAAATTGGTCTGTAATTTTTCAGTTGCGTCCTGTCTGTATTTGCTTTGTGTATAAATGTTACATCGACTGCGCCCCCCCCCCCCCCTTCTTCCGTGCAACAGCGGTGACAGGCTGGATAAACCAGGCATTGGTAGCCTATTCAGCCTCGAACCAATCGGTGAACTAGGGTATGCCTACCCAAAATGTGAAGACAACATTCGGCAGACTGCGCAAAAGAAAGCATTGATGATTCAACGGGCAAGACCATGTTTACCTGCAAAACGTTGTGGAACGTAATGAGCTCGGCGAGGCACATTGATCGTCTTGGTCATTGTCACAGAATGATGATAGTTTAGTGATTCCCAGATAAAATTAAATGTAACATTAATGGCAATATAGGAGAAGAGTTAACAATCGAGTCTGTCAATCTGAGAGAAGGATAAATGGAAGGTTATTGACCTAAAAATAGGGACAGGTGTTCGCAGAGGTCAGTGGCTGCGCTAGTATCGGCCGATGGATGGGAGACTTCGGGAACGGAAAACACAGCGGAGACGGTGATCAAAGGGGTCGGACGCTTTGAGGTACCAGCGTCGGAGAATACAGGGAAACAGCGTAAGAACGGAGCGGACCGGAGCACGGAGCGCCCGGACGGATACGTGATTTCACTGAACTTTTGATGTTACGGGTACGGCAAATTTAATTGTAGATCAAACCATCAACGGAGGATGGGACACGCAATATAAATAGTGGAAAGGTAGTTTTATAGTTAGTGTGCTACCAAACTGGACGGACAGATGGATTTATGTGTCCTGTAAATGAAAAGAAATATCCTCCCTTATAATGGGATAGGGTGCTTATATGCGGATGAATTTCGATTCGGGGACTTACATTAATTCTATATATATAAGGTAACACTAATATCAGAGTAATAATAGCATAGGGAAATATGTGGTTGTGCGTAGGGTTTACTATTACTTTCTATTTAGTGAATAGTTTAGACTTTAGTGAATTCTGCTGTTTATGTCAGAGTATTCTTTCGGAGGCTGTTTCATTACGGCTGGAGAAAGACAATCACATAGACAGTGATATGAGGCAGACTTAAATCACCTGATTTAATGTTTATTACCCAGGTTCTACTACACAGCCTGACATATCAAAGAAGATAAACCAGTACATCTCTTGTACAGAGAAAGCAGTGTTGATAATAAAGGAAAGACCTTTTAATTTAATCAAGCACTTCACAGATGCAGTGAAAGTATGTCACTATAGCAAATGCAAAGTGGGTGACTTAACGAATGTCAAAAAACAGGTTTGGTGAATCTTAGAGAAAGAACTTTATTCAAGCATAGCAAATAAGATAAAACATTGTAATTGAGTACTCACCTAAACGAAACAGGGAAGAACCATAGATCAGTGTACCTATATTCAGAAAACGGTTAAATAACTGTGGACAGGTGTGAGGTGTTTTCACTGATGGATTATAATAACATAAAATTGGAAAACTCTGTCTACGGAAAGGACTTACCGTGATCACATTACTGTACGGTGTTACTGTGGTGAACAATTGTTTGTTTTTTCAAGAATTGGATTAAGTCAAGACTCAAGCTGAACGGATCATACCGGGTGAGAACGTTCTAATTCTGTGTTTGATGTCTGATGTTTTGGCCTTTTGAATATGCTGGAGAAGATTACGAAGACTAACATCTAAAAGTCCTATCTCGCAATCACATTAACAGACACTATCAGCTACAGATACACAGTCCATACATACAACTGACATAGTTTTCAACAATAAACAGGTTATTCATTGTTGGAGGAAACTGTTGTCAGGGTATGTTATGAAAGAGAGAGAGAGAGAGAGAGAGAGAGAGAGAGAGAGAGAGAGAGAGAGAGAGAGAGAGAGAGAGAGAGAGAGAGAGAGAGAGAAAGAGAGAGAGAGAGAGAGAGAGAGAGAGAGAGAGAGAGAACGAGAGAGATATAGTGTATGAAAGACGGAAGGGAGGAGTGTAGACAAAAGTCAGTCAATAATCCCAACAGATAATAAGTTTGAAGATGTGCTTGTTGATTCCACATTCCTCCCGGGAAAACAAGTGACAGTCATCCACAGCACCTATATTCGTCTCCAATCGTCCTGACTTATCTTGCCACTGGATTCAGATGGACACAGGCGAGAGAGTGTGGTCGACGAATTGCGCAACTCCTCCTCACTTTAATACAGTTCATCGCGCAAGTCATTCTTCAGCCAACTTCATCTATCACCCTCAAGCCCTGCGGCTAGGGCCGAGCAGCGAAGCCGCGGTTGATGGGTACCCTATTTTGCGGAACTAAAGTTAAAACATAAAGCAAAAAAAAAAGTACACCATATTCCCTCAACCATCGGAACCTGGAATGTACGCACCCTACTTGAAAGAGACGGCGCGTCAGACCCAGAGGGACGAACAACACTGACTGGGATAGAGTTGGGCAGGTAAAACATCGACATTGCAGCCTTGAGCGAGACACGACTTTGCAGAAGAAAGCCAAATCTGTGAAGTAGGTGCCGACTACACATTCTTCAGGAGTGGAAGGAAAAGCGAGGAAAGACGCCATTGCGGTGTGGGATTTACCATTAAGTCGGCCCTGGTTGGTAAACTAGCTGGATTTCCAAAGGCTATAATAGACAGGCTTATGACTGACTATTAAGCTACCCCTGCTGAAAGGACAGGAGCATGCAACCATCGTGAGTGTCAGATGACGTCAAACCCAAGTTCTATGAGGACCTGTACAATGTATTAACATCTGTCCCCAAAGGAGACAAACGTATACTCCTTGGGGACGTCAATGCCAGAGTAGGCAAGTACACCGCCTCTTGGAGTGGCACCATTGGAAAATACGGAGTCCAAAATTGTAACAGCAATGGACTCGTCCTCCTTCAGGCCCATGCCGAACACGATCTCATGATCACCAACACAATTTTCCGTCTTCCCACGAGAAATAAGACATCGTGCTATGTACCCTCGCTCGAAACACTGGCTCCTCATTGACTATGTCATCGTCAGGAGTAGTGACAGACAAGACGTTGGGATGACAAAATCCATGTGTGGTGCCGAATGTTGGACAGACCATCGGCTGATTATCTCAAAAATAAATATGCACATCAAACCACCACGGCTTCCTCAAGGGGTAAAAGTGAAAAAAAAACCCAAAAAACAACAACTAAATGTCACCCGCCTAAACAGTAAAACAACGCAGCTGTCGTTTGTAAATATGCTGGATGACCGCCTCAAGCCCAGTGCCGCAGCAAAACAAGACGCAGAAACAGAGTGGAGAGTCCTAAAGGACAAAATCTACACCACTGATATGGAAATCCTGGGTCCAGCCTACCAGAAGCATAAAGATTGGTATGATGAACATTCCGAAGACATCAACCAATTGCTATCCGAGAAACACTTTCTCCATAAGGTGTATTTGAACGACAATAAGTCAACATTAAAAAATGATGCCTTAAATAACATATGGAGTAGTGCAGCAGAAACTTTGGCACATGGGAGATTTCTGGCTGAGCAACAAAGCTGATGAGATTGAAGGCTATGCTGACAGATATGATATGAAAAACTTCTACGAAACACTAAGGATGGTCTATGGTCCTACATCACCAGGCACAGTTCCCCTCCTTAGTGCAGATGGAGGAACATTGGCCACCGATAAGAAAGGAATTCTTCAACGCTGGGCAGAGTATTTAAGCAACATCTTAAATGCAACCTATTGCATCGATGATGAAGCCATCAACTGCCTTCCTCATGTCCCCAACCCAATAATGATACTCTTGCTGACCTGCCAACTATAGTGGAAGTAAACAAAGCCATCCAGCAACTTTCCAGCGGCAAGGCGTCTGGTCCTGACTCCATCCCAGCAGATATATACAAGGCAGGTGGGCCGGTTCTAATAGAGCAGCTTCACCAAGTCTTTACAAACATATGGGTGAACGAGACCATGCCACAAGATTTCAAGGACGCATCAATAGTCCACCTTTATAAACGTAAAGGAAACCGCTAATCCTGTGAAAACCACCGAGGCATCTCATTGCTTTAAATCGCAGGGAATATGCTCGCCAGAATTCTTCTCAATCGCCTGATAGTCCATCTCGACCAAGGTCTTCTTCCTGAGAATTAGTGTGGCTTCAGAAAAGAACAAGGAACTATTGACATGATTTTCTTTGCAAAGCTGTTGCAAGAGACATGTCAGGAACAGAACTCCGAAATGTTCTCCACTTTAATTGATCTTACCAAGGCTTTTGATACAGTCAGTAGAGACGGACTTTCGAAGATTATAGTGAAATATGACTGTCCACAAAAGTTAGTCCAAATGGTAGGTTATTTCATGATAGTATGCAGGCAAGAGTACAGGAAAATGGCGAACAATCTGAGCCCCTTTCTGTCACCAATGGAGTGAAGCAAGGCTGTGCCCTGGCATCAACACTTGTCAGCCTCATGTTTTCAGCTATTCTGACGAATGCCTTTGAAAACAACGATATAGGAATAGTGTAACAAGACCCCCGGGACTTGGACAAGTATGTTAATATCCCCAGTCTTTGGTAAGACCACCCCAGTAGGACTTTCAGTCTACAGGGCTCCACACAAGCCAGGACAGCTAACCTTCCCTCCCCACCTATGGATTCCTACCCACAGGGGGCTAGGACAAGACAACAGTCATACTAGTACTCAAAGCCATGGTCAACAAATCAAAATTTAATTTCTTAATACGTCAAACTGAACTCAGAGAGGGATGGCTGAAAAGCCTGGATAGAAGACAATATATACACCACGCTGAATGAGAGCAGCGAGAAGATCTACAGATGATCAGTCATCATCATAGAGCATGTGACTTCTGTTCGTGCCGTCGTCCAGTCGTGGCTAACCACTCACCCGATGAACCTCCGGTGCAAAGGAACTCCAAGTCGTAGACTTCTCCAGAGTTCTCTCCTTCCACTGTGAGTAAGATCTCGGACTGGTCAGGCGTATGTCTGATACCTGACTGGCACTTCAACGATGTTCGCTGGTCATCCCTCGATGACGGAATCACTCGCAACAGATTTCGCACTACCGATGACTTATGGGCGACCCTAGGGTTCTAGATGTCTCCATGTGATGATAAGCACTGATGCACAATACAATATAAGATAAGAGCCTGGTTGCTCTTTGGCATCCCAAAGTTAATTGGATGAACTATTCTGTAACAGAAAACTGGAGCGTTGGCTCCATTTACTAACCCGGTCACTGGTCAATAACTCCAACATAAGAATGTAATAACTCAGCAGATTCGCAATGTCATTTTTCTACACTGCACCTAGGAGTCTAATGACTCAGCAGATTGGCAATGTCACATTCCTTCAACGCATCTAAGAATGAGGTAGCTCCTTACCCTAACATGTATGTTCCTCAGGTGTTCATGAAAATAGCAGACTACTGTTGTGGTTCCCTAACCACGTTTAAGGTTTCTCAGATGATCACAAATGTAGATCCACACAGGAGTTGGATGAATCATTATACATTGGACATCACTAAGACCCAGCCGGGCCTGAAACATATTTAAACTGGCCATAGTAGTTGCTGTTCAAAAGAGTTCACTTCCTTCAACTCAACTTGAAGTAATGTCATCAAGATTGCACATATTAATAAAGGGTTACCTCCGAGTCTTCATAGAAATTCACCAGTAACCTTACCGCATGAATCAAGAGACACATCAGTCCTAGACCATCTGGATCTGTTGACCAAATCTTTCGTCGGAGTCGTAGCTGTTGTCTTAGCTTAGACTCACCGTGACTTTCTAAAACTCAGGTTTCTCATATGTGTTGACTCTGACAGATTCATATGACCACTCTCAGTATTGCCTCAAAACATCACATTGACTGGCACTGGAACGAGCTGGTCCAATTGAGTTCATGGTATAACTCGATCTGAATCTCCATCGTATAAACAGATCCTGAAACAAGGAGGTCGGTGAGAGTACTCGAGCTACAACTGCGACTAACATGCACATCAACAATATCACATGTCATCAGTACATAATATCATAACACAATGATATAATAGATCATCAACATAGTAGATCATCTCTCCTAACAAAGAGGTACCTGCATGAGAGTGCATTAGTGAGCAAGTAGATAGTCAAGTAACTCTTCTGGGCAACATCTGGCCCGATAGCACCAGAGTAGTCTGTTTGACTCTGTCATAGGATCCTACTACCTGGTGTTATTCCATGCCCCTGTTTCTCCTCCAACAACAACCGTAGAATACACCTAATTATCTTTCAGTGTAGAGGTTTCATTATCTGGGAGGTGTCCAGCCGGACATTTCCTCCTCATCAATATAACTCAACAATTAATTAATCACTTAACCCATTGATCAATTAATTAAACAAAATTCATTAATGACTTCATGGCATTAATAAATTAAATAAACATAATTCGTTAATAACGTAACAGCATTAACAAAATACTAAGTCATGATTCGTTAATAACATAATAGCATTAACCAACTCATAAACCAAACAAATGCTTTTGTCCTGGGATATCTGTCCCAGAACAAGTTTGACCTTTCTTAGTTGACCTTGTCTTCTGACGGTCAAGTCTGTTGTCGGATACGGGTGTGATTGATGGCTCAACCCCACAGAGATAAATGATGAAAAATCATTTTTCCCAATGTGATCCTGCCCGTTTAATTAATTTAGTTGTACTGACTCAATTGTTGAATACCTTTAGGAAATACTGAAAAAGTTGTACTCCCTTTTATACCCAATTTATTCCTTAAGTGGTTCCTTGCCTCGCCTCTACCAACTAATTAATTCTATCTAGGGTAATTTAAAACAATTTGACTATGACAAGTAAAATACAATCAATACATGACATGACCTCAGTTGTTATGATTTAATAAACACAAATATGGATTTTGTAAATTGCATTCAAAATTACAATTTCCTGTCATAAAATAAGGACATATACATATACATAATTATACAGAATTGATGTGCCAATGATAAGGTAGATATTAACAGTAATATTTTTCCCAGTCCCATGTAATGCTAATCTTTTACTAGCCTGGATGATCTGGAAAAAAAGAACTGTCTACAATCAGGATTCTCCACTTCCAGCTTTGGGAATCACTCTGGCTATCATCAATTGTAGTATTAGTGTTCCAGGGCGTAGTAGAACATAAGTTGGCTCTTGTTTTCCTTTGTTTTGGCAGGTAATTGTTTAAATAAAGATTACCTCTCCTATGAGACAAATGGAATGGTTGCAGGTAGATAAGGTTCTGCGCTACTCTATCAAGGGCATCACTCAACCATGTGCTCACTCAACAGGTGCTGCATTCAAACTTCACCAAGTCAGGTCTGGATTGACATGAATAAGACCACTAACTGAAATTCCATCAATCACATAATTCTAATAATATCATAAATATGACATTAGAAATTACAGGTAAAAGCCTAAGAACATAACCAGTGAAAACAATAAAATGGATCCTGTTCTTTAGAGAAAATAAACATAGAAGAAAGATAGTCATGGTGTTTTCATGTAGTTATCACCAACATAGTTGTTGGCTCTCAATCCAATCTTCCACTATCAAGTGTTCAAGGTTTAACTAGCAGATGTGCAGTTTCATCATCACCTATGCCTGTCCTCAGGTTTATAGAAGTAATACCTTGAGTGATTGGGAATTTGACAATTATGTTGACCATTCTCTTCTGTATCTAGTTTTGTTCTCTACTTCATCTTTTCCTATTCAAGAAAAAGGTTCTCATCCATTAAGAGCTTTTAAAATCAGTTCCCATTGTAATGAGTGCTTGTTTATAAGCAATGTAAGTACATTATGGTATCTTCTTGTATAGCATTCAGGTGTATTCTTCATTAAATGCTTTAAGTGAGAAGATTTCTTCCATTCTCATGGATGTAATATTGATTATTATCATCATGGTTTTTATAATCATTTTAATTACAATCATTATCATTATTTTCATAATTATTACATTGTCATTACAATCATCATCATTATTATCATGCTTATGACATTAGAATTCATTACATTATTCTAACATTATCATCATAATCATTGTTATATCATTTTCATTACATTACAGTCATCATCATTATCTTTGTAGAACATTATTATCATCACAATAGACCATATGTGTTAACATGAACTACAAAGTGGGATTTTGCTTAAATTACAAACACAGATGCTGGTGCTATGCGTAATGTATGATATGGTTTGTGTCGTGCTTAGCGCACAAAACTAGATGATAGGGATATGAATGATATTTTATACAAAGTGGTGTTATGCGCCGGAGTGTACTAAATTATTTTTTAGTTTATGGGGTACACCGAAGCATTTCTCTAGTGATAGGCATGGCATCCCACAACAAAGTTGCCGGCTATCATGAGATTGACTGTTGGCTTATACTCCCTCTCTCTCAGCATGTAACTTCACTCACTCACTCAATTTCCTCATGCATCAGTCAACATATCCCTCTGTGCATGTGAGGTCACTTCACTCTCTCTGACATCATTCATATGTATGTATGATAATTTCACTCAGTCCATAGACACATTCATATTGGTAGGGGGAATCATATAGGAATCATTCATCACACATCCTTCATACTGTCATGTAAGGTGGGTACTTATGTGATTTCCAAATGACAACATAACATGTTTACACCATATGGCATCACAATGAGATCTCACCCATTCATCAGACACAATCATATCTGTATGGATGACAATCATGCATATGTAGGTGCTTTACACAGAATACATTCACAGATTCACCAAGAATGACATTACAAGGGAATCTCATCCTTCAACCTAACTTTTAGTCATGCATGCTGGTGTGTTTTATCAAATGATACATTCACATCTGTTTAACAAGATGAAATCACACATGAATCCTCACAGTCATGCTATCAGCAATGACATAGTGATCATTGTGATCATTAGACACACTTAGGCAATTCATCCAGGATTTAGCAACAGGAAATCCAGGAGTTTTCACATGTTCTCATAAAATACATACAATTTGTGTGATATATCCAATTCACATTCAGGCATTATGAATTAAAATACTTCTTGCATGGCGGTTGGTTACTCACTATTATGATGTGGCACAAACATTAATTCCATATGTTTACAACATTGAAAATACATTTGACTCACTGCATGGGTGTCTTAACTCAACACACAAAATTATGATACTTGTAGAATCTGGTTCTCATGGATTCATGAATTATAAGAAAACTATTTGGTTGTCAATGTGCTCATGTCACAATTAAATGTACTGACTTATGTGCTCCATCTACTTGACTATACACATTCCACTAAATTCTCTATTAGTGCTGGCACATGTAAACTAGTTTTTAATCTTACCAGTGGGCCATAAACATTATGTCCTTACCACTGTACTAAGAATTCTGAATTTCCTTAAGTCACTCTAATTCATTGTAGATTCAGTTTCATGCTTAAGAAATAAAATGTATAACATGTGTCTAATGTTTTATACATTAACTAAGTTGTTTAGCTGGGAGAAATTAAATTCATTATGGGTATTCTTAATTAATAGTTTATCTATAAACTATAACAATTAAATTAACTCCTTAAGAATTCATCACACGTGTTCACCGAGCCTACTTACAAAATCTTCTTCTAGGAAAAATAGGCTCACATTTAATCTAAGATTTAAACTAAATTATATTCACCTCATCAAAACACGACAGCTTCACAATACGTGTCAACATTTGGCATCACCAAGAAGTAAGGTCATAGATTTGGTTGTTTCCAAATACTGGCTGCTGCATGTATGGTCCTTCTTCTCTTTAGACAATTTTCTCACTTAGTCGTGGCGAGTTAAAAAGCTACCATTCTACAGGCACATCTTGGTTTGTGACCAGTCGCTGTTTTGTTGTTACAAATGCGCGAGAACCCTATCTCCAATCTGCAGAGATAATCCGTTTCTGGTCCTGTGCTTTGGTGCCGCCAGACGACACTCTGAGCACGACCTGATGTACCTCCGTACGTCGCCTGTCATTCCAGGCCAGTAGTAGTGGCTGGAAAGACACTGGACCGTAGTTCCGACATCCATGTGTCCTTTTAGGGACATGGTATGCCCTCTATGTATCAAGTGGGATCTATAGTCAGTAGGGACTATTTTCGCTGGGGTATTCCCTAGCTATTTTAAGATCAGACAGGAGACCACTCATCTATTTCCGTCGTACCGGATTTTCCACGGAGTAAAGACATAAGTCTGGGTGGTTTCGTCACAAATAGACATCATCTGCCGCATGGATGGAAAGTTGTTCAATCTAAGAAGGCTGGAAGCTAACACCAAAACTACCAGCGACACTATCAGAGAGCTCCTCTTTGCTGATGATTGTGATCTATGTGCCAAATCAGAGGCAGACACGTAGCACAATGTTTCAGCTTTCTCACATGCCTGTGCCAACTTTGAGATCAATAGCAACTTGGAGAAGACTGTAGTTATGTACCAGCCAGCTCCAGAGACAAATCACACCGTACCGAATATCAAAGTGGATGACAATAGACTAATTGTTGTGGACAAATTCACCTATCTTGGCAGTATTGTGTCCCAAGTTGCCACAATTGATGACGAAGTAATTACAAGAATCTCCAAAGCCAGCGCGGCCTTTGGCAGACTGTACAAGAATGTGTGGGACAGAAACAAGAGCTGGACAAAGTGCAAAATCAAGCACTTAGAGTCACTACAGGAGGGATGAGATCAGCCCTTATAGTAGCAATGGAGAAAATGGGGGGAGAACACAAGCACTGAGAGAGCGCAGAGGTACGGTACGAAAACACTAATACAAGCATAAAGGTTCCTCAGCTTGCCAGGCCACCCTATGAAGAACCGATTTGAAAATTTAGCTATAGGGTAGTTGAAAAGAAGTAGTTTTATCCACCAGGCCAAACGACTCTGCAGAGAAACCACCGATCTGCCCATAGTTGGTTTCCCTGACAACTATTTCAGAGCGAACTCCATGGAAACATGAACTTAGACTATCATTACAAATCCAGACAAAAGTGCGAGGAGTATTTGACAAGGAAGAACAGAGCAGTGTACAGGGGAGACCAGCCACTCTCAGCTTACTTGATGCAAATACACACAGAACCTCTGGATCCGAGTCTACACAGATGGGTCAACTCAAAATGATGTTCGAATAGAATACCCAAATAATACTAGAGACACTGCCAGAGTACCAACAGAAAAGTACTGCCATAACTATGATGCTGAAATTGAGGCAATCAGTATAGCAACAGAGAAATTACTAAATTTCAGCCATGGTACACAACCTATGGTGCTATTGACAGATGTAAAATCAGTACTCGAGGCGCTCCTGTCTGGGAAATTGCGAGTACTAAGGACACTACTTTCTGAACTTAGTAGTCAGCATAACGTCACCATGTAGTGGATCCATCCCACTGTGGAGTACCCGGAAACGATAGAGCTGATCGACTGACTAAGGAAGGAGCAAAAGAACGGCCTGATGTGCCCATTACATACCACAAAAAGAAAAGAATGATCAAATCAACCAGATGGCCACTAAAACCTGCTCTAGACGACTACCACGTTATGGATAGACCAGAACAAGTCATTATTCAGCGCCTCAGAACAGGACACAATTGATTACGCAACCAAAGTATACAAAATTCAAGATTGGTGACTCAGCCATTCGCACATGTGGTTTGGCGTCGCAGACGGTAGAGCACATACTCCAAGACTGCTCAAACTACAACACATTCAGGCAAACCTTCTGGCCTAGAGAGACAACAGTAGAAGATAAACTCTATGGACAGTTGAGTGACCTAAAAAAAGACTGCTAGATTCATACAAGAGACAACATTGCAGTTATAGACATATTTCAAGCTAACGAAAGAAGAAGAAGAAGAAGAAGCCTTAGGAAGCTATTGAAGATTAAATGGCAAGACAAGATCACAGACACTGAAGTCCTAGAAAGAGCGTCCATGCCCAGTATCCACACTGTCTAATGAAGAATCAGATTCGCTGGGCTGGTCACTTGACTCACATGCCATAGCACAGGCTACCTAAACGATTTTCTTTTTTTACGGCGAGCTGCATTGTGGTAAATACTCCGAGGCGGCCAAGGGAAACGCTTTAAAGACACTGAAACTCTCGGTAAAAGCTTTTGGAATTCATCACGACACTTGGGAGACTGCTGCTAAAGACCGAAATTCGTGGCGTACATCTCGGAACAGACATAACATCTGATGTGAGATGTCTTGAGGAGACTAGAACAAGAATCGACATGGCAAAGGTAGCCTTTTGCAAGATGAAAAACATACTGACCAATAAAAAAGATGTAAATTTCTCCCAGAAAACGAGTGTTGAGGTGCTACATAGAGCCTGTACTTGTGCATGGATGTGAAACTTGGACAATGAGCAGTCAAGCTGGAAAACATCTGATGGCCGTGGAAATGTGGTTTCTGAGGAAAATGCAAAGAATACCATGGACGGACAGAAAAACCAATGATCAAGTACTACAGGAGACAAATGAAAATCGTAAACTGATTAGAGACATTAGACGTAGACAGCCACAATTTCTTTTTTATATCTTGTGAGAATAAATTGGAGAACTTGGTAACAACTGGCAAGATCGAGGGGAAGAGAGTTGAGTTGAGTTAAGAACCGACATCACTGCACTCAGGACATTCCCATACGTGCTCCGTCCCCTCGTTCAACAGCCAGCGATGAGTCATACTACTAATCGTTCCCACCGCTGTCTGAATAAAAGTTCTCCTGGTCTTCCCTCTCAGTTTTGAGGTTCTTCCAGAACCCCTGCCGATCCCCCGCAATCTCATTCTTTCCACATATGGGTCCTCAATCTGTTCCTCCGCCTTCTCCACCTGGTCCCACAAGCGCACGACCAACTCCCCCTTGACCGTAGGCAAAATTCCACCAAGAGGTGCCTTCCCTGCTAGTCTATCAGCCTGTTCATTCCCCCGTACACCCACATGGCCAGGGCAAAATATCCATACAATTCTCTCGATCTGTAACCTCTGAAGCGAGGAGAGCCATTCCACACGAAACATTCCTTTCTCCACCTTCCTAAGCATACTCTTTGAATCCGTAATGAATACAACGTGTGTTGCAGTAGTCTTCTCTAGCCACCGGAATGCCTCCCAATTGTCCATAGGCAAAATTCCACCAATAGGTGCCTTCTCTGCTAGCCTATCAGCCTGTTCATTCCCCCGTACACCCGCATGGCCAGGGCAAAATATCCATACAATTCTCACGATCTTTGACCTCTGAAGCGGCGAGAGCCATTCCACACGAAACATTCCTTTCTCCACCTTGCTAAGCATACTCTTTGAATCCGTAATGAATACAGCGTGTGTTGCAGTAGTCTCCTCTAGCCACCGGAATGCCGCTGTTAACTGCCTCCACCTCCATTCTCGTGCTGGAGGTCGTAGTCTCATATGCCAGACTCTCCTTTTTCAAGACTCTCCCATTAGCCTTTGCAATAAAGCCCCAGCCACTACGTCTGTTTCTCACCACTGACCCATCGGTGTAGATGACTATGTCACCTTGATGTGTGTTGCTCTGAATCAGCTGTTGCACTTCAAACTCAGTGCGGCCCGCTGCCCATTCTCTGCACTCACGACCCAGTGTTATTATTACATTGTGCCAGTCCGTCATGTCTTCCAGAACTTCAACCCACTCTCTTTCACGATTGATGGTCTCTAGAGCAACACGTATAGAAAGTTCTGCCTGACGTATAGAAAGTTCTGCCTGTGCCATCCAGGGCCTGCCTCGTCTTAGTCTATGACCCTTTACAATATCCATTGCTGCATGCAGCGGGTGATCCCTGTCTGCGGCAACTCTCAGGTACCATTTGGCCTGAAGGACCCTATGCCTATCCGTCATTGTAGGTAGCGCCAGGATATACCTCATGCATATAATTGGTGTGTCCTTTGTGCACCCCAGGATTAACCGCATGGCAGCATTCTGTATGCGCTCCAACCTTTCAAGCTGGCTCTTTGATACTGTCAGCAGCCCCAAACCATACTCATTGACAGAAATTATTAATTGCTGAAAGAGCCTGTACAGCATCCTCTGATCTACACCGGTTGCTGCCATAGCCCTCAATGCACTAAGTGCCCTACCAGCCTTCACCACCGAAGCCTCCACATGATCCTTAAAAGACAAGCACCTGTCAAAGGTGAATCTCAAGTACTTCAATTTACTCTCTCGACTAAGAGGACATCCATTCAACATAATAACTGGGACGTCTGCCTTGACGATCCGGTTATCCAAGGAGTACCACACAACCGATGCCTTGTCTCGGTTTATAATGGTCCCTGCGTCCTTGCATCACTCCGCCACCCTGTTACCGCAACCTGTACGTCTTTCGCCAAACTGGCCCTGCCTCTGCCCTGTCTGTACACCTGCACATCATCTGCAAATGTCAAGATTCTTCCCACACCTGGTGTCTCAATAGCTGCGGTTTTGCTGGTGTAGACATTAAAGAGCACTGGGGACAAGGCAGATCCCTGCGGCAACCCAGGTGTAATAGTACAGGGATCAGAAGTCCAGGAACCCATGCGCAGTGCAACCTTACGCTCATAAAGGACTAGTTAGTTAGTTAGTTAGTTAGTTAGCCGACAGATCATCGTCATTGCACATCGAACCATTCTGTCCATAAGTGTTCGGATCCCCTCCTCAGCAAATCCCGCAGCGTGTAGCGGCTCACGACACCAGTTCTGTGTTGGTTAATCAATCATAAAGGACAGCCACAACCCATCTAACAAGGCAGAGGGGAAGAGAACAAGGGGAAGACAGAAGTACATACCAAGTGACATGATCGAAACAAGAACACTGAGCTGATCCACGACTCTTGTGAACGAGTGAAATAGCGAATCATGACCGCCCACGCTTATCGGCATGGTAAGTGGTGGGAGAGGATCTTTTATTTTAAATGTTGCATATCCCTTACAGGACGTTGCAGTCAACACCAGCATTTTCAGCTGCTATTCATGTACTAGGCAAGATTACGCTCAGTAGATTGCCATTGCTTTCTGAGCGACCGGCTCACGTACCCCGTAAGCCACCGCCGCGGCCAGAACCCCTATAGATTCTCGCCGTACGTCACGCCACTCACGAGAGTACACGGGACGACGGAGAAAGACGTTACACCCCTAGGCCAGGTGAGCCGGCGGGAGAGGATTAGTGCAATCATTTGTTTATTTAGATAATGCAGCCCTTGTAGGGGCCTGACAAAAATTTTTGGATTAGCCGCTTAGCGGATATAAAATAACACACAAACATTTTATTCGATTTTTATTGAATGATCAAGAAAAAATAAAAACATGGGTTATGAAATTCTCGCTTATGTAAAATACAGCCATAAATTTTACACATCCTTTATGAATGGCTTAAAATGTTTATGTTATTAATTATAACCTATATAATGTATTTAATTTCTGCAAAATATTTAATATAAAAATAAGACTCTTATAAATTATTTTAAAAACATAATACATATATACTACAAATAGTAATGTCCCTTGAAACAATTGTTTATTGTTATGTCCCTTTCCAGAATGTTAATATTACACGTCTTCCTTCTAATCAGCTGACAACAAAGCACTAAAATGCAATAATATTTATTTTGGGAAAGCACTAAAACAAGCATTAGCGATATTCATTCAAAATGTTATAAAATAGCACATTATAATTTATTATTATCACTGAATATTAGAATGAAATTTATTCCAGATCTGTCAAATCCCGGTCAGACAACTCCTCTTCAGTTTCTGTAGCCATTTCCTCTTGTGTTTGTTCCTGCGATGATGATGATGATGATGATGATGATGATGATGATGATGATGATGATGATGATGATGATGATGATGATGATTAAAAGGAACGTGTATATGCCTCCTGTGATCCAATTGTTCGTAGGATACCCTTAGGTAGTTTATAATCATTGTCAGAGTGTTGGGGAATAGAGACAAGACATATAGAGAACAAGGGACAGAATAGAGTAAAGACACAGGCAGGGATGCAGTGATGTCAGTAACAGGACATCCACAGGACCACAGAGATATAGACAGGACGTAGGTAAGGACGGAGAGATGTCATAAGACGGGATATCTACCGGACAATAGAGATATTAGAGACAGGACATAGGCGGGGACACAGAGTTGTCATGGACAGGACATAGACAGGACAAGACCCAGTTAAAAAAGGGGACACAAGTCTACGGGACTCTGTCCTGGATTGACTAGATAGTGTTGCACTGAACGACCCGACACAACACGGGCGGACAGCAGTGCGACGTGACTGTTGAGACGTGATACACGGGGTCCAGTATCACGAGACCAACCGACCAGCGTAAGGAAACTCAGACGGGGACTCGACGGTTTAGAGGAAGCACGTTTTGTGTTTCTGGAGCGAGTGTATAGATTTTGCGAGAATGCTAGCTGACGTTGCCATGTTTGAAGATAGCGAGTTTTTGAGTGCAGGGTTTGTGTGATTGCCTGAGTGCTACCATTGTTTGTTAGCCAGCACTTGTATATATATTGAGTTAACTGCCTTGTGTGCGCATTGTGACGATAATCAGGTTCTCCTGAATAAATATGTGATACCACATGTAGTGATGTACGACTGATATTTTCTTGAGTGCATGTGAAGGATTTAAGAATACCTGTGTACGTGTGATACGTTGTCACCATTTGCCATATCTTTTCATTCCATATCTAAAAGTCACAACAGCTGTCAAACTCTTGATGCTCAGTCTGTTCCGCAATTTTGATTTTATAACTCCCGTCTGACTAGGGTTGCCAGATAACGTGGGCACCAAAAGGAGGACATAATAAAACAAAAAGGGGGACAAAGGAGGACATAATAACAAAAAAAGGATTACAAAAAGGAGGACATATTGAATGTTTCATTTAAATCGTTCCAGATTAAACCCACAATCAGTACAATTGAATTACAATAGCTGCCAATAAGTGTATCTTACTGTTAGTGAATCGTCCAAGAAACAATCTTGTTAAAAAATAAATATAAATTCAATGGAGACCTTCTTCAAAATGCTAAAAAACATGATTAAAACAGCCGATTGTAAATTATTACCTTATAAACTTTATTAATTACGCAACATATTTCTCGGAGGAGCCAACTTTTCGTAGAAGTTCCTCGTTAGCAATCACATATGCATAAAACTGTTCGCATGTAAGATTCTTCAAATTGTACTTTTTGAGAATGATTTTAAGTACATCCAACCAAAGCACCGAAATTCATCGAAAGGTTTCAACCACTTTTCTAAGTAACTAATGCATGCTTCATGTACCAACCTAACGTCTGCCATAATACTATTACACTCTTCTTCTTGACCACTTTCCTTTAAGTCTTCTCAACATCTCGCTGACTTTCAGTGAAATAAATGTCTCCTTCAATCTGTCTTTCAAAACTTCCAAGGTTGTGTGAAGAAAGCTCATAACCTCTGACACTGATGTTTCTTCTTTTTCAATGGCCGAAATATTGACTTGGAAGACAGATATCAAAGAATGGACAAACCAAAGGTAAACTTCTGAAAAATCGTTCTCACGAAAGAAGAAGAAGAAGAAGAAGAAGAAGAAGAAGAAGAAGAAGAAGAAGAAGAAGAAGAAGAAGAAGAAGAAGAAGAAGAAGAAGAAGAAGAAGCCTTAGGAAGCTATTGAAGATTAAATGGCAAGACAAGATCACAGACACTGAAGTCCTAGAAAGAGCGTCCATGCCCAGTATCCACACTACTCTAATGAAGAATCAGATTCGCTGGGCTGGTCACTTGACTCACATACCATAGCACAGACTCCCTAAACGATTTTCTTTTTTACGGCGAGCTGCGTTGTGGTAAATACTCCGAGGCGGCCAGAGGAAACGCTTTAAAGACACTGAAACTCTCGGTAAAAGCTTTTGGAATTCATCACGTCACTTGGGAGACTGCTGCCAAAGACCGAAATTCGTGGCGTACATCTCGGAACAGACACAACATCTGATGTGAGATGTCTTGAGGAGACTGGAACAAGAATCGACATGGCAAAGGTAGCCTTTTGCCAGATGAAAAACATACTGACCAATAAAAAGATGTAAATTGCTCCTAGAAAAAGAGTGTTGAGGTGCTACATAGAGCCTGTACTTGTGCATGGATGTGAAACTTGGACAGTGAGCAGTCAAGCTGAAAAACATCTGATGGCCATGGAAATGTGGTTTCTGAGGAAAATGCAAAGAATACCATGGACGGACAGAAAAACCAATGATCAAGTACTACAGGAGACAAATGAAAATCGTAAACTGATTAGAGACATTAGACGTAGACAGTCACAATTTCTTTTTTATATGTTGTGACAATAAATTGGAGAACTTGGTAACAACTGGCAAGATCGAGGGGAAGAGAGTTGAGTTAAAAACCGACATTACTGCACTCAGGACATTCCCATACGTGCTCCGTCCCCTCGTTCATCAGCCAGCGAAGAGTCATACTACTAATAGTTCCCACCGCTATCTGATTAAAAGTTCTCCTGGTCTTCCCTCTCAGTCTTGAGGAACCCCTGCCGATCCCCCGCAATCTCATTCTTTCCACATATGGGTCCTCAATCTGTTCCTCGGCCTTCTCCACCTGGTCCCACAAGCGCACGACCACCTCCCAATTGTCCATAGGCAAAATTCCACCAAGAGGTGCCTTCTCTGCTAGCCTATCAGCCTGTTCATTCCCCCGTACACCCGCATGGCCAGGGCAAAATATCCATACAATTCTCACGATCTTTGACCTCTGAAGCGGCGAGAGCCATTCCACACGAAACATTCCTTTCTCCACCTTGCTAAGCATACTCTTTGAATCCGTAATGAATACAACGTGTGTTGCAGTAGTGTCCTCTAGCCACCGGAATGCCGCTGTTAACTGCCTTCACCTCCATTCTCGTGCTGGAGGTCGTAGTCTCATATGCCAGACTCTCCTTTTTCAAGACTCGCCCATTAGCCTTTGCAATAAAGCCCCAGCCACTACGTCTGTTTCTCACCACTGACCCATCGGTGTAGATGACTATGTCACCTTGATGTGTGTTGCTCTGAATCAGCTGTTGCACTTCAAACTCAGTGCGGCCCGCTGCCCATTCTCTGCACTCACGACCCAGTGTTATTATTACAATGTGCCAGTCCGTCATGTCTTCCAGAACTTCAACCCACTCTCTTTCACGATTGATGGTCTCTAGAGCAACACGTATAGAAAGTTCTGCCTGACGTATAGAAAGTTCTGCCTGTGCCATCCAGGACCTGCCTCGTCTTAGTCTATGACCCTTTACAATATCCATTGCTGCATGCAGCGGGTGATCCCTGTCTGCGGCAACTCTCAGGTACCATTTGGCCTGAAGGACTCTATGTCTATCCGTCATTGTTGGTAGCGCCAGGATATGCCTCATGCATATAATTGGTGTGTCCTTTGTGCACCCCAGGATTAACCGCATGGCAGCATTCTGTATGCGCTCCAACCTTTCAAGCTGGCTCTTTGATACTGTCAGCAGCCCCAAACCATACTAAATGACAGAAATTATTAACTGCTGAAAGAGCCCGTACAACATCCTATGATCTACCCCGGTTGCTGCCATAGCCCTCAATGCATTAAGTCCCCTACCAGCCTTCACCACCGAAGCCTCCACATGATCCTTAAAAGACAAGCACCTGTCAAAGGTGAATCTTAAGTACTTCAATTTACTCTCTCGGCTAAGAGGACATCCATTCAACATAATAACTGGGACGTCTGCCTTGACGATCCGGTTATCCAAGGAGTACCACACAACCGATGCCTTGTCTGGGTTTATAATGGTCCCTGCGTCCTTGCATCACTCCGCCACCCTGTTTACCGCAACCTGTAAGTCTTTCGCCAAACTGGCCCTGTCTCTGTCCTGTCTGTACACCAGCACATCATCTGCAAATGTCAAGATTCTACCCACACCTGGTGTCACAATAGCTGCGATTTTGCTGGTGTAGACATTAAAGAGCACTGGGGACAAGGCAGATCCCAGCGGCAACCCAGGTGTAATAGTACAGGGATCAGAAGTCCAGGAACCCATGCGCAGTGCAACCTTACGCTCATAAAGGACTAGTTAGTTAGTTAGTTAGTTAGCCGACAGATCATCCTCATTGCACATCGAACCATTCTGTCCATAAGTGCTCGGATCCCCTCCTCAGCAAATCCCGCAGCGTGTAGAGGCTCACGACACCAGTTCTGTGTTGGTTAATCAATCATAAAGGACAGCCACAACCCATCTAACAAGGCAGAGGGGAAGAGAACAAGGGGAAGACAGAAGTAAATACCACGTGGCATGATCGAAACAAGAACGCTGAGCTGATCCACGACTCTTGTGAACGAGTGAAATAGCGAATCATGACCGCCCACGCTTATCGGTATGGTAAGTGGTGGGAGAGGATCTTTTTTTAAAATGTTGCATATCCCTTACAGGACGTTGCAGTCAACACCAGCATTTTCAGCTGCTATTCATGTACTAGGCAAGATTACGCTCAGTAGTTTGCCGTTGCTTTCTGAGCGACCGGCTCACGTACCCCGTAAGTCACCGCCGCGGCCAGAACCCCTATAGATTCTCGCCGTACGTCACGCCACTCACGAGAGTACACGGGACGACGGAGAAAGACGTTACACCCCTAGGCCAGGTGAGCCGGCGGGAGAGGATTAGCGCAATCATTTATTTATTTAGATAATGCAGCCCTTGTAGGGGCCTGTCAAAAATTTTTGGATAATTCGCTTAAGGTTATAAAATAACACACAAACATTTTATTCGATTTATCATGTATGATCAAGAAAACATAAAAACATGGGTTTTGAAATTCTCGCTTATGTATAATACAGCCATAAATTTTCCACATCCTATATGAATGACTTAAAATTTTTATGTTATTAATTACAACCTATATAATGTATTTAATTTCTGCAAAATATTTAATATAAATATAAGACTTTTATAATTTATTTAAAAAACATAATACATATATACTACAAATAGTAATGTCCCTTGAAACAATTGTTTATTGTTATGTCCCTTTGCAGAATGTTAATATTACACGTCTTCCTTCTAATCAGCTGCCAACAAAGCACTAAAATGCAATAATATTTATTTTGGGAAAGCACTAAAACAAGCATTAGCGATATTCATTCAAAATGTTATAAAATAGCACATTATAATTTATTATTATAACTGAATATTAGAATGAAATTTATTCCAGATCTGTCAAATCCCGGTCAGACAACTCCTCTTCAGTTTCTGTAGCCATTTCCTCTTGTGTTTGTTCCTGCGATGATGATGATGATGATGATGATATGATGATGATGATGATGATGATGATGATGATGATGATGATGATGATGATTAAAAGGAACGTGTATATGCCTCCTGTGATCCAATTGTTCGTAGGATACCCTTAGGTAGTTTATAATCATTGTCAGAGTGTTGGGGAATAGAGACAAGACATATAGAGAACAAGGGACAGAATAGAGTAAAGACACAGGCAGGGATGCAGTGATGTCAGTAACAGGACATCCACAGGACCACAGAGATATAGACAGGACGTAGGTAAGGACGGAGAGATGTCATAAGACGGGACATCTACCGGACAATAGAGATATTAGAGACAGGACATAGGCGGGGACACAGAGTTGTCATGGACAGGACATAGACAGGACAAGACCCAGTTAAAAAAGGGGACACAAGTCTACGGGACTCTGTCCTGGATTGACTAGATAGTGTTGCACTGAACGACCCGACACAACACGGGCGGACAGCAGTGCGACGTGACTGTTGAGACGTGATACACGGGGTCCAGTATCACGAGACCAACCGACCAGCGTAAGGAAACTCAGACGGGGACTCGACGGTTTAGAGGAAGCACGTTTTGTGTTTCTGGAGCGAGTGTATAGATTTTGCGAGAATGCTAGCTGACGTTGCCATGTTTGAAGATAGCGAGTTTTTGAGTGCAGGGTTTGTGTGATTGCCTGAGTGCTACCATTGTTTGTTAGCCAGCACTTGTATATATATTGAGTTAACTGCCTTGTGTGCGCATTGTGACGATAATCAGGTTCTCCTGAATAAATATGTGATACCACATGTAGTGATGTACGACTGATATTTTCTTGAGTGCATGTGAAGGATTTAAGAATACCTGTGTACGTGTGATACGTTGTCACCATTTGCCATATCTTTTCATTCCATATCTAAAAGTCACAACAGCTGTCAAACTCTTGATGCTCAGTCTGTTCCGCAATTTTGATTTTATAACTCCCGTCTGACTAGGGTTGCCAGATAACGTGGGCACCAAAAGGAGGACATAATAAAACAAAAAGGGGGACAAAGGAGGACATAATAACAAAAAAAGGATTACAAAAAGGAGGACATATTGAATGTTTCATTTAAATCGTTCCAGATTAAACCCACAATCAGTACAATTGAATTACAATAGCTGCCAATAAGTGTATCTTACTGTTAGTGAATCGTCCAAGAAACAATCTTGTTAAAAAATAAATATAAATTCAATGGAGACCTTCTTCAAAATGCTAAAAAACATTATTAAAACAGCCGATTGTAAATTATTACCTTATAAACTTTATTAATTACGCAACATATTTCTCGGAGGAGCCAACTTTTCGTAGAAGATCCTCGTTAGCAATCACATATGCATAAAACTGTTCGCATGTAAGATTCTTCAAATTGTACTTTTTGAGAATGATTTTAAGTACATCCAACCAAAGCACCGAAATTCATCGAAAGGTTTCAACCACTTTTCTAAGTAACTAATGCATGCTTCATGTACCAACCTAACGTCTGCCATAATACTATTACACTCTTCTTCTTGACCACTTTCCTTTAAGTCTTCTCAACATCTCGCTGACTTTCAGTGAAATAAATGTCTCCTTCAATCTGTCTTTCAAAACTTCCAAGGTTGTGTGAAGAAAGCTCATAACCTCTGACACTGATGTTTCTTCTTTTTCATTGGCCGAAATATTGACTTGGAAGACAGATATCAAAGAATGGACAAACCAAAGGTAAACTTCTGAAAAATCGTTCTCACGAAAGAAGAAGAAGAAGAAGAAGAAGAAGAAGAAGAGGAAGAAGAAGAAGAAGAAGAAGAAGAAGAAGAAGAAGAAGAAGAAGAAGAAGAAGAAGAAGAAGAAGAAGAAGAAGAAGAAGAAGAAGAAGAAGAAGAAGAAGAAGAAGAAGAAGAAGAAGAAGAAGGAGAAGAAGAAGAAGAAGAAGAAGAAGAAGCCTTAGGAAGCTATTGAAGATTAAATGGCAAGACAAGATCACAGACACTGAAGTCCTAGAAAGAGCGTCCATGCCCAGTATCCACACTACTCTAATGAAGAATCAGATTCGCTGGGCTGGTCACTTGACTCACATACCATAGCACAGACTCCCTAAACGATTTTCTTTTTTACGGCGAGCTGCGTTGTGGTAAATACTCCGAGGCGGCCAGAGGAAACGCTTTAAAGACACTGAAACTCTCGGTAAAAGCTTTTGGAATTCATCACGTCACTTGGGAGACTGCTGCCAAAGACCGAAATTCGTGGCGTACATCTCGGAACAGACACAACATCTGATGTGAGATGTCTTGAGGAGACTGGAACAAGAATCGACATGGCAAAGGTAGCCTTTTGCCAGATGAAAAACATACTGACCAATAAAAAGATGTAAATTGCTCCTAGAAAAAGAGTGTTGAGGTGCTACATAGAGCCTGTACTTGTGCATGGATGTGAAACTTGGACAGTGAGCAGTCAAGCCTGGAAAACATCTGATGGCCATGGAAATGTGGTTTCTGAGGAAAATGCAAAGAATACCATGGACGGACAGAAAAACCAATGATCAAGTACTACAGGAGACAAATGAAAATCGTAAACTGATTAGAGACATTAGACGTAGACAGTCACAATTTCTTTTTTATATGTTGTGACAATAAATTGGAGAACTTGGTAACAACTGGCAAGATCGAGGGGAAGAGAGTTGAGTTAAAAACCGACATCACTGCACTCAGGACATTCCCATACGTGCTCCGTCCCCTCGTTCATCAGCCAGCGAAGAGTCATACTACTAATAGTTCCCACCAGCTATCTGATTAAAAGTTCTCCTGGTCTTCCCTCTCAGTCTTGAGGAACCCCTGCCGATCCCCCGCAATCTCATTCTTTCCACATATGGGTCCTCAATCTGTTCCTCGGCCTTCTCCACCTGGTCCCACAAGCGCACGACCACCTCCCAATTGTCCATAGGCAAAATTCCACCAAGAGGTGCCTTCTCTGCTAGCCTATCAGCCTGTTCATTCCCCCGTACACCCGCATGGCCAGGGCAAAATATCCATACAATTCTCACGATCTTTGACCTCTGAAGCGGCGAGAGCCATTCCACACGAAACATTCCTTTCTCCACCTTGCTAAGCATACTCTTTGAATCCGTAATGAATACAACGTGTGTTGCAGTAGTGTCCTCTAGCCACCGGAATGCCGCTGTTAACTGCCTTCACCTCCATTCTCAGTGCTGGAGGTCGTAGTCTCATATGCCAGACTCTCCTTTTTCAAGACTCGCCCATTAGCCTTTGCAATAAAGCCCCAGCCACTACGTCTGTTTCTCACCACTGACCCATCGGTGTAGATGACTATGTCACCTTGATGTGTGTTGCTCTGAATCAGCTGTTGCACTTCAAACTCAGTGCGGCCCGCTGCCCATTCTCTGCACTCACGACCCAGTGTTATTATTACAATTGTGCCAGTCCGTCATGTCTTCCAGAACTTCAACCCACTCTCTTTCACGATTGATGGTCTCTAGAGCAACACGTATAGAAAGTTCTGCCTGACGTATAGAAAGTTCTGCCTGTGCCATCCAGGACCTGCCTCGTCTTAGTCTATGACCCTTTACAATATCCATTGCTGCATGCAGCGGGTGATCCCTGTCTGTGGCAACTCTCAGGTACCATTTGGCCTGAAGGACTCTATGTCTATCCGTCATTGTTGGTAGCGCCAGGATATGCCTCATGCATATAATTGGTGTGTCCTTTGTGCACCCCAGGATTAACCGCATGGCAGCATTCTGTATGCGCTCCAACCTTTCAAGCTGGCTCTTTGATACTGTCGGCAGCCCCAAACCATACTAAATGACAGAAATTATTAACTGCTGAAAGAGCCCGTACAACATCCTATGATCTACCCCGGTTGCTGCCATAGCCCTCAATGCATTAAGTCCCCTACCAGCCTTCACCACCGAAGCCTCCACATGATCCTTAAAAGACAAGCACCTGTCAAAGGTGAATCTTAAGTACTTCAATTTACTCTCTCGGCTAAGAGGACATCCATTCAACATAATAACTGGGACGTCTGCCTTGACGATCCGCTTATCCAAGGAGTACCACACAACCGATGCCTTGTCTGGGTTTATAATGGTCCCTGCGTCCTTGCATCACTCCGCCACCCTGTTTACCGCAACCTGTAAGTCTTTCGCCAAACTGGCCCTGTCTCTGCCCTGTCTGTACACCAGCACATCATCTGCAAATGTCAAGATTCTACCCACACCTGGTGTCACAATAGCTGCGATTTTGCTGGTGTAGACATTAAAGAGCACTGGGGACAAGGCAGATCCCAGCGGCAACCCAGGTGTAATAGTACAGGGATCAGAAGTCCAGGAACCCATGCGCAGTGCAACGTTACGCTCATAAAGGACTAGTTAGTTAGTTAGTTAGTTAGCCGACAGATCATCCTCATTGCACATCGAACCATTCTGTCCATAAGTGCTCGGATCCCCTCCTCAGCAAATCCCGCAGCGTGTAGAGGCTCACGACACCAGTTCTGTGTTGGTTAATCAATCATAAAGGACAGCCACAACCCATCTAACAAGGCAGAGGGGAAGAGAACAAGGGGAAGACAGAAGTAAATACCACGTGGCATGATCGAAACAAGAACGCTGAGCTGATCCACGACTCTTGTGAACGAGTGAAATAGCGAATCATGACCGCCCACGCTTATCGGTATGGTAAGTGGTGGGAGAGGATCTTTTTTTAAAATGTTGCATATCCCTTACAGGACGTTGCAGTCAACACCAGCATTTTCAGCTGCTATTCATGTACTAGGCAAGATTACGCTCAGTAGTTTGCCGTTGCTTTCTGAGCGACCGGCTCACGTACCCCGTAAGTCACCGCCGCGGCCAGAACCCCTATAGATTCTCGCCGTACGTCACGCCACTCACGAGAGTACACGGGACGACGGAGAAAGACGTTACACCCCTAGGCCAGGTGAGCCGCGGAAGAGGATTAGCGCAATCATTTATTTATTTAGATAATGCAGCCCTTGTAGGGGCCTGTCAAAAATTTTTGGATAGTTCGCTTAAGGTAAGGTTATAAAATAACACACAAACATTTTATTCGATTTATTATGTATGATCAAGAAAACATAAAAACATGGGTTTTGAAATTCTCGCTTATGTATAATACAGCCATAAATTTTCCACATCCTATATGAATGACTTAAAATTTTTATGTTATTAATTACAACCTATATAATGTATTTAATTTCTGCAAAATATTTAATATAAATATAAGACTTTTATAATTTATTTAAAAAACATAATACATATATACTACAAATAGTAATGTCCCTTGAAACAATTGTTTATTGTTATGTCCCTTTCCAGAATGTTAATATTACACGTCTTCCTTCTAATCAGCTGCCAACAAAGCACTAAAATGCAATAATATTTATTTTGGGAAAGCACTAAAACAAGCATTAGCGATATTCATTCAAAATGTTATAAAATAGCACATTATAATTTATTATTATAACTGAATATTAGAATGAAATTTATTCCAGATCTGTCAAATCCCGGTCAGACAACTCCTCTTCAGTTTCTGTAGCCATTTCCTCTTGTGTTTGTTCCTGCGATGATGATGATGATGATGATGATGATGATGATGATGATGATGATGATGATGATGATGATGATGGTGATTAAAAGGAACGTGTATATGCCTCCTGTGATCCACTTGTTCGTAGGATACCCTTAGGTAGTTTATAATCATTGTCAGAGTGTTGGGGAATAGAGACAAGACATATAGAGAACAAGGGACAGAATAGAGTAAAGACACAGGCAGGGATGCAGTGATGTCAGTAACAGGACATCCACAGGACCACAGAGATATAGACAGGACGTAGGTAAGGACGGAGAGATGCGTTGCTGCCATAGCCCTCAATGCATTAAGTCCCCTACCAGCCTTCACCACCGAAGCCTCCACATGATCCTTAAAAGACAAGCACCTGTCAAAGGTGAATCTTAAGTACTTCAATTTACTCTCTCGGCTAAGAGGACATCCATTCAACATAATAACTGGGACGTCTGCCTTGACGATCCGCTTATCCAAGGAGTACCACACAACCGATGCCTTGTCTGGGTTTATAATGGTCCCTGCGTCCTTGCATCACTCCGCCACCCTGTTTACCGCAACCTGTAAGTCTTTCGCCAAACTGGCCCTGTCTCTGCCCTGTCTGTACACCAGCACATCATCTGCAAATGTCAAGATTCTACCCACACCTGGTGTCACAATAGCTGCGATTTTGCTGGTGTAGACATTAAAGAGCACTGGGGACAAGGCAGATCCCAGCGGCAACCCAGGTGTAATAGTACAGGGATCAGAAGTCCAGGAACCCATGCGCAGTGCAACCTTACGCTCATAAAGGACTAGTTAGTTAGTTAGTTAGTTAGCCGACAGATCATCCTCATTGCACATCGAACCATTCTGTCCATAAGTGCTCGGATCCCCTCCTCAGCAAATCCCGCAGCGTGTAGAGGCTCACGACACCAGTTCTGTGTTGGTTAATCAATCATAAAGGACAGCCACAACCCATCTAACAAGGCAGAGGGGAAGAGAACAAGGGGAAGACAGAAGTAAATACCACGTGGCATGATCGAAACAAGAACGCTGAGCTGATCCACGACTCTTGTGAACGAGTGAAATAGCGAATCATGACCGCCCACGCTTATCGGTATGGTAAGTGGTGGGAGAGGATCTTTTTTTAAAATGTTGCATATCCCTTACAGGACGTTGCAGTCAACACCAGCATTTTCAGCTGCTATTCATGTACTAGGCAAGATTACGCTCAGTAGTTTGCCGTTGCTTTCTGAGCGACCGGCTCACGTACCCCGTAAGTCACCGCCGCGGCCAGAACCCCTATAGATTCTCGCCGTACGTCACGCCACTCACGAGAGTACACGGGACGACGGAGAAAGACGTTACACCCCTAGGCCAGGTGAGCCGCGGAAGAGGATTAGCGCAATCATTTATTTATTTAGATAATGCAGCCCTTGTAGGGGCCTGTCAAAAATTTTTTTTTTTTTTTTTTTTTTTTTTTAAAATACGTTTATTTTATACAAAGCAATGTATATTTACAAGGTGCAATGCGTGTTTCTTTGTTTGTGTATATTACAGAGCGTTGCCGTTTGTTAGTGTTATGTCATATGCGTTAATGAAACAAAAACATACATATACAGTTATGATAATGACGTACGCTTTCAGTCATCCCATTCTAACGTGATTGATGGTAATAGTGATGATAATGGTGATGATAATGATGATGATAGTGGTGATGGTAATGGTGGTGATAATGGTGATGATAATGACGGAGACAACAACGACTATGGTGTGGTGATGATTCCTTCCGCTCGTTCATTCTAAACCCATCTTTCTCACACGCTTATAAAACCTTCCACACACAGCACGCGTTCTCTTCCACACCGAAGATATATACATTAAAGGAAATGTTGGTGTCAAGGTCGAAACGGCAAAAGCCGCCCCACGTTTTACACTGCAGGCAGTCTCATGCAAGCTTACTTCCTGTAAGTGGATTCAATATTATTGCTGAATGACAGCCCTCGACTTAATCGCAAGTGCCCAGGATTTGCTTGTGGTGGGGTGGGTTGATACCAGGAACGCGGTCAACACGGAGGGAGGGAGAGAGAGGGAGTTGGGGAGGGGGAGAGGAGGGGGAGGGATAAAGAGAGAGCGCGCGTAAACAGATTGGAATTTGTTAAGTTGTCCATTGCGAATTCAGCGTATACATAAATATCCCATTCATTATGTACAAAAACAGGCTTTTACATTGCGAATACAGCCTATAGTCATTCATGTTTGGGGTGGGGGGGGGGGGGGGGGGAGAAAGAGAGAGAGCGATATAGAGAGAGAGAGAGAGAGAGAGAGAGAGAGAGAGAGAGAGAGAGAGAGAGAGAGAGAGAGCTGTTCAGACCGAGGTCAAACTTCGGTCGACAAGACCACTGACTCACAAAGGCCACCGTCCCATTGTTCTGTCTAGATTGGGCTACAGGACTCAGTAACAAAGAAAAGACATTTATTCAGTTATTTGGCGCTTTGTTCCTCAATGATTGGGCTTAGTGGTACACATGCGGAGTATAGAAATATACTGTGAGAGTGTGTTTGAACATGTATGTTATGTAGTGTGAAATTTGATGGGAGTGGCTCTTGTTTATTAATCTGCGAATAGCTGGGCGATTTTTTGTTGAAAAATCTTTGCTAGTGTGTGTGGTTGTATTGTTTGGTGATTGTGTGTGGCCGAGTTTCTACTCGACCATATTACGTTTCTATACTCCGCCAGTGCAACAAGAAGTTTAGTGTGTTTGTCTTTTGTAGATGTGGGTATTGTATTTAAAAAAATGGCCTTATAAGCGTCAGTTTTCTTGTTTGTGTGTGTTTCTATTAATTGTTGCAGTGCAATCTTAGTGGCTGTGATTGCTGGGCATTCATAGAAGAGATGATCCTCTGTTTCCTGAATATTTTGTCTACATAATTTGCATGGGGCTATTTGCTTGAATGTTTGTGCGGCCCTCTCAGTTGTCGGGGTCATATTATAAATTAGCCTGTATGTTATTTCTTTGGATTTTGATGTGATATGTTTGTTGTGTAAGTTAGTGAAGGTGCAACTGTAGTCTTTCATGTGATATTTGTATCCTCTTTTGATTCTCAGGTGTAGTGGTGGGGCTTGTTGTTGTACTAAATATGTGTATATCTGCTTGGTTGTCTGTTGTATTAAGTGTTCATTACCTTGAATTGCTTGCATACATGTTCTGTAGAAGTGCGGTAGTGTGCCGTAATAGTGCGGTGTTGTTTTGTCTATTTTCTTAATTCTGTGTAATCTAATTGCAATATAGTATAATGCTAGCGAGTGTTGATCTGGATGATTGATGATGCGTCCTATGTGGTTGATTCTTAATGCTTGTATTTTTGTGTTAAGGTCCTGTAATGAGATTCCCCCTCTAGTCTTCTCTTGTATTAAAGTCCTGTGCTTAATACTGTGGATTGTGTTTTTAAAGATGAATTTCCTGATGTGTTTGTTTATGTCTGTGATTGTTTGTTTTGGTGGGTCTAACACTGTGGCTAAATATAGTATTTTAGGAAAGATGAAGGTGTTAACAATAGTGCTTCGTATAAAAATTGTTGATGTCTTGTATTTGAACCTATGTAGTGTGTCTATAATTTGTTTTGTCAGTGATTGCCATGTTCCTGTGTGTGTTTTTCTGGGATTGGATGGAAAAGTGATCCCATAAATCTTCATGTTATCTGTGACTGTTAGATCCGGGGGGAAATCTGCTTTATTCTTCCACTTCCCCAGACCCATTATTTTAGACTTCTGTATGTTTATTTTGGCCCCACTTCCTTCACCAAACTGTCTGAAGGTGTGAAGTATGTTCGTTATGGAAGTGTTGGTTGTAGGGAAGAAAACGGTGTCATCTGCATAAGCAATTAATTTCCGCTCTCCAGACCCTTGTATAAATGTACCTTTAATGTTAGTGTCCTGTCTAATTGCTTCTAAGAGTGGTTCTAGTGTGAGTACATATAGGACTGGTGATAGTGGACACCCTTGTCTGACAGATCTATTGATTTTGAAACTGCCAGTGAGTGAATGATTCACCAGTACCTTACTTTCAGGATTTTTATACAATATTTCTATCCACTGTCTATAGTACTGTCCTATGTTGCAGTGTGCTAGTGTTTTGTGTAAGTATGAGTGTGAGATTCTGTCAAAGGCCTTCTCCTGGTCTAAAGATAAGAGAGAGGATTGACAGTCTTTCTGGTGGGTGTATGTAATGAAATCCCTAATGAAGTGTGTATGTTGGTGTATATTTCTGTGTTGAATACTGCACTGTTGGTCTGGGTGGATGAGTGATGGCATGAAGTTTTTAATTTTGTTTGCAAGTGATTTTGCTAGAATTTTGTAGTCTGTGTTTAATAAGGAGATGGGTCTATAGTTTTTCAGCTGTGTTTTGTCTGTGTTGTCTTTAGGTATGAGTGTTATATATGACATGTTGCAAGTGTTTGGGAGTTCTTGTTTATGAAAAGCTTCTTGGTAGACTTTTAGAAGGAAATTGCCTAGGATAGGAAAAAAGTGTTGGTAGAATTCTACTGTGAGTCCATCTGGTCCTGGTGTTTTGTCTTTTTGCATTTGATTGAGTGCATGTGTTATGTCGGCTAATGTAAGCTCTGTGTCTAGTGTGTCTTTATCTGTGTCTGACAATTTTTTTGTGTATTTTAGGAATCTATTTTGTGTTTGTGTGTTGGCGGGTTCTGCTGTATATAGGTCAGTGTAGTACTGTTGGAATGTTTCTAGTATATGTACTGTCTCTGTTTGTGTGTTTCCTTGCATGTCTGTTATTGCTCCTATTTGTCTGTTGCGTTGAATGTTTTGCTCTAATGCAAGGTGCTGTCTATTGGGACTTTCTTCTGATATGTTAGTAAGTTTAGTTCGAAGGAGTGCACCGCGGAGTGTGTGTTGCTGGTGTTGTTCTAATTGTGATTCTAGTGTGTTTAGGTGTGGTGCATTCCTGTCAGTCTGTTTTGTGAGTTGTATTGCTGTCTGTATGATATGTTCTTGTTGTAGTCTGTCTTTATGTATGATGGATGCTAACTGTTGTGTTCTACACCGTATTGTATTCTTTAGTAAATCCCAAATTTGTGTTATGTTGTCCGTGGGTGTACTAGAAAACATAAAAACATGGGTTTTGAAATTCTCGCTTATGTATAATACAGCCATAAATTTTCCACATCCTATATGAATGACTTAAAATTTTTATGTTATTAATTACAACCTATATAATGTATTTAATTTCTGCAAAATATTTAATATAAATATAAGACTTTTATAATTTATTTAAAAAACATAATACATATATACTACAAATAGTAATGTCCCTTGAAACAATTGTTTATTGTTATGTCCCTTTCCAGAATGTTAATATTACACGTCTTCCTTCTAATCAGCTGCCAACAAAGCACTAAAATGCAATAATATTTATTTTGGGAAAGCACTAAAACAAGCATTAGCGATATTCATTCAAAATGTTATAAAATAGCACATTATAATTTATTATTATAACTGAATATTAGAATGAAATTTATTCCAGATCTGTCAAATCCCGGTCAGACAACTCCTCTTCAGTTTCTGTAGCCATTTCCTCTTGTGTTTGTTCCTGCGATGATGATGATGATGATGATGATGATGATGATGATGATGATGATGATGATGATGATGATGATGATGATGATGGTGATTAAAAGGAACGTGTATATGCCTCCTGTGATCCACTTGTTCGTAGGATACCCTTAGGTAGTTTATAATCATTGTCAGAGTGTTGGGGAATAGAGACAAGGACATATAGAGAACAAGGGACAGAATAGAGTAAAGACACAGGCAGGGATGCAGTGATGTCAGTAACAGGACATCCACAGGACCACAGAGATATAGACAGGACGTAGGTAAGGACGGAGAGATGTCATAAGACGGGACATCTACCGGACAATAGAGATATTAGAGACAGGACATAGGCGGGGACACAGAGTTGTCATGGACAGGACATAGACAGGACAAGACCCAGTTATAAAAGGGGACACAAGTCTACGGGACTCTGTCCTGGATTGACCAGGCAGCGTTGCACTGAACGACCCGACACAACACGAGCGGACAGCAGTGCGACGTGACTGTTGAGACGTGATACACGGTCTCCAGTATCGCGAGACCAACCGACCAGCGTAAGGAAACTCAGACGGGGACTCGACGGTTTAGAGGAAGCACGTTTTGTGTTTCTGGAGCGAGTGTATAGATTTTGCGAGATTGCTAGCTGACGTTGCCATGTTTGAAGATAGCGAGTATTTGAGTGCAGGGTTTGTGTGATTGCCTGAGTGCTACCATTGTTTGTTAGCCAGCACTTGTATATATATTGAGTTAACTGCCTTGTGTGCGCATTGTGACGATAATCAGGTTCTCCTGAATAATTATGTGATACCACATGTACGACTGATATTTTCTTGAGTGCATGTGAAGGATTTAAGAATACCTGTATACGTGTGAGACGTTGACACCATTTGCCATATCTTTTCATTCCATATCTAATAGTCACAACAGCTGTCACACTCTTGATGCTCAGTCTGTTCCGCAATTTTGATTTTATAACTCCCGTCTGACTAGGGTTGCCAGATAACGTGGGCACCAAAAGGAGGACATAATAAGACAAAAAGGGGGACAAAGAAGGACATAATAACAAAAAAGGATTACAAAAAGGAGGACATATTGAATGTTTCATTTAAATCGTTCCAGATTAAACCCACAATCAGTACAATTGTATTACAATAGCTGCCAATAAGTGTATCTTACTGTAAGTGAATCGTCCAAGAAACAATCTTGTTAAAAAATAAATATAAATTCTATGGAGACCTTCTTCAAAATGCTAAAAAACATTATTTAAACAGCCGATTGTAAATTATTACCTTATAAACTGTATTAATTACGCAACATATTTCTCGGAGGAGCCAACTTTTCGTAGAAGATCCTCGTTAGCAATCACATATGCATAAAACTGTTCACATGTAAGATTCTTCAAATTGTAAATGATTTTGTTTAAGTACATCCAACCAAAGCACCGAAATTCATCAAAAGGTTTCAACCACTTTTCTAAGTAACTAATGCATGCTTCATGTACCAACCTAACGTCTGCCATAATACTATTACACTCTTCTTCTCGACCACTTTCCTTTAAGTCTTCTCAACATCTCCCTGACTTTCAGTGAAATACATGTCTCCTTCAATCTGCCTTTCAAAACTTCCAAGGTTGTGTGAAGAAGGCTCATAACCTCTGACACTGATGTTTCTTCTTTTTCAATGGCCGAAATATTGACTTGGAAGACAGATATCAAAGAATGCACAAACCAAAGGTAAACTTCTGAAAAATCGTTCTCAAATATTTTTTTGAAAAATAATCATAGCAGGTGGTTGGTTTACAGAAAGAAAATATTCTTTCACTGCAGCAAACAGCTGGAAACAAACTAGGTTTAGAGTGATAGAGTAGTTGCTGATAATTAATGCTGACATAGTCATAAACATCCTTTAAAGTTTCTGTTCTGACAGTATATATAGAAAAGTAATTGAATATCTTCAAGACATTTTTTTTAAAGAAGGGCGCATGGTTCCCAGAGTGGCAAGAGCCGCCCCATTATAGTCTGTCTAGAAATGAATGCCGTCAATCACGATCATTTATTTTGAAAACTGTCTGTTGCATCGTTATGAAATTTTCCTTGCCGTCTTATATTTACCCCCGCCCAGAGAGTATGTCTTTGATAGGTCCAAAAGCAACTTAAATCATCGAAAGCGGCGACGTTTCTTTGATGTTTTGGCGAAAATGTAGTGAATTCACGCTAACAAACTAGTCTTATAGTAAAGCACGTAATTTCGTGTAACGACACAAATACAAGGCGTAGCCAGATTCGTACGGGAGTGGGTGCAATAAAAAAAATAGCTTAAAAGTCGACAGGGTCGAGTGCATTGCACCGGATTTTTACCACATATGGCTCAGTCTCTTTCCGCAGAAAGCACGAACTCCGTAGCTCCAGTGACGACCTTAGGGAGTCTCTGAAAAAATGCACTAGTGAAGTGAAGGACACGGCCCGGAATCGAACATACAACCTTCGGAGCCCGAGTCAGACGGCTTGACCACTTCACCACGGAGACACCTGAGAGGGGTGCAATGTGTAATATTAGTAAAGACAGAGAATTTTCTAGTTGGTCGTGCGTCGAAGTACACTTGTTCCTGCAGCGAGACGCCGTCGTCATTTGGAGGTTCGATCCCGGTCGGTAACTATTATAACTTTCAAATTGTATGTTGTCTAGTGCGTCTTCTAGTCTCTACTACCTTATTCTCTTTCTGTAAGCGCCAAATAATACTATGTGTGTTTGTTTAAAGAATTTACAGAGGCATGGGGTAAACAATGTGTAAATTGACAGGAAAGTAGAAGGAATATATTTCTTACCTTAATTTTCATTTCCTTCTTGTTTCTTCAGCTGCTGGTTAATAATGTGTACACAAGTATTCATGTTACTAGAATCCATTTAGCTTTTTATATTGAGTTCGTGAAAGCTTCCAAATAGCTGTACGTTAATGTGCGTATGGAGTGACCAGAAATAATACCGCAATTTACTCATCATGTGTCAATTTTAAAGGATCTGTTCAGCTCTCTGTGTAGTTTGTTCACACGTACACATGGGTGACAGACCCGATTTGAGTCTTCGTGAAAGATTGTGTACTCTGCTGTTTACCGTTCAGAGACGGATCATGATTATCTCTTTTGCACTAAGAAAATAGTTGTCAGTGTCTCTGTAGTGGGCTTTCTTCTTAACGACCAAGATGTTGGTCCTCTTTTCATTGAAGTTTATAGATTGATTCGTATGCACGTGTGTTGTCCCCTAATTTGACAAAGTGTTTGCTCTCACGTTTCTTGTTATGCCACAATATGTCAGTTTCCATCGCAATATTACTCTTCTGTTGATATTCAATGCGTTTATTGTTTTTGTTTTTTTTAAATACCAGTTGTTTGTCACCGCTGAGGGCTTGCGGAATTGAAAATTCATCACTATGGAATACAAATTGTTGCCATCGACATTGTGCTGATGCTGTCATGTTTAGGGCCTGCAATTCGTCTGAATAGTTGGAGAAAAATATCCCAGTAAGTGTGCACGTGGATTAAGGTCTGTGATCTGCTCAGACCTTAATCTGTGTCGGACAATTCCAGTAGGTTGATGACTGCTCTCGGTTGCATAAAATTCAATCCATCCTTTCTCCAATAGTCCTCTTCCTCTTTCAACACATGGTCCTCACATTTTTTTTCAGTAACTTTTATCAGTATTTAATAGCGCGGACTGGGTTAGTACCTTGACGTCAGACAATTTGAATGTAGTATTGGCAGCTGCCACCTTTCCTTTAATTTTGTCCCACACAAGTTCTATATGGTTTAAATGAGAATGATACTGCGGAAGTCTCAAGCACCCATGGCCATGCTCTTCTATCAACTTGTCGATTTGATATTTCTTGCTTTTTTGCGCCTGTTTTTCAAGGGGCACTAACTGTAGCTTGAAATATGTTTCAGGAAATTGTATATTTTCCCTTCGGAGCCATATCTTTATTGCTTCCTTTGTGCTCGATGCCGTAGGTATTTTGTCTTCTTGGGCAACAACATTGTGATATGATGCATTGTCCATGATTAGACAAGACCGTCTATCAAGGGATGGAAGTACTGTATTCTCGAGCCAATCTCTAAATACATTACCATTCATCTCATTATGATAATCCCTATTGTCTGTATGCTTTGATACGAACACGAGTTCAGCATTCTGTAGTAAGCTATTATGAGTACTACCAGCATAGGCTATGACCAAACGCTGTCCTTTACTACTGGGCACATAACGCTTTATCTTTCCATCCACTGATTGCTACTCCTTTTCACTTGGGTGGTGCGCATTGATCCACGTCTCATCCAAATACACTATGTCATAATTTTCTTTGCCCATTTCACTTATTTCACGTAGGTATCTGCTTCTCATGGCTCCTAAATGCGGTTGCTCGCAAAGGATATTTCTACCTCTCTTGTACTTTCTAAAAGTGAAGCCTAATGTCCTTATAATTTTCCACAAAGTTGTTTTGGATAGCTCTATGTTATTGTTCTTTCTCAACCAAACCCTAAGTTTTCTTACAGTCACTGTTTCTTTGGCATCCATCATTGTTATAATAACTCGCCTTATGACATCCTTGTCAAAGCTGTCTACAATTGCCTTTTTACCTACCGTTTGCTTATCGCCTGTTGGTTTCATTCCAGATTCTTGCACCCATCGACGAAATGACCGTTTACTCAAACCCAATGCATGCTCTGTTCTTTTTTCGGGATTTGTAACAGTATAAACAGTTTCTTGCGATTAGTTTCTTGACAAAAATATGTTTACAACTTCATAGCGATGCTTTGAAGTGTACAAAAGTTCACATTCAATCCCTTTGAATAATATTCACACATTCCAATGTTAGCGATAAGTGGTAAGAATTTAAAAAAAAATAATCAGGTTTCATGAAAGAACCCACATATTGACGACACCTCTGAACACTCCCAGTTTAAACAGCGCGGGGTTCTTGCCATACGCCAATCCCGTTAACCACGGAGAATATTCAACATTGAACGCTGATTTCCGGCTGAAGGTGTAATATATTTACAACTATGGACTTAATCTCTGACCCGTAAATTATATAAAGCATGTAAACAAGCATTGAAATCTGCTGTACTATCTCCAGAACAAACATACTTTTGTTGGGTAGACATAATGATAAGGTTATATGCAAAATCTCATCATTTTCTCTCAGTTGGTTACTGAGATATGGAATTTTATATGGGGGAAACCAAATGTAAATGCACTATAGGTCCCGCGTCCATGTGTGTCGGTTGTGTTGGGTGATCATCCCGGCCCCCGGCAAGATCAAGTGCAGGAACTACACTTTGATCTTAGCCAAAAGGCTGAGAAGCGATCTTCGAGACAATCAATAGATTTAAGTTGCGTCTCTGCTACCGGAACCGGAAATAACATTAACATTTTGACCATAGAGAAGAGACTACAGCATTGTTAATGTTGCCGAATAGAGCAACAGTTAGATTCGAATTATACAAATAATTGGTGTTCCACATTTGGTATAAATGGGAAAATTAAATAAATATTATTAAGCAATGGGTGTTAATAAAGAATGTAAACGCACGGTAGAGTGTAGATACATTGTAAGTTGTAACGTCTTCTTATTCTTCTTCTTCGTTCATCCGGAGTTTTTTTTTCTTCGGATGTGATTGCGTTGTGCCTGTTTACAGCAGAGCTACGTTCTTGCGCCGTTAGGCCGACACAACCGACTTCTGCGGGGATTTGTTGACCGGGTTAACCTTCCCGGGGTAAGTTGTAACAACAATACATAAAAAATTATAACGTAAAATATAAGAAAAGCCGGACATTTTAAAAAAGGTTGTTAGCTTTGCCTGCTGGACGGAGGACAGGAGGCTAAAAAGGAGGACATGTCCTCTCTTTGCCGGACGTCTGGCAACCCTACATCTGACTGAAAATACGCTCCAGGTAAAATAAGCACAGTTAAAGCTAAATCTGTTAGATCTTGGAAAGGATTTTCATCGGTGGCATCCCTGTATGATGCTATTTCTGCCCACAGTCCAAGTGTGTCAGAGGTCTGTTTCCACTGCATATGATGAGGCTTTCTCCACTAAAAATCGATGCGGGTGAGAGTAGCTGCATCTTCTACAAACATTTTAGCAAGATCCAATATACAGGGCTTCACTGGCTGTAGACATTCAATTCCACTAAGACATGACATGGACTGCAACACTCGAACGTTATCAGGCAAACGTAAATGCAGCTGTGTCAACAGATCTATTAAAAACTGGATGCACCTTCCACGAATTTCTTTCTCATCAGGAAACGGGTAGCCTGCTATTTCTTTCTCAAACTCTTAACCTAGATTGGGATTAGGATCTAAATAATCTTGAATAACATCACTTTCTGACATCCCGCCCCCCCCCCCCCCCCCCTCCATATGAATAGCAATCTTTGAACTGATGGAATCAGTGAGTTGGACAAGATTGCTGAGTAGGTTTGTTGGATCCTGTATATCTGCTTAGAATTTCTTATTCACACTTTGAACTTCTCCTAGAATATGCTTGAGAAATATGAGATACACATAGTTTTTCATGTCGCTAACCATAGAATGTAGAAGTTCTGCTGTATAACAGCGCTCGTTGAGTCTTGCTATATCAAAATGAGTTCTGAGCTCGACCCACTGCTGCAATAATGCAATATTCTGACAATGGCAGATTGAATGGACATCCATCGTGTCTGGCTTAATTGAACAACCTTCAGCGGATGTTGTCCATCATTTGTTGAAGCAAAAAGCTTCCTGTACTTTGCTTGACGAAAACTTGAGTGATAAAACCATTTATATGTTTCTCTAATAATGAACTCTATGTTCCTGGGCAGACAAGAAGCTGTTTCTCTCCCGCGCTTCAGTTCAAATTCGGGTTTTTAGTGTTCCCAAAATGATTTTGAAAGTAATTTTTACTGAACAGGACACAATAGATTGCTCAACCACATGTATACAAAATTCAAGATTGGTTACTCAGCCATGTGCACACGTGGTTTGGCGTCGCAGACAGCAGAGCACATACTCCAGGACTGCCCAAACTACAACATATCCAGTCGGACCTTCTGGCCTAGAGAGACAACAGTGGAAGATAAACTCTATGGACCGCTAAGTGAACTAAAAAAAAGACTCTTAGATTCATACAAGAGACAACATTGCAGTTATAAACATATTTCAGGCGAACGAAAGATGAAGAAGAACAGATTCAGTGCTAAATAAACACTAGGGTTGAATCAAACAAAAATGGATGGCGGAAAGTTTGAAGTACGGGTGTGTCACAGTTATGACTTCTTTCATTCAGAGATGATCCTCGACTCTGGTGATCGAGGGAAATGGTGAATCATGACCGACATGCTTATCAGTATGGCACACGATTGATGAAAGGGTCCTTTTACATGACTGACAAAAATTTATTTATTGGATTATAAACAGCGTTGAATATTACAAAAGAAAATAACACATTTGATTTATAATCGAGACGAAATAAAGAAATTAGTTATAAAATTCTCACATTTGTAAAATTAAGCCTTTACTGATACAAAAATTTTAAATATGACTGTAAATTTTTATTTTATTACTTATGTGCAAATGATTCTTTCTAATTGCTGCAAAACTTTTATAAAAAGTTAAGATAAATAATGCAATTATTGAAATCACATAATACATGTACAATAACTAATGTATTGTCCCTTGAACTTACTATTTATTGTTATGTCCCTTGCCATTATATTAATTTCATGTCTTCCTTCTAATATTGCTTTATTCTCTCCTCCTTCCACACACACACACACACACACACACACACACACACACACACACACACACACACACACACACACCCGCACGCACACACACACACCCTAAAAATTTGAAATATAAGATAGCATAGTTTATTTCATATCAATGTTGTATGTTCAGTTTATGCATGAGATTGAGAAAACGGCACATTCTTGTAAAGAACACTACTTCACGTCAGGTACACAAAATGAATGTTATCTCTTGTAGTGGACACAAGCACAGCACAATAACTGGGTACAAGAACGAGCTATCTATCCTAAGGATACCATCTTACAAAATCTCAACCAAATCAATGAGATACAAAACAAAGCCATTTTAATTACAAAACTTGGTGTTAGCAACTTCGCCAGAGAGCAGAATCAGCTGTCAGATACTTTTTTTTTTTTTTGCACTCGCTCGCTTTGAACTCAAGCGTAGTCCATGCTGCATTTTGCAGTGTGGATTAGCTTTCCCTGTTACCAGTGTCTCTCGTTAAAGGCGAACCCTACTCCGACTTCAGAGATCCTTGTAATGTACGTCCCCAAGTCAAGGTCGAGAAGTTAACATTTTAGTCCAACTGAATGGTGTAGGGGTTGAGCCCCCTTTCCTCAGCATCAGCACACCGGATGTGTCAGAACAAGTGCTCTTTTCTATTCGGTCATGTTAACTGTCATACAATTTTTTTTTTTTTTTTAAACTTTGATTTCGTACAAAACAGGCAGGTGTATTTACAAGACACGGCACACTCCATTTGCGAATACAACAAATACATTCATATACACATATGATTACATTTATTGCAAGGTGCAATTACCTACACATTATTTGATGATGATAATGGGGAAGTAATTTTCTAGAACTTCTTTTATATTCCATGTATTCTCATGCACGCGTGGTTTTATTTAAACAATTGTAGAGGTATCACTGAAAGGATCATAGATGAAAACATCGCAAACTGCGTCTCACTTTTCAAAATACATTTAAAAACTGGTATGTGTGACGTTTGCGGAGCGCGCGCGCACGCGAGTGAGAGAGAGAGAGAGAGAGAGAGAGAGAGAGAGAGAGAGAGAGAGAGAGAGAGAGATGGTAAGAGAGGATGAGAGAGGGAAGAGAAAGAAAGTGTGGGAGTGATTACAAAAATAACCAAAACAGACAAGGATTGTGAAGTTAGTTGCACTGGGTAGTAACTTTATAGCCAGCACAATGAATTTATTCTGGGTGGGCGAAGTTGGGTTGGAAGTTAAAGGAACTGTTGCCTTGGTCAGGGTTACTTCATGGCTAACAAAGGCCTCACTTTGTACCGAGTAGCTTAATGAACTTTTGTCCGTAGCTGTGGTAATATTTCCCAATCCCCGGTGACAAAGAATGAAAGTGTACTGATGCATTGTACCTGTGGCGGTTAGTGTAAATGATTTTAAAAGGAAAGGTCAAATGTTGGCTATTATAAACTGTTATTCTAATAATTAATCAATAACAAGTGCATAACCCTAACAGACTCAAACAATAATCTCAATAGCAAGAGAAAATGAAATTAATGAAAGTTTACACATTTCTCTCAGGGTGATAAAAACTCCGCCACGAAGCAAACACGGCAGGGGATTTCTGATCGTCAGATGGGGTCCTAATTCCCCGAATATTTCGGCCCTGTCGCTATTTTCATTGTCTAGGGGCGGGCCCGTCCAGGTCATGGAGTCATGACTCCGGGCGTTTTTACCCTGCCACGCGAGACATTCGGTCGTTTATGTTGTCCTTGTGTTGTTCCGTGTTTGTCCCATACCTGCGAACATGTCTGCTCCCAAGCTTTCCCTCCCTCATGGAGGGGAGCCCTGTGCACCCGGTGCTTAGTGGAGGTGGTTGCTAGAGGTCTAGTCTCCCACTCAGTGTATGACATGTTAAAGCAGTTAGGCCTCAAAGGACAAGTGAGAACTCGGGTAACAAAACTTACTTGGTGAGGCAGCCGAAAAGCCCTCGTGCTAGCTGTGGAACAGGCGAAACCTAATATGTGACAACTCTCGACAGTAACATGGTTAAAGTTTCTGTCTGCAACTGCAGGGCAACTAACATCGGAACCAATCTCTCAATAAGAGCTGGAACTTGCACTGTCTCGTGTCGACTCTATAGCATTCCCTCCGAGCGAGGTCAGTGCATCTGAGAACGGGACTGTTCAGCGGAACAAATCGCCGCACGGTAGCAGTCGCCAAGTTACGCAAATATCGGCCGAAGTCCATCCTCCATACCAAGGTGGTAGTCGTCTTACGAAAGCCGCACTCCGCTGTAGAAATCAAGAGATGGGTCGAAAAACCCAAAGGAAGAGTCGGCTTCCCAGAGTGCGGCGCCGTGAACGTAACGTGGCACGAAGAAGGAACAAGGCAACGGAAGCGACAGAAGCAGTGGCCGGGGGAAAAAGCTGGCTCCCTATGACCACAGGTGCTAGGATGTGTGTGAGGACACGAAGCACCGGGTGAACAGGGCTCTCCTCCCAGAGAGAGAGAGAGAGAGAGAGAGAGAGAGAGAGAGAGAGAGAGAGAGAGAGAGAGAGAGATGCTTGGGAGCAGACATGGGACAACAAAAGGACAACGTAAACGACCGAACGGCTCGTGTGGCAGGGTAAAAACGCCCGGAGTCATGACCCTGACAGGCCCGTCCTTAGACAATGTAAAGAAGACAAAGGGCCGAAACATTCGGGAAGGGGGACTATTTCTGACGATCAGAAGCCCCTGCCGTGTTTGCTTCGCGGCGGAAGTTCTAATCACCTTGAGAGAAATGCGTAAACTTTAATTAATTTCAATTTCTCTTGCTATTAAGATTATTGTTTAAGTTAATTATGCACTAGTTATTGATTAACTATTAAAATAGCAGTTTATAATAGCCAAAATTTGACGGTTTCTTTTAAAACCATTTACAATAACCGCCACAGGTGCAATGAACCAGCATACGCTCATTCTTTGTCACCGGAGATACCATACCTCGAGACCTCTCAGCTCCCTTAGAGGACACACAAGACAATATCAAAATGGAAAGCCAGACTGGGATATAAATTTGCCGCCTTCAAATGCTATCTCACGGAAGGAATAATATATATTTCAATGTCTTGCTAACTAGACAGCCTAAAGTGAGAATGGAAAAGAAGAAGAATCATAACATGTTACAATTCAATGACCTTTCTTTAGCCTTTCCTTTTGGAATCTATGCCAGAGAATTTCTGGTGATGTTGCCCAGGTCTCTTCTCAGCACATTTCTAATCCAGTTCCGTGTATCTTGGATCACTATACTCAATTCACCTCATCTCATCATATTCCTCTTGCACCTTGCGGTGTCGAGGTGAAGTATAAACACGGGAGAGTGCCCGCTTATGGGCTTCATGTATCGATATTCCCATGAATTATGTTATTCCCTGCGTCCATCGTTTACGTGGTCGGCCTCTTCCTCTTCTTCCGTCTGGTCTGTACATCATTGCTTGTTATGGTATACTGTTAGTTGGTAACCTACTTGCATGGCCAAACCATTTGACTTGCTGCCTTCTAATAAAATCTAGCGCAGCTATAACCCCTACTTTAGTCCTGATTTCTTCATTTATGATCTTATCTCTTCTTGATACATTGAGTATTCTTCTCAAGAATCTCATTTCTGTTGTGATTTTTCTTTTCTCTTTTTCTGTCATTGTCCAGGTTTGGCATTGGTAACATAGAGTTGGTAGGAAGATTGTGTTGTAAAGTGCTTTCTTAGTAGTTATTGATACGTTTGTTCTTTAGTATTGGTGCCATTTGTCCAATGAGTTGGTTTGCCATATTGCATCTATTTTCGATCTCGTCTTCTTATTTGCCATTTGATGATATTATACTTCCTAGGTACTTGAAACTCTTTACTTGTTTCAAGGAATGTTTGTTTAGGTGAATTGTTTTTTTTTTCTTCTTTAGTTATAGTCATTACCTCTGTTCTACTTGTGCTAATTTTCATGTTATGTTCCCTACACATTTCGTTTAGACTATTCATGTGGTCTTGTAATTCAGCTTCTGATTTTGCTAGTAGTGCTTGGCCGTCCGTAAACAATAGTTAGATTTGCAGATGGTTTTTTTTCTGTGTTCTTGCTGTTTCTGTTTGGCTGGTTTCTTTACATATGTTGTCTATAGTATATATGTTATGAACAAGAGAGGGGACAGGACCCAACCTTGTCATACTCCTATTTTATGGTGAAGGGTTCCGAGTGTCCTCCAGTTGCTCTCACTATGCATTAACTGTTGTTGTATAAGCTTCTACATAGGTTTCAACTATACTCAATTATTCAATATTAACCAGCTCATATAAACTACAAAACAATGGACACAGTTTTAAGAAACTTAAAAAAGATGGTGACTCATACGAACCAGGTTTATTTCAACACTTTATAAAACAAATACATTATATAACATAATATGGATAAATACAATTTTTAAAAAAAAACACGCCAAAATAAACATTTCACAATCAAATTGTCATTAACACTATTTTACAAATGAATGTATAAGTACATTTTACAAAAATAGAGCAGCTGTTGTATAATTTAATCTTTACCTTTGTAAAATGTTCTTTTATTTTACATGGAGAGGCTTACAGGGATGGGATCTGTCTCTGGCTCATAGAGACCAGGTTCAATTCATGATGTGAACTGTGGATTTGCATAAATTATGAAAAGTGCTGTATTCCCCCCCTGCTCTAGATCCAGGGCTAGTGAATCCGGTTTCTACTTTTCCATAACAAAGGTGAACAACTCAGAGGACTTATGTGCATGATACCCCCCTTGCCTCATAAAAGAACATATACTTGCTGTTTTAATCAATGCACGTACACAAACTTGATTTTAAATCAAACACTATATTTACCCCCATAAGGGAAAAAAAGACACGATTAAATCAGCTATTGAAATATCCTTGACAAATATGTACATGTTCTGGTATTGTAAACTGTATGTTACTTCGTAAAACAATAGTGCCCAGGTCACAATATTTCACAGATTTTGTGCCTGTAAAACCATACGTCATACATTCACACATGGAGACATCTAGTACATGTAGTCATTAGTGCATACCATTTATGACAGTGAAATGAACTGTCATGTATTGTACTCAAACATATCACTGTGATGTGTCATGAAGCCCAAAGACAGAAACAAATATTCACAATGCAAAATTAGTCTGCAGCAATGTTTCTCAACCCTTTACGAGACGTGACACCCTTTTAAAAATAGCCAATAACAACATTTTATTTGTTGTTGTTTGTTTGTTGTTGTTTGTTTGTGTTCGTTGGCTTGAGCTCCAACGTGAAGTCCTGTATGTCAGATGAAGACATCCTGGTGTCCAACATCAGTGTGATGTCATACAGGACCTGAGTTTTGCGTGAGTATCCGTTGTCCCATGTCTGGCTTATTGGTGTGCAGACTGGTGGTTCCTCGCCGTACAGGCAGACACTCTCCGACTTCGGAGGAATCTGCGATCCTACTGACTTTAGCCAGGACCCCGAAGGGACCTGTTGCCCAGGACGCTCGACGAGGACGCGTCAATAGGTCTTGGCCAGTATATAACCCGGCCCTGGTGCCTTGGAAACACCTCTGCGTCCCAACAACATTTTAATGCAATTGCTAGATAATCAAATAGCTCATATTGCATTAGTTAAGTAATTCATTACTTCTTATTGTACCAGCGAAGTAATCCAATATCTCCTATTACAAAAGCTAAGTAATCCATTACTTTCTATTGCACCTGCAAAGTAATCCAATATCTCCTATTGCAATAGCCAAGTGACTTGTGACCCTCTTTATAATAGCCAAGTAACTCATGACCCTCTTTATAATAATAGTCAAGTGATTCATGACACTACTTATACTGGCCAATTTCCAATTTATAGTAGTTAAGTACCTCATGATCCTCTTTATAATAGCCAAGTAACCTGTGGTCCTCTTTATAATAATAGTCCAAGTAACTCGTGACCCTCTTTATAATAATAGTCAAGTAACTCGTGACCCTCTTTATAATAGCCAAGTGACCCGTGACACTTTTTATTATGGCCAAATAGCTTGCAACCCCTACTGAATTTGCATAAAAAGCTGTTTTTAATATGGTAGTGCTGAATTTTCATATTGATTTCACATTATAATGAATATTTAGTGAACCATTTGTCACACTGAATTGTATTCTACTGATAACACTGCATTTGTATATTTTTTTTTTATGCAGTGTAATCATATCAGACAATGGCAAACTACTGAGTGTAATCTTGCCAAGAAGTAAAAGATCAGCCGAAAGATGCTGATGTTGACAGCGTTGTCATGTAAAGTCATGTGAAATAAAAAAAATTAAAAAATCACATCAGGATCCTGCCGTGTTGGTTACTTACGGGGGTATGTGAGCCAGTCGCTCAGAAAGCAATGGCAAACTACTGAGCGTGATCTTGCCAAGACATTAACAACATCGGTAAAATGCTGGTGTTGACAGCGATGTCTTGTAAACAGGATATGCATGAAAAAAAATCATATCAGAGAAGTATTAAAAATATGCCGTGGCAGAGTGATTTTGAAGCCATAGCAAATCATTAAAATACCATAAGATGTTAAATATGAATGAAAACTCTGCAGGCTTTTACTATTAAAAAAAGAATTTTTCTGATGAAGTAGGCTTTATGTAACTTTCCTGTATTTAATAAAGATCAGTTTACTGACCATTAATAGAGATGGCTGGACCATAGCCAAATGACAAAAACATCTGAGATAAAATCTGAAATTTCTTATAAAAATAATTTCAACTAAAATTTACCACAATGATCTTCCAGGTCTTATCTTCCTCCTTCTTCTTATGCCTTGAAGAGCCCTAGTGGAGTACAGGCCTTCAACCACAAAAGCCAAGCCTTTTATAGGCCACTTATGTCTGGTTATATGTTGGCTGATTCTCTTCTACGGTCTGAGGTAACCAGTGGGTGTGTTAGCATAGTTGACAGTGCCATGAACGTGGTTGGACGAGGGTTCGACACCTGCATTTATTTTGCTGTCATTGTAAGAAAAAAAACTGTCGTCTACTACCTGTATAGTACCTTACAGTGTAGGGTGAGGGTGAGAGGAGGGGGGGGGGGGCGTCTTAAGCCTGAGGAATTAAAGTCTCCTGGCTAGTGCAGTCGCTACAAACTGTGCAGGTTAGTAGGGTTTTCTTTTTGCCCCTGACAGAAAAAAAATCCACACCTGAAGATTTGAACTTGGGTCTCCCAAAGGAAAATCTAACATTCTAGCCAATCGGCCAGCCGCTCCTTGCTAAGAGAGGTAAAGCCTGGCCTCCTACTATTCCCCCATGCATTCAGGTCCAAATAATGTGATGGCCGTATCACATCACAGACCCATAGCAAGTTCATGCTTCAGGACTTGTATTTGTTTTGTTGTTTCTGAGGCAGCCAGTCTAAGACAAACCTTCTTTAGCGCCACATGAGGGAGCTCTACAGTGTAACTATTCTTTGTATCCCACTGAAGCTAGGGACATTATCTAGGTTCTACATTTGGGCTCTGGTGACATAATTTTAATAATGTACCAACTGTGGTATTCGTGGATGAATTTTGTCTTGACATTCTGACGGCGGCATTATACATAGTGTACCCATGCTGGCTTGTTGGATTGCCGAGACTCCTGTCTATTCCACTTTTCACATGGGACAATGGGGAGTATTTTGTGTGATATTCACTGGCACAGGAATGGAGCATAATGGGGATGACCCATTGCCATGAAGTTGGAACCTTGACTAACTAATGGAATAAAAACACAAATGTTTTTTTGTTGTTGCTGAGGCAGCCAGTCTCAGACAGCCAGTCTGAGATTGCCTTTTTGTGCCACCCGCAGGCGGTCTAGTTAGTTGCAAGCCCATTACAGAATGTCGCAGTCAACCCCAGCATTTTTTGGCTGTTTGTGATTTTTAGGCAACTTTATGTTCACTAGTTTGTCATAGCTTTCTGAACGACCACCACTCATACTATTTTATGAAAATCAACACCAGGTGGTCTGCTGCCAAATTGCCAGCAGCTGTGTTTCGAACACGGCAGAAGGTTACATCTTTACTATTCTTTGCATCCCTCTGAAGCTGGGGACATTATCTAGGTTCTATATTTGGACTCTGATGACACAATTTTAGTAATTTACCATTGATAGTGAGAAATGAAATAAAAACACACATTTACTGTATAATGACTATCCAAGGACAAAACCACAACAGCAAAATAAAAATAAAATTCTACAATAAGATTAGATGCTTTCATAATATTTCATAAAAATGTATATGGTATTCTGAATAGTCAGCACCTGTGGCTTAAAGGTAGCAAATACAGTTTCACAAACCTCGCCACACTAGGTTCAAAGTTGGCCACAAGTGATTTGGAAGCAGATCACTTTACATTGATTTTCACAATGCTATGAATGCCAGCCATTCAGAAAGCAATGGCAAACTACTGGACGTAAAATTTCTAGAAAACCACAAACAATTAATAAATGCTGGGGTTGCCCTGTAAAGAACATGGAACTAGCTTATTCTGAGTAAAGTTGACACACTTGACTGGTTTTCTCCATGTGGATAATGAACCAATATCTCACCCTGCTGCCAGTTTGTATAGGATAAGTTCGAGTTATTGGAATGTTTAGGCTATGATCATCTGATTTCTAATTAAAGATTTGTTTGATGGTGTTACACTGTTCCTCACTTTATATTCACTCTCTCGCTCTCCCTCTCTCACTGTGTGTATGTGTGTAACAATGACAGCTTTCATCATTCATGATTGTCCTTATACTGAATGACTGTCCTCATCATTCATGACATTACTCTTCATTCATTACATACCCATCATTCATGATTCTATGCTTTTTCTCTCTCTCTCTCTCTCTCTCTCTCTCTGTGTGTGTGTGTGTGTGTGTGTGTGTGTGTGAGAGAGAGAGAGAGAGAGAGAGAGAGAGAGAGAGAGAGAGAGAGAGAGAGAGAGAGAGAGAGAGAGAGAGAGAGAGAGAGAGAGAGAGAGAGAGAGAGAATAACTGCACGACAGCCAGTCACCTTCTACAGTGTTACAGCCCAACTTACAACAATGAAAGTCAACAAATATAACATCACCAAACTTCACTCCGCCAGAAACTGTATGGGAATGCCATGAACCTGAAACAAACTACTGCTTTTATTGGAGGCTTGAATGTAGCAGTCTGAGTCGGAACAAGAAGAAGAAGCAGAAGAAAATTCTAGAGCTTAGAAAGCTAATGGCTTCTGCGGCCATATTTAATCTAGGATTTATAACAAAAAGGCTAGAAAATCAAAAGAAACATGATCATCACATGTAAATACACAACCATTTTTTTTTCATATCTACACATTACATACAAAATAAAGAAAAATATCCATAGGATATTTTCCCCCTTAGTAAATCTCAAATATACAACATTTCAGATGGAGAAACCCATTATAATATTCACAGAGAATAATGGGAATGATGTAATTTAGCGTGAGCAATATAATTTTGGGGAGGGCGGGGGTATCATGGTAGCATAGTAGCCTGACACTTGCTGGTCATGGGTTTTTAAAAAAAAGTCACTTAAAAGTTGACAGGGTTTTTATCTCATATGGCTCAGTTTCTTTCTGCAGCGCAGAAAGAGTCGCACAAAGCACATACTCCATAGCTCCAGTGACGAACTCCAGGAGTCTAAAAATGCACTCGTGAACCGAAGGGCGCGGCCCGAAATGGAACCCACAACCTTTGTAGCCCGAGTCAGACGGCTTGACCACTTTGCCACAGAGGCTCCCGATCATGGGTTTGAATCTGCATAGAGGTGGGTTTTAAAAATTGCCTTGGCTCCAGGTCTACCCAGCTTAGAATGGGTATCAGCAAATCTCTTGGGAGGTAAAGGTAGCTAGTATAATACTGACCACATCACCCACCAGTGCCGATTGGTCTATAAATACTGTGCAGACCTGATAAGGCGAACTCACCTGGGACCCAAGAAATATTTCTTATCAGAAATTCTTCTTATAAGACAAAGAAGAAAAATTGCTGGAGATTAACAAACTGTTCTTCACAACAGAAATTCGCCACATACGAGATCGCTTTAAGCGGTTTGCACTATATATGGGTCTGGCACTATAAGATGGATAAAAGGGTTCTTTACTGTTACTGACTGCCATATGCCCGATGCTCCTTCAGGTGAGTAAATGGATCCTCTGCTTAATAAAGCTGGGGAAGGTCTGTGGCTGGGAGGTTATAGTGTCCACCTCTAGCTCAAGCCACCAGGTTCACATTTCAGCACACAGCTGAGAGGTTACAGTGTCCACCTCTAGCTCAAGCCACCAGGTTCACATTCCAGCACACAGCTGGGAGGTTACAGTGTCCACCTCTAGCTCAAGCCACCAGGTTCACATTCCAGCACACAGCTGGGAGGTTACTGTGTCCACCTCTAGCTCAAGCCACCAGGTTCACATTCCAGCACACAGCTGAGAGATTACAGTGTCCACCTCTAGCTCAAGCCACCAGGTTCACATTCCAGAACACAGCTGGGAGTTTGTACAAGAACAATTGGCTTGTAATATTGCACAACCCCCTGATCTCTTGGGTAGTAAGATCATGACCATAGCCTTCTTTGATCAGTGCAAAAACTGCAGGTCTTGCGTATAAGTTCTGCACATTCAAAACCCCAAGGCAGTTGGACATAGCAAATAGTAGATCTTAAGGTCACTATCCTGGCAAATTATTAGGAAAGACCATGATTCATCAGTATAAAGACACTGTTACCTTAAATGGAATGTCTGGAGGAAGTAAACCTTATACAAACAGACATCAAGTTGGCTATGCGGACCTCTGAGTTAGAAAGGTGCATACCTGAGTACGATGCATTCCTCTTAAAACAAGAATGAAGAACAGTTTAAATAGAGTTGAATATACCTAGAAATTGAAACCATTGTAGCGCAGTGTTTAGTACACTTGCCTACCAGCACAGAGGTTGCATGCCTGAATCTCCATCAAGGTAGAATTCTTAAAAATTGACCTGGGCTCCAAGGCTGACCCAGCCTAAAACTTAGCCTAAAATGGGAACCATTTACTTGAAGTTCTGGCAAGTAAAGGTGGCCGGGTCATACTTACCACTCATCAAGTAATGTTGGTCTATAAAAGTATAGGGCTACCACCATATACCCAGTACGGCTCAAAATGTTAAAAAGGGTTTTTACGAGGGTACGTTAATAAGTCAGTCAAAAATGGCTGTTGAAAAATAACTAAATATGATAACAACATGAAACCAGTTTATTTTTATACATACATTGTCCCTTTATTTCTCAACATAAAACTGTGTGTTCCGTTTTTTAAACCACGTTTTCACGTCACATTCAACTTCGGCGTCATTCGCGAAATGTCTCCCACCAAGGTGGGTTGTCAGTTTATATGCTGACAAATGTTTGTCCCATAAAGCGGTGCATAGCTGAATAGAAAAAGTTACGAGGGTGAGTCATTAAGTAAGTCACACAGTTCTGTGGGATGGCCAGTAAATGAAAACAAAGCATGCAGGTCTATGCAGCCGGTTTGGGAGGACTGATAAAACGATGGGATAAGTGTATCAATGTTGGTGGAAATTATGTTGAGAAATAAAGGGACAATGTATGTATAAAAATAAACTGGTTTCAAGTTATCATGTGTAGTTATTTTTCTACGGCCATTTGTGACTTACTTATTAACTTACCCTCATACTTTTGTTTTAATACCTGGAAATATGTGTCAGATAAACCAGCAAATCTGACCAAGGAATGAAATAACACCAGGGGTCTACATCAAACATGTAATGATTTAACAGAAATGTCATGGAATGATTTAAGTGAGTAAATAACATGAAATGATTGTGTCAGCATTCTCAGAGAAGCATTAATGGCAAAGAGTTTTTAAATTACCATATCTTTTTAAATGATCAAAGTTTGTAAACAGACACATTAAAATATGAAAAATGAATGCCAAGAGCAAATTATGAAGTTAAAAATGGATATACAAAACAATTGTCAACTTGTTATTTGATAACAGAGGCAGCAATTTGATCAAAATCAGATCTTGAAATGACTGTGATGCTTATGAAATTGTGTGAATGACTATGAAACAAAATAGTGTAATAAATGTTTTTAAACAATTAATAAAATTTATGGAAAATAAAAATATGTTATATGATAGTACCAGTTTTTCTTGCAAGAAGACATTGGCAATATAAGGCACTTTTTGAGCTGACTACAAAAATTAATATATGCAGAAGTAACTGTAAACTGGCCAGTTCGAATATTCTTTTCTTAAAAGTCCATGCTCTTTGGCCTTGGTCATCAAGTTTGTCCACAACAGATGTTTCTCAGTATCTCTATGCCACAATGTCAGGAAATCGAGCTACTTCTCTGGCCTGAGATCCTAGTTGTGTGTACATGTGTATAATTAGTATTTCTCTGCATGATCTAACCACACTGTTTTTGCTTCATTATATACTTTTCTTTAGATCTGTTCCCTCCAATCTTCTTTTGCCACGGCATTTCCCAGTTTACCCCTTCTCATGATGTCTAAACAATGTGAACTGTCTACTACTGCAACTTGTAACCTGGTCTATTTGTGAGTTGTTGTTTTTTTCAAGACGTCTTCACTGCTCTTTTGACATCTTTCACGATATTCTCAGCAGTTTCCTATAGAACTACATTCTGCGGTCTTAAAGTAATTTGTCACTATCTATTGATCCAGTCAGAGTAAGCTATAAATAACAATTTTTCATTCATAAAATTGCAATCTCTTTAAGAATAATAACTTTTCATTCGTAAAAAGACAATCCCTTTAAGAATAAACATGTTTCAATCATAAAAAGACAATCTCTTTAAGAATAAAAATGTTTAAATCATAAAAAGGTAATCTCTTTAAGAATACTAATTTTTCATTCATAAAAAGTCAATATCTTGAAATATAACTTCTCATTCATTAAAATACAAACTCTTTAAGAATAACTTTTCATTCATAAAAGTGCAATCCCTTTAATAATAATAACTCATAAAAAGACAGATCTCTTGCCAGATACTACTGAGAGGATGCGAAGGACATACCAGGGTAAGCAAATTAAGGTAAGAGTCACCAGCTCCTTTCCTCGTCATCTCGTCCTTACCCAACAAATCTCTATTACCCATCTGATAAGACTGGGTTGGCCTCAGAACAGTATGTGATCAGAGGAAAACATTCCTACTCAATTTAGGGATGAAACCTGGACAGGGGGCAGAGTGGCTCAGGAGTAGACCTGCTACGATTCATAGTGTGGGCTTTAACAAAAGAAAAGATATACTCCCCTTGATCCTGGGGTAGTTGATCAGTCTAACCTTCTCAGATAAGGGTGTAAAAATAACCGACAGGACTCGATGTGCACATTCATCGTCTTTAGTCCTTTATCCCACATTGGAATAAGGCCTTCAACCAACCCACTTGGAGATCAGCAAGGCCGATCGGATAAGAGCACTTGCTCTTAAACTTCCAGAGTGCTGATGCCGAGGTACCTGGGTTCAACCCCTACACTGATCAGTTGGACTAAAATGTTGACGTCTTGTCCTTGATGTGGGAATGTAAATTACGAGTATCTCAGAAGTTGGAGTGGGTTCGCCTGGTGGCGAGGAACACTGGTAATAGGGAAAGCTAATCCACATGCAAAAATTATTACAGTGCACTAGAAGTAGTAGCACGTGTATGGACTACGCTTGATGTTCAAAGTGAGCAAACAATCACAAAAATAACTCACACTGCCAGGTACCGGCAGAGGGTGTACGGTCCAACGGCCATGCACCGGCAGAGGGTATACAGTACAAGTAACAATTGACAAGATTAGGCTAGAGTAGAGTTAACAAGAGAATAGTGACAATCATCACGAAAGCGTGGTATAGTATAAGGCACGGAGGATAGTGATGATAAATCAGCACTAGAATGACATCACTTCAGCCTTCCTATCCTTAGCTATCCCCTGCAGCTCAACCCAAGCCTTCTCTACACTCACTCCAAGCCTCCTATCCTTAGCTATCCCATGCAGCTCAACCCAAGCCTTCTCTATAGTTCACTTCTGCTTCTACTCCCGTTTTCTGTGTTTTTAGTTCTTCCTTTGTTTCTTTTGCCATGTGGATTCCAGGCAAAACTTTTCTAGTTATACTATTCTCATGTTTTCTCAATGCATGTCCTATCCAATGGCAGTATCTTTTCCTTCACCTCTTGGTTCACTGGTGTTTGTCTAATTCTCTACGTAAGCTCCACACTGGTGATTCTGTCATATCATTTCAGCCCTTCCATTCTATACAATATGCATGTCATAAATCCATCATAGCAGGACATTTAAAAGAAAAGGCAGAATAGACCACTTCGCAGACTAAATTTCACATGAGAAAACCTGGCTACAAAATGTATTCATAGCAAGTGGGATTCAGATGTACACACATCTGGACCTTTGCCTGGTCTACGGAGTTCATGTACTGTGCTGTGATTCTCCTTTTCTGATCTATGGGAGGATGCTGGAGCACTTCTGGAGGCATGTGTGTGCAATGAAAATGATCCTTTACAAACCAAGTCCGTTTTTCACTAAAATGCATCAAACCTGCACCAATGCGATAACATTTATATTCACAATCAATGAGATGGAAATAACACAAATCTCTTCCCAACACCAGTTAACAGACCGATAAGTTTTGTCACTCACATCACAGTAAAGGATTCTCCACTAATCGCTGCTGTTGACAGAATATGTTCCTTGGCTGAGAACCAATCAGCATGCAGCAGGAGAGCTCATAGTAAATGTATACTCACAAAGCTCTGATTCTGTCATCTTCAACAGTCTGTCGTTCAACCCACACAGGATGTGAATCTACAAAGTGAAAATAATGAAACAAGAATAAACAAAAATAATGTAGCTGGTAAGAAAATGTCATGGAAATGAACAAATGTAGCTGCAAGTGTAGTGAAAAGATGCATTTCCACGCCCTGGGGAATGCTGGGTATATGGTGCTGGCAACTCGGTAGATGATGTTGGATGATGTGGTCCATACAAGCTGGTTGCTTTTATTTCTCAGAACATTTCCTGTTATCCATTTTAGGTTGAGTTGAATCTGGTAAATAATGTAGCAGGTAAAACTAAAATAATGCATTTTGAGATAGTTCAAACTAATATAATTATTAAAATGATCTAATGGGGATGAACAATACATAATGAGGTCAGCATGGCTGAATAGATCAAAGCACTTGCTCTTAAACTTCTTGTTTGCTGAGGTAGCGGGTTCAACCCCTACATCGATCAGTTGTACTAAAATGCTGACTTCTTGTCCTTGACTTGGGGACATAAATTACAAGTACCTCAGAAGTTGGAGTGGGTTCACCTGATAGCGAGGGACACTGGTAATAGGGAAAGCTTTTCCACATGCAAAATATCAGTCCAGCCACTAGAAGTAGGAGCGTTTGTGGACTATGATTGAGTTCAAAGGGAGTGAACAAAAACACACAAAAGATTAGAGCAAGAAAATGACCCCACAAAAACATCGGCTACCTTAGATCTCCTATCACGCCCAAATGGACACAATGTATTATCTCCACCATCCATAATCAGCATATGCTCTCCATGTTCAGAAACAACCTTTGTCTTCCGTCCAAGAATAACTGGAGAGTGTGGAAATGTCTCCTGGCTGACCTTCTCAAATGGGCAGATGATGTAATCATACTGGTCAACCTTCAGCTTGTAACATTTTTTACTCAGGGGGTAGAAGACTCCTTTTGGACCGTAATTCTGCAAGAGCAGTAATGAGGATTTTATTAGAATGTTTACATTATGAAACCTACTATTATGTTTCCATAACAAAACCTATCAAATTATAATAAGTAAAGTAAAATTAAAGGACCTTTTAAATGCCTTAACATGCATTGGGCATGTGATGTTACACACATTTTTTATATGAAATAAAAAGTTAGATATGTGTAACTCCTGCTGAACTCCACTATGGCAAACGTAAATCACCAGGGGGAAAATCCTGCTAAAAATCTCCCCCCCCCCCCCCCCCCACAACAAAAAAAATAATAAAATAAAATACAAATAAGTATATTACGACACAACAAACAACATTTTGATTATACTAATCTTCCTCAGTAACAACACATACAGATCTAACGAAAAACATGAAATTATAAACTTGTATAACACTAAAACATAAATCCTTCCTTGTTAGGAAGACGGTACAAAAGTTCACTTGTTAGAGGTGCAAAATAAGAAACATTATTTTATTTCCTATTGTTATATCCTACTGCAGCCACTACTTTTCTTACATATTTTTATAGATCAATCAGCAGTCAGTGGGTGATATGGTCAAATAATATTGACTGCATACATATTCAAGTTGAAAGCCAACTCCACTGGTAATACCATGAGCATGGTCGGACACGGGTTCGACGCCAGGGCTCGTCGTTTGTCACAGTGAGGGACAGACTGGCCACCCCTTCCTCCAGGCCTACAAAATGTGATCACTCTATAACACCACAGACCTATAGCAAGAAACTGCTCTAGTTCATTTTTTTCCTTTATTTTTTGGAATGGTATTCTTTGCATTGTTGTCATAATGCACGTTTCCACTACCATTAAATGTTTCTTATCTTGTCTGCTTCCTGTTCATATTTCACGTGCATACACAAGTATAGCAATATACAGCACTTTAACACTCTTGTTTTCACAGTATGGCTGAAAGCTTTTAATTACTGAGTATGATTTCCATTTTGCAAAAGGCTAACTTTGCCATGTTATAGAATAGGAAAGAATATCTCATCTCATCTTGTTCCTCTTGTACCTTGCAGTGTTGAGGTGAAGCATAAACAGTGGAAGAGTGCCGTGTATGGGCTTCATATATCGAGATTCCAATGGACTCTGCACAGGATCTGTACAACCTCTTCTTCTGGCTTCATGTGGTTTGCACATTGTTGCTTTTTGTAGTATATTGTCAGTTGTAATGTTCATATTGTATAGAAACTGTATTTAACAATACATTATATCTCATTAAATACAATGATAAATGCATGTTTTAATGATAATTTTCTTTAGCAGTGATGATAAAAAGGATGAAATAATAAAGAGGCCTTTTATTTGTTAAGCTCTTACATGGATCAATTGTCTACTGAATATTGAATTCAAGAAACGACATCATTGCTCTCTGGACATCACACATGCTCTGCCCCACTCTTCAAAATGCACTGAAGAGATCCCATGCTAATTATCTGAGAAGCAATTTGATCAAAAGTTCTTATGGCTTTTCCTCTATGCTTTGAATATCATCCAAAACCTTTACCAACTCTCTCTTTCCAAATATGGATACTCAGTCTGTTCGGCTGCACTCTCCACTCGATTTCAGAAAGCCTTCACCTTTAACTCAAAGTAGTTATCCACCCAAGATGCAGCAGCCTGTTCATTGCCACAGACAACTGCATGTCCTGGGTAGAACATCCATGAAGTGCTCACAATCTCCACCGATGCTAGCCAATTCACCTGCAACATGTCAGTTTCCACTTTTCAACCGTCCAATAAAGTAGCATCAAGAAGAATGAAAAAATGTGACAGCGTGTTGTTAACTTTATATTATTATAACCCGATAATAAAGTTTATAGGAAACAACTGGTCGCACACTAAAACAAGGCAGTGAACACAAAGTTGCTCTACTGAATCAGATGACAGACAGAAACAAGGTAGCTGATTGCTGCCTCCTGTCCACCGAGTCACAGAGACTAAACTTTGAAAACACACAGAAAATGAGCAAAGAGACAATCATCTGTAAGAGAATGATCTGGAGGTACAGTCATGTCAGCTCAACTGAGTGCAAAATTGTCTTAATGCAGGGCACATCTGCATAGCAATAGGACGCATCAGTGTACGAGGGAAGGTCATTAAGTAACAAGAATTTCAGTATAAAGTGCATGGAAGAGTATGGACAACAGAAAATCTTATTTCAGGACACAAAACTGGCTCTTAAGCAATACCCCATAATGGGGTCAAGAGGATCAAGAAGTTTGCACATGTAACAATAGTGATCACAAAATGGCTGCCCAATTATCGCTCCATGGAAGAACAAGGCATTATTTATTTATTTCAGGTCACAAGGTGTGAAACCTTGTGAAATCTACCGAAGAATAATGGTTCAATATGGAGACAGTTGTTTGAACATTAGGAACAAGAAAGTAAGAGCCAGTCGATGTAGGGGGGGGGGGGGGGGGGGGGGGGGGGAACACACACAAAATTTCTGGTTTGCACTATTGTAAAACGTTATTCGTAAATTCCTGTTACTTAATTACTTCCCCTCGTAGAAGCAGGACACATCTGTATAGAAGTAGGATGTATCTGTATAGAATAGGGCACATGTGTACAGAAGTAGGACACATTTGTGTAGAAGTAGGGCATATCTGTATAGAAATAGGATGCATCTGTATAGAAGTAGGATGCATTTGTAAAATTACAGAACTGGCCACACTGAAAAAACAAAAACAGAAAATATTCCTTTTAAAAGAAAAAAAAAGTAAATATTCATATTGTGAATACCTGTCTTTCACTATCTGAGAGCTCAAGCGCAGCCATTTTCAAATATTCTTTCTGTTTTTCTCTGCCTTTTGCTCGAAGAAGTTCATCTTGGTTATGGGATGCCAAAATCTCACCACATTTATCTGGACATGGTGCATGATACACAGCTCCAAGCCGCATGCCCTCTAGAGGAATGTGAAATAATTTTACACTGGGGCTCTTTTACCTCATTTTATTTGCATAATTTAAATAATGTTGAACATCATAATGTAATTAAAAATATTTATATTTTTAATTATGTTAAAACAGAACACATGCAACTTTTTAAAAAATTTACTGGTACGTAGGGTGCTGTTTTGATACTAACAATAGAAAACAAAATATATAAACCAAACAACGGTCCATTTCAAGATAATATAATGAGATGAAAGCAGAATATTTCAAGATTATAATTCAGATTAAAGCAGAATAATTCAATTTTATACTTCGGGCTGGAATCCACAATTTTCAAGATTACAAGGTAATGGTAAACATGTGGCAGATATGGCTATAGTGGTCTGAAGTGTTAAACCTTCACATTTAAGACAGGTGACCAATTCCCTTCCTTGCCACCTTTCAGAACATTCTAAAACAGTTTCCAGAACCCATTTTGCAAAACTGTGTTGACCTTCTGAGCTGTTCTGGTTGAGAAAAGTTTCTGCCACAATCAGGGATTCAATCCAGACAATTGTGTTGGTAAACACAGGTGATAACCACTATGCCACCAAGACTCCCATATCTACAGTAAAAAGTGATGTAAACTTGTCCATCACTGGGTATATAAATGCAATCTAAAGACTAAATGTCATGACTGGGTAGACCAGGCCCTAAGCCTTGATTGGCAACTGGTCTAGGATCGAAACTCAGACAGGCTGACAGTTTAGAGTATTGCTTTGCTGATCTGGCAGCTTCTGCAGCTTGTCCTGTTCCAGATATATTCATGTTACCTTTTCTCTGGAGAAAACTAGGCAGGCCGTGAGAGGGTTCAAGCTGCATGGGCAACACACGAGCTCTACAGTTCAGCCCAGGCTTTCTGCTATGGAGTGGTATAACTCCATCCCTGGTCTTAACCAGTTGCATTTATGCCCTTTTAAGCGCAATATATCAAACTATCATCTCAGTAGGTCTGCATGGCCGAATGGATAAGAAAATGTGTTCTTAAACATCCAGTGTGCTGATGCCGAGGTAAGCAGTTCAACAGCTGGACTAAAATGTTGACCTCTCGTCCTTGACTTGGGGACATTAATTACAAGTAACTCTGAAGTTGGAGTGGGTTCGCCTGATGACGAGGGACACTTTTAATAGGAAAAGCTAACCCACACGCAAAATTCAGTTCATCACTACTAGAAGTAGTGTGTATGGACTACGCTTGAGTTCAAAGCGAGCGCGCGCAAAAAAAAAACAAAAAAACTATCACCCGTCAAGATGGCCAGGTGCCAGTCAGTCACTGGGCATATGGTGTTAGCCCCATATTACTACCAGCACTAGACAAATGATGTGGTCAATAACACGCTGACCACCTTTACTTCCCAGAACATTAACTAGAACTCATTTTAGACTGGACTGACCTGGGAGTCTAGACAATTTTAAAAAAACCTGCCTAGATTGGAATTTGAACCCAGGACCACCAGGCCGAGAGCCACACATGCCAGGCGCTGCTGCTGCTCCCTATTCCTATAGTAAGTTCACATTTAGTACCTCTCTTTTTAAATCCCCTTTTATATCCTCCTTAATCTGTCTTCAGTTCTCCTCTCAATGTTTCCTCTTTGTGTTCTTGTTGACTAGAGAATGTGCCAACATTAGTATTCCAGCACTGATGACTTAATGAGATGACGAACTATGACCGCCCAAGCCTATCTGTATAGCGCATGATGATGATTTGATACACCATCATCATCATCATACACCATGCTACTGAGTGTGCCGGTACTTCTTACCTTCAATTCGCATAAAGTCTGGGACTCGAGCACCAAACCACTCATCACTTCCATCACAGCAATCACAGATTCCATCATTAACCTTGCTGGACGTGACAAACTGAGTGGGGAAGCCTTGTATTTGTTTTGTGCAGTAAAATCTAAGAAAACAAACAACAAATTACAGGAGAGTAAAGATGCCTTTTGACAATGATGCAATTCTTCTTTTCTTTTTCTCTTTATCCCCCCTTTGAGGTACAGGCCTGCAACCAACTGACACCAAACCATCCTATCTTTTGCTATTTCCTGGAGCTCCCTCTAATTCCTCCCAATAATATTCATCTCTGTCTTTAATTCTCTTCTCCATGTGTTTTTAGGTACAGCTATCTCAGAACAGTCATAACATCTGATGGGAGATGCCTTGAAGAGATTAGAACAAGAATTGCCATTGCGAAGGAGCCTTTTGCAAAATGAAAAACATACTGACCAATAAAAAGATATCAATTGAAACGAGAAAAAGAGTGTTGAAGTGCTACATAAAACCAGTACTTTTATATGGATGTGAAGCGTGGACAATGAGCAGACAGGCTGAAAAACATCTGATGGCTGTGGAAATGTGGTTTCTGAGGAAAATGCAAGGAATATCATGGACAGACAGAAAAACCAATGAACAAGTCCTACAAGAAACAAATGAAGATCGTAAACTGATTAGAGACATTAAACGTAGACAGTCAAAATTTTTTGGACATGTTATGAGAAGAAATGACTTGGAGAACTTGGTGACGACTGGCAAGATCGAAGGGAGGAGACCAAGGGGAAGACCGAGAATGATGCACATGAGGCACATGATGGATGCATGGTGATTTTAGGTCTCCCTCTATTTTGCTCATTGTTATCATTCATGCTTGCTCGTGGTGGCGAGGTCTCAGAGGTTTGACGCTGTGCCGCCAGTGTCTGCAGCCTACCTTGTGACAGACGTATTGGTTACCCATTCCTCTGGAAAACACAAGATTAGGCTGAGAGAGGGAACATGTCGTTTGGGCACCACGTTTCCATGAAGCTCTACCCAGGCATTGTGATGGAATGTTGGCTACATTCCAACTCACATACTTTGGTCTGTCAAGACTGCAAGGTGCCACTCCACTCACTCACCATTCACATACTTTGGTCTGTCAAGACTGCAAGGTGCCACTCCACTCACTCACCATTCACATACTTTGGTCTGTCAAGACTGCAATGTGCCACTCCACTCACTCACCATTCACATACTTTGGTCTGTCAAGACTGCAAGGTGCCACTCCACTCACTCACCATTCACATACTTTGGTCTGTCAAGACTGCAAGGTGCCACTCCACTCACTCACCATTCACATACTTTGGTCTGTCAAGACTGCAAGGTGCCACTCCACTCACTCACCATTCACATACTTTGGTCTGTCAAGACTGCAAGGTGCCACTCCACTCACTCACCATTCACATACTTTGGTCTGTCAAGACTGCAAGGTGCCACTCCACTCACTCACCATTCACATACTTTGGTCTGTCAAGACTGCAAGGTGCCACTCCACTCACTCACCATTCACATACTTTGGTCTGTCAAGACTGCAAGGTGCCACTCCACTCACTCACCATTCACATACTTTGGTCTGTCAAGACTGCAAGGTGCCACTCCACTCACTCACCATTCACATACTTTGGTCTGTCAAGACTGCAAGGTGCCACTCCACTCACTCACCATTCACATACTTTGGTCTGTCAAGACTGCAAGGTGCCACTCCACTCACTCACCATTCACATACTTTGGTCTGTCAAGACTGCAAGGTGCCACTCCACTCACTCACCATTCACATACTTTGGTCTGTCAAGACTGCAAGGTGCCACTCCACTCACTCACCATTCACATACTTTGGTCTGTCAAGACTGCAAGGTGCCACTCCACTCACTCACCATTCACATACTTTGGTCTGTCAAGACTGCAAGGTGCCACTCCACTCACTCACCATTCACATACTTTGGTCTGTCAAGACTGCAAGGTGCCACTCCACTCACTCACCATTCACATACTTTGGTCTGTCAAGACTGCAAGGTGCCACTCCACTCACTCACCATTCACATACTTTGGTCTGTCAAGACTGCAAGGTGCCACTCCACTCACTCACCATTCATGGTAGCATTATCTTCTAATGTGGCCTCTGCATTTGACACTCTCTGTCTAACTCAATTTCTCTCTATTTTTTTATTCTGTTTATAATTCTCACATTAAAAAAATATCCATTGCATTATCTTTCTCTTTACTATTTGTTATGTCAGTTTTATTAATTATTTTTTTTTAATTTTCATCTCACAACATGAATATGACACAATGAATTTGCATAATGCCGGAGTTTTGGCGAAGGAGTTACAAATGCAGTTTGCAATCAACGTTTGAAACACAGCTGTGGAGAATTTGGAAGCAGACTGCCTTGCGCTAGTTTTCATACAATGGTATGAGCACTGGTCATCCAGAAAGCAATGGCAAACTACTGGACGTAAACTTGCCAAGAAATCACAAACAGTCCAAATATGCTGGGTTGACTGCGACATCCTGTAAAGGATATGTAACTGTTTTTAAAACAATTTGCTTCATGAAAAAACTATTTTTTAACTAAAGTTTTAGCTTGTTAAAATGTACTCATTTTCTTTTTGGCTCTAAATATCTGAGCTAGTCATTTTTATTGTAGACTGCAGATCTAAAAGGAAAATGAGTTAATATGTTTAGTTTAGTTTAGTCGAAGGATCAACATCATGGCACACGGGTGTACCCCAAAAGTGCTCCGTTCTTCTCATAACTCAAGCCTGAGTCCAGAGAAACTCAGCTCAGCGCACGAACTCCGTAGCACCGGCGAGGATCCTGGAATACTTTGGGTAGATTTTTAACTAGAAATTTTTAATATATAAGTAAATACTTATATAAAATTAAGAGTTAATATTACAACTGCAACCAAATGTCATATATGCCAAACATTTATTGCTTACAAAATGTAATGCTACAGTTGCCATAATGATTTTTCTTCTAAGAATAATAAAATCTACATTGTTATGATTAATTTCCTATTCCGCTTTCTTTTAATAAGGAGACTTTATCTTGTTATTAAAAAGTGAACACCCACCTGCTGCTTGGGCAGGCTGAAGTACCAGGTTCATCAGAAGAATCAGGGCAGTCACAGAAATCATCATTTATTTGCTGACGTGAAATCCTAACCTGTGAAAATAGATAACAACTGATGTTTTCACAAAAATATGTTAAAGTACAGAAAAAAAATGTATATTTCATCATGGACCATTTCTTAATCACTAACGAAGAAAGTTGGGGATTTTGAGCATAAATGCAACAGAAAAGTTCTTAGAATATCGTAGATCAACAAACTTTAAATGTAATGATATTCTACAAGATCTGAACATCAAAGAAAACTTGTCTCGTAAACATCATCATCTCTCAGAATCAAACATACACTGGTCATATTAAACCTCACTGTGGCTTGGAATGAGTAGTGGTAGACAACGTTTTAATGGAAGAAGAGGTTGGGGTAAACCAGCATAATGATGGATACAAGACATTGCAGACAATATTGGGAATGAAGGTTCATGAGGCAGGAGATAGGGCAAGAGATCTAGAAACTTTTTGGCAGGCCTTGTTGATAGTGACGTTCTGTATTTCTGTAAAGGGCGTGCCATATGATAATGAAGTTAGTTAGTTAGTTAGTTAGTTAGTTAGTTAGTTAGTTAGTTAGTTAGTCGACAGATCATCCTCATTGCACATCGAACCATTCAGTCCATAAGTGCTCGGATCCCCTCCTCAGCAAATCCCGCAGCGTGTAGCGGCTCACGACACCAGTTCTGTGTTGGTTTATCAATCTTCTTTGGCTTCCTGCGTAGTGTTCTTGTTTGGCCACACCTCTTTTAATTTGCAGTTCTCGCAGTCTGACCATGGTTGTAGATTCACAGTCATCACTTGGTTCTCGCAACAGTCTTACTTCTCGTAGAGCATTCAGAATGTCAGCCTGGTCCATGGCGCGTCCGCCCTCCACAGTAGCCTTACCTGCGAGCTTGTCAGCCCGCTCATTTCCTTGTACTCCCGCATGCCCTGGCACGAAGATGAAACTAATGTTTGCCAGCCGAGACCGCTCCAGAGACAGCAACCACTCTCTTCGGATCCACCCCATCTCTATCCTCTTGAGCATGCTCATTGAGTCGCTAAGGAAACATGCCCTAGTGAATGTCTGTGTCTCGAGCCATGTTATTGCTTTACTTACTGCCATGACTTCCATAGTCAGGCTACTTGTGGTCTCAGCAAAAGCACCAGAGTCCTCCTTCACAATTCTCCCTCCGGCCTGCGCCGTAAAAGCCCATGAGCTTCTCACATGTCGGACGACCGACCCATCTGTGTATATGACAGCATCACCGTCTAACGAATTCTCGAAAATCAAAGCTTGTACTTCCGCCTCCACAGCAGCCGGATTTTCTTGTCTGCATTTTCTGTCTAGTTGGATGCAGACTGAAAGAGACGTACAGAAATCTGTTGGCACTTGTACCCACTCCTCGCCAGGTTCTAAGTCCTCAAGTGAACATACCTGTCGAAGAATGTCCTCGGCTTGACCCATCCACGACCTTCCTCTTTTTAACCTGCTGCCCTTCACCTTCCTAATTTCACTATGCAGTGGATGTTGTGTGTTTGCGTTAACTCTGAGGTAGGCACGTGCTCTGCAAATTTGTATTCTGTCTTCAATGATTGGAAAATCAAGAAGGTAGTGCATTGTCCTGCATGCTGTATCTCTTGTACATCCAAGAATAATGCGCATGGCTTCGTTCTGTATCCTTTCCATCCTTTCTATCTGCTTACGGCTGAGAGTCAGGATCGCCATCGCATACTCAAAAACAGACATGACCAGCCCTTCGTACAGAAGACATAGATGGCGCTGCTCACAGTATGCTGCCGCCATCACCCGCATCGCAGCCAAACCCCGCTTGGCCTTTGTTATCACCTGGTCTATGTGCTCGTTATAAGCAAGGCTTCGATCAAAACGTATCCCCAAGTAGTTCATTGCCTGCATTCTTTCCACAGTCTCTGAACACAGCTTTACGGTTGGTGCTGGAGTGTTGACAATATGATTATTCAAAGAGAACCAAGTCACTGTTGCCTTTGTTGGGTTGACCATTGCCCCGGCTTCAACACACTAAGTAGTTATGCGATTCAGTTCAGTTTGTAGTTCCGCAGCAGCCAGATCTCTATCCTTACCCTGACGATACACTAAAACATCATCGGCATATGACAATGTCCTCCCTGGTCCCGTGATCTGCTCGCTGGCGATTCTCAGTGTAGGTGTTGAACAGCACTGACTGGAGATAATGGTGATCCCTGTGGTAGGCCAGGATATATTAACAGATATTGAAGTGATATTTCAAAGACAACAATCTTCCTGGGATCTCCAAGGCTAAATGGTTAAGCCGTCTGCCTTGCAATCCAAAGGTTGTGCATTCATTTCTGAATTTCGTCATTTGGTTCGTTAATGCAATTTTTTCAGAGACTCCAGGAGTTGGTCGCCGGAGGTACAAAGCTCGTCCTTTGTAGGATGCTTTTGGCAGGCGCTATGCAAATAGATACCAAGCCATATTAAAATTAAATACAACTCACTGCAATGAAGTCGATCCATTTACTTTTAATAATTTTCCTACTTCATATTTCTTCATTTCTTATTTTTGTCTCTGAGACCAGTAAGAATTCTCACTAAAATGCAATTGCAAACTTAATGATAATAAGAAAGAAGTTCACAAAACACATGAGAACTGAACTTGTCATTCCAAATAATGCTATTTCTTTACTGTAAGAAGCAGCATGTTATGACTTTTCATTTGGTTTGCTCTCAAACAGCCACATATTTTTCTTATATACAGTTGGCAGTGCGCACAGGTTTCTCTCATCACCATTAAAAGAAAAGTTGGTTAAAAGTTGACAGGGTCGACTTAATTGCACCATGTTTTTATCCCAACGGCTCAGTCTCTTTCCGTAGCACGAAAAGCGTTACACAAAGCACAAACTCCATATCTCCAGTGATGACCCCCAGGAGTCTCGTAAAAAATGCACCCGTGAACCGAAGAACGCGGCCCAGAATCAAACCTGAAACCTTCGGAGCCCGAGTTAGACAGCTTGACCACTTCACCACGGAGACTACCAATCAATATACATTCCTCAAAAGTTGGCTTCAGGAAGGACATATCACCACCCTGGCCCTTCAATGAAGCTGAATCTTGGAGCATTTGCTCTGCTGTTTGTTGGCTTTCTCTGTATGTACACATATCTGTATATGCAATTTATTTTTGTTAAATAAATAGTATATAGTTCTGATAGGGGTCTCAGTGGTACAGTAAAGCTGTCTGTCTCACATTCAAAAGGTCATGGATACATTTTCAGACTCTGTCATTCACTTCACGAGTGCAGTTTTTCAGAGACCCCAGGGGGTTGTCACTGGAGCTGCAGAAATTGTGTTCTTTTGGCAGGTGGCTAGCCACTCTGTGCAGAGAGATTAAGCCATGTGTAAAATACCCAATGCAATGAAGTTGAACTTCTTGCCTTTAATCCTTTTAATATGTATTTACAATGACCGATTTATTGTGAAGATTATCTATGCATCATCTTTTGATAACGAATAGCATGATTCTGTACGATGTCGGCCAAAGGAATCCTAACCTGACTGTAATTTGACACACTACAATTAACATTCTTCTCAGAACAATCCGTGGCCAAGTGGTCAAGCTGTCTGCATCACTATATGAAGGCCGTGGGCTCGTATTCAGAATTTGTTGACAGACCACGAGTGTATATTTCCGGAGACTCTTGGGGGTCATTGTTTGAGCTACAGAATTTGTGTTTTATATGATGCTCTTGGCATGTGACTTGCAGAGAGAGAGATCAAGCCATATGGGGTGAACCCAGTGCAATAAAGACAATCCTTTAGGCTTTACCCTTTAAATGAAGGAGAAAACACTTTCGGTTACTGTGCATGTAAATATTCTCTGCGACATTACGCATTTCTTTGGGGATCAGACAAACTCTCACCTGAATTGCTGCTAAACATGACAACATGTTTCCATCATCAGCTCTGTAAAGGTGTTTCTCAGACTCAAGAACTCCCAACAAATTCATGCTGGCAGCAATTAAGCGGCTGTCTTTTGTCATATTTATATAACCTAACTGCTTTGACTTGGATTGACATGGTGATTCATCATTTTCCTTTACAACTACACTATCTCTGTTTATCTGATACTTAACTTTACCTTCATCAATTTTGATTTTCATTTTTTTGTGTTCACTCTGGTTATTTTTTCTGGCTTCATATTTTTTACTATTGAAATTATTACCTAAAATATCATCATCTATTTCAGGTCTCTTTAATTTGGGCACATTTTCATCCCAATTTTTATGCCAACGGTTACCAATGTCTTCCTGTTTTAAATGCTCTAACTCGTGGCGGTTCTCATGTGAACCTTGCAAACCTGCTATATCATGTATCTTATCCTGAACCTCATTCACAGGCACACTTAACTTTGTGTTACTGTGGGCCAAATCTCCCAGTCTTGAAACTGTGAAGCACTGCAAAAGATAAAACAACACTGCCACAACAACTAATAATAAAAGTGTGCGATATTTTCGTCGAAACAGCGTGTTCATTTTAACTAATAAACAAGATAACGATGTCGATATTAATCTCATAATCCGAGATAAGACATTCTTGAAATCAAACTGTCTACTTATTGATTCTATTATTTTTTCAGTTAGTTCGTGCAGTGCGAGCTAATTAGAGTCTTAGTAATAGTAATTAGTATTCTTATACTAATTAATTACTATGTATAATAATATAATTTATTAATATTATAATTATATTATTAATTATTATATTAGATGGTAAAGAAGTCGAGTTGATTGGAAACATTCAAACAATAATATTAATAATCTCCGTTAATATCGTCCAAATTCATGGATCGTAACAGTCGATTGTTATCTATTAACAGGTGTGATTGTCATGCTATTCACTTCACTCTGTCTGACAGTGAAGATATGCTTCAAACGATCGTTTAATTTTGATAATTAATAAATTATTTATTTTGTTTGGACAGACGAGAGGCAGTTCCGTATGATGAGTATTGAATATGAGTTTCCCTTCTGCGCTGAAATTATACGAAAAAGTTTCAGCTCAAAAATCATTATATTTGCTCCATTGCAGTATGTTGTTATTATTCCGATTGCATCTGGTTGATTAATTCAAGACATTGTTATTGTTATTGTACGGACAGAGAAGAAACAATCAATCAATCGCCCAAATCATGATGACGTGTTCTCCTTGTTTGAAACACCAATAAGATGAGACAGTTGCTGTAACAATATCTATTGTTTATATTTTTCAGCAACGAATTAAATCAAAAACACCAATAAGATGAGACAGTTGCTGTAAAAATATCTATTGTTTATATTTTTCAGCAACCAATTAAATCAAAAACACCAATAAGATGAGACAGTTGCTGTAAAAATATCTATTGTTTATATTTTTCAGCAACCAATTAAATCAAAAACACCAATAAGATGAGACAGTTGCTGTAAAAATATATATTGTTTATATTTTTCAGCAACCAATTAAATCAAAACAATGTTTTCCCGTAATGAATGTGAATAACGAAGACACAAACCATCGATTGTACTTTTGTACGATGTATTGCCTGGCATATTTCATGTCTTGGAAACCGGTCATGTAATTGATATAGACTTCGCTTTTCGCGTATTGTTTCATACAAAAATAGTCGTTTGTTAAAGTTTGCAGAAGCCATAATTATAATTATTCATCTACATAGGCCAGTTTTGTGCATATATAGAAAAATATGATAGTCAATTTAAAATTACCATGATAAACAATTGATATTATTATTACTGACTATGCGAACATGTGTATATTTCAAATTGAAAGATGTATCTAGTTATTTTTCTGTATGTTGTATGTCTTCTGCAGTATGTACCCGACGAGATGCAGCGAAATATGCCAGGCAATAAATCGTACAATCTATGGTTTATTCAAACGAATTAAATGTTTGGACGGAATAATGTTATTTAACTTATTTAAATGCCACCTTTATTAAGACTAATAGTAATTATTTAGATTCATTAGCTTTTACAGCTACTCTGCCTCTTCACCATGTCGGTTAAGATATGTGGTGTATGCGTAACAAGCGGCAATCGCGTAGTCATGTCATAGTTACTTAAGTACTTTAGTAAGTTACTGAGAGTTCTCTTCTGCGTTTCATTTTCAAGGGGATGTATACACAATTACAGAAATCGAAGGACGTTGTGGCGGCCAGCCTTCATCAGTAAACAAATACATGAAACATAAATAAAGTATACACACGTGGAAGAAACTACAGTCACTTTATTAAGACATAATAACCAAAATAATAACAATGGTGACAATGAAAGAAATTAAAAGACGAATATTTATTGCTCTTCAACTACTAAAACAAGTGAATAAATTGTGGAGTAGGACAGATAGAACTACAAAAATCAGATTTTTAAGAGCACGTATCTGTCCTATCCTATACTGGTCTCTGTGGCTAAGGCCTTGCGAACGCGGTTTGTGAGCCCGTATACCCGGGTTCGAAACATTTACACAGCTGTGCTGGTGTTTTTTTCGAAAAAGGTATAGATGCCGGTCGTTCAGAAAGCAATGGCAAACAACTGAACGGTAAAATTTGCCCAGGAATCACGAACAGCGATAATGTTGGGGTTGACTGCTACGTCCTGTGAAGGACATGCAACTAAACTTTTTTAATCTTTCCCATTGCAACATCGGACGCAGGACATCTTGCTTACGATCGAGAGATTTTCCCGAAGGTTGTTATGGGAGCGAGGTTTTGCAAAGGACATGCTACTGAATGAATCCCCCTATCGAAGGGGAAGTAAGGTGCCTCTTTCCCTCTGCTAGCCTAGGCAAGGTGGAGTACTTTTAGCCCCCCCCCCCCCCCTCCCCCAATCAGGATTACGTCCTAAGTTCACAGTGTATCGTGCGTACCGAAGAACTGCTTGGCTGTGGGGAGCACATTGTTAGCGGAGGTAGGGGCGGCGCTTGGCTGATGGACATTTTGTCCTGGGACTCTTCCCCAACACAAGGGCACTGCTTGGGTGACCGTGTATGTACCTTGACTCACACTATATCTAATATGGTATTAAACTTCCGTTCTAAGAATCATTGCTGGAGCTACGGAGTACGTGCTCTGCGCTTGATATCATCTTCAGCGGTCAGTGTAGATGGAGTGAAGAGAAGAAGGAGAGGGAATGAGGCGAGAAGAAGGCGTAGAAATGGAAGGGCGGGGGACATGAGAGTAAGGGGGGGGGGGACGGACACACAGCGCCTAGGATTTCAATATATAAGAGTATACTATTGGAATTGTCACAGTGCCAGGCACTGGAGAAGCTGATTTATGACTTTGATGTCATCCATCCATCATGTGCCATGTCGATAAGCGTGGGCGGTCATGTTTTGCCATCTCACTTGATCACCAGAGTCGTGGATCAGCTCCGTGTTCCTGTCTCGACCATGCCACGTGGCCAAGCCATCCAGGTATTTACTTCTCGGTCTTCCCCTTGGTCTCTTCCCTTCCATCTTGCCAGTTGTCACCAAGTTCTCCAAGGCATCATGCTGCAAGAATTGAATGGTGATGACTACCACTGCCATGGATATGTCAGCCACATTAATCCGACTGGACAGGGGAGACATTGGCAGGGTCTGCTAGTGAAGGAGGGATTAAAACATGAGGTTCGAGACCTAAGTTAGTGAAATAACAATGCAAGTGATGTGCAGTGTATAAAGATAGCGATTGGAAGGCTGAGCTGGAACTTAATAAATGTATATGCCGCGGTTGATTCTTTTGGCACAGAGAGACGATGAGACTGGCTTAAGGTGCTGGAGGGGATCCCAGACAATAGGCTTTCCGTAAATAGATTCGAACGTGGTACTTCTCAAGTTAGTGGTGGTTGCAATATGTCTACGTCATTCTGACCCTTTCAAACAAAATAATACCAGAGCACATTTCCCTTGTGGCACACATAGCAAACAGCAAAGGACACAACAGCTGCACAACACATTTGGACTCTTCCACTTGAACGTAACTGGTCTTAACCGCTACAGCTACAGTTCCATGTAGCCTTCACTGCTTACTAATACAGCGATATGGGTTGAGTTCATCCCCCTGTAGTGGCATTAGTGCGGTAGGCTCATATCGTGATATCAGGAAGGCTATTACTATTTGGTTAATGGCGGTCGGCGTGTGCCATTTTGGCTATTAAAACAACAACATCAACAACAACAAACAAACGAGCGTAACTCCAATTCCCAGTGTGCCTTAGTGGTACACTTATTAGTTATTTATGTATTTCTTAACTCTTAGGGAAGTTTAAGTCTCTTTAACTTGTACTTGTACACACCTTCAAGCGATGGGTCCACCTTGTATCATAACTCTCAGGTGTTGGGCAATTGGCAGCCTGTACGTTAGTTTCGAGAAAAGTGATCGTTGATTGCAATCACCCTGCTAATTCGCCACGTGTGTCTACCCGGAAGACACACTGCCCGGGGGAGGCGAGCGTATTGCACCTAGTCAGGTCTGGTTCCTTCTCATGGCACCTTTCGACATGGCCGGGAGAAAGCCAGCTTCTCTCCCCTGGCCGTTTTATATTCAACGCCACCACCGCAATCAGCTATATCATTCGCCATTGAGGTAGGCGCCGGAGGTCTAGTCTCCCACTCCGTGTTTGATTTGCTGAAGAGAATGAGCATTAAAAGACAAGCAAGAACTCGGGCCCAGAAACAACTGTGTGAGGCAGCCGAAAATGCCTCTTGCTGGCTATGGAATTGTCGGAACCTAGAGTGGGACGAGTCTCGGAACTAGTATGGTTAGAAGCGGTAACTGCAGGACTACTATCAATCTCTCAACCAAGACCACGAACTTACAACGTCTCGTGTCAGATCTTTAGCCTTTCCTCCGAGCGTGAGTGGTGAATCTGAATGCAGTCAAACCATATAAATGACGGCCGAAGTCCAACCTCCATAACATAGCGATAATCGGCCGTAGGTCGCACTCAGTCAGCTGCTGAGTCCAAGAGGTGAGTCCAGAAACGTAAAGGAAGAACCGGCTTCCTAGTAGATTGCGGCGCCGTGAACGGGGCACGAGGAAAGAACACGGTAACGGGAACGAATGGAGGCAACGGAAACGAATGGAGGCGACAGAAGCCGTCTCCCCACGACCACACATGCTAAAGGGCAAGCACAGACTGCACGGGCTCTCCTCACAGAGGGAGGGCTTGAGAGTGGACATGGTAACAGCGAAGGGACAAGCATAACAGCATGGATAACGAATGTGACCAAACGTTTCCACAGCAGGGGAAAAACGCCCGGAGTCATGACCCGGACGGGACCATCCCAAGAGAGTATTAAAGGGCCGAAATACTTGGGGAAAGGGGTACTTTACTGACGATCGGAAACCCCCTGCCGTGTTTGCTCAGCGGCGGAGATTTTATGACTACTGAACGACTTTGCTGCCGTGTTGCTTTCTTCGTCCCCCATCCATAACCAGAGGAGCCACATTTCAGCACCTAGTTAAAATCAACTGTCCCTTACCATTAACGATGTCTTCGTGCGCTTGGTCCTGCCGTTGCTTTTATTTCTCCTGCGGAATTTGACCCTCGCAATGCGTCTCGTTCTACCGGTAATGATTGCCGTCGTGGCGTGACTGCGGTGGTGGCACTGCTGACGATATTTCTCTATTCAGTTTTTCACAGCGCTGTAGGATGTCCTCAATGCCGCAGTGTCCATGGTTAACATACAATTGTCAGCGTTTTTATTTGACAGGATGACTGGTGGGCCGGCAAGGGTTCATTTTCGTTACTGATTTGCAGCGGTGATTATCATCACCATCATCAATAACAACTCCTCTGAAGTGGGTTCGCCTGATTGTGAGGGACATTGGTACTAGTACTAGGGAAAGCTAATACACACGCAAAAAACAATCCAGGGCACTTTAAGTAGCAGCACATGCACGGAGTACGCTTGCGTTCAAAGGGAGAGAAACAAATATCAGTAACAACAACATTCCTGAGTATAGTAATTATACCTGTTTTATTAAGAACAATTTTATTCTGTTTTATTTCTCTACTATTGGCAACAGTCCAACATCAGATTTTAAAAAATTGTGAAAAATTAATACAATAAAACCAAGTAACAAAAGATGCTTTCAGTAGCAAAAATAACATGCACAGGCTTAAATTAGGGCACGACATCTGTAAGGCCAGAGTATATGTAAATAGTGCAAGATCATGTGTGTGCTTGCCATTAACAACTGCGATCTTCAGGCAAGCCCCTAAGTGAAAAAGTATGTTCATTGCCGTATAGACATTGGTAATGCCTTCTTGTTAACTCCCTTGGCTAGGATTTCAATGAGCAGATTCAAGAAAAGTGAACTCTTTCTTTTGCGTACTCAACAATTGAAATGGAATGCCTATGAGTGATGCTTAACGTTACAAATAGAGATAGGGTCTGAAATGATATAAGGAAACAACCTGGCATAATAAGTGTTATGTTCTGGAGGGAAAAGTGAAAGGTGCTTGCCTCAACAATTAAGATGGAATGACAATGAATAGTGTTTAACATAACAAATACAGATAGAGTCAGAAATGATATAAGGAAACAAGCTGTCCAGCGAATGGAGATCCAACTGAATGACAATTCGGAAACTATCCGGGAAGGCTAACCTGGTCGAAAAGTTAAGACTCAGTCTTCCAGAGGATTCTTCAACCAAGCAACCAACCAACCAACCACAGGCTAGTGTGTCTGAAAGTGTGCACACCCACCATGTCTTCCATAGTCTTCGATTGTATTCAGGGGAAAGAAATAATAAGAGAGATGTGGTGCTGAGGTCATCCGAGATTGTGTGTGAGACTGTTAAGTAATCAATAGCAGAAAATCACCGGGCACAGAAATGAGATATGTGATGCCACACACCATTTTCTGAACTAGGCCATCCAGGACGATTGTGTATTAGATTGTTAAGTAGTGGTTCCAAATTGCTTTTATAGCCGGGGGAATAGAGTTGAGGGGGAGCACCCATCCTTGCAAAATATACCCCTATGGTTTGTGCATTCATCACCTCTGGCAACAAAAGTTCAACTCCTGGCCTTCATGTGGCGCAAACTGTTTGAACTAACATGAGAAGGGGCAACATTGAGTCTCTGGTGCCATAAAACCAGACTGCTCTAGATATGTATGTACGAATATAAATGCACAGAAATGTGTGTACATACAAACATATCTAAACTGGAGTAAGACCAGTCTACTCTAGTAAAAGAAAGGTGCTGAAGACAGAGGCAATCAGCTAGGAGGGACACCACAGCAATCAGGATGCCATGCGTAACATTATGAAAAATAGCAAATGCAAGAAGAACTGTTAATCAACAACAGATAATTATCAGGGACAGAAAAGATATGTGTGACGCCATTCACCATTTTCTGAATGTAACTAGGCCATCTAGGATGTTGAATATAAGACAGGATCTAAGTAAAGTAGTAATGGACATTCACCCCCCCCCCCCCCTCCATTTTTCCCCCCTGCTCACACGCTTTGTACTCGAGCATAGTCCATACACCCTACTTCTAATAGCACTGGACTGAACTTTGTGTGTGGATTAGCTTTCCCTATTACCAGTGTCCCTCGCCATCAGGCGAACCCACGCCGACCTCAGAGGCACTTGTAATTTACGTCCCCAAATCAAGGACGAGAGGTCAACATATTATTCCAACTGACCAGTGTAGGGGTTTAACCCCCTACCTCAGCATCAGCACACCGGAAGTTTTAAGAATCATTATTTTTATCCATTCGGTCATGCTGACCTCCAGGAACCCATTTTCACACCATTAAGAATTTTGGGTTTATGGTTCTAGTCCAGTAGTTTTAGACTAATCGGCACATGATGGGCAATGTGGTCAATATGCTGGCTGCTTTTAATTCCCAAACATTCCCATTTTTAGGCTGGTCAATTAAAAAAAAATACCCATCTTGAAGGAGATTTGAACATATGACCATCAAGCTAGCTACTGAGCAACTACGGGTACCTATGACTAAAGTGTAATCAACAACAGAAAATCACCAAGGACAGAAAAGAGATGTGTGGCACCATTAGCCACTGTGCAAATGCAACCAGGTCATACAGGACGAATTTATATAAAATTGCATATATTGTAATCAATAACAGCAAATAATCAAGAATAAAAAAAAACAACGTATGGTGCAGTTCACCATTTTGTGAGTGTAACTAAGACATCATAGTTGCATGGAAATGAAACTACAGTGCAATCAATAACAGGAAATCATCAATCAATAACAGAACATCATAAATCAACAATATCAAATAATTAATCAATAACAGAAAATCATTAATCAGTAACAGAAATTCATCAGGGACAGAAAAACAAGAACAATTTCACAATTACATCTCCATACCATGCATGAATTTCAACAAAAACCAAATGAGGTATTTGAGTAAATGTCACAGCAGACTGAACTCTAGGAATCACTGTTGGAAATAACACAATTATTACACAAACATCTGATTATATAAAACTAGAAAATAAATATTTAACCCCAGTATAACACATTCTGTCACCATCTGGAAGTATAATGACATAATCACTATTTTAAACGCCATTACTACTTTATCCCGTTTCCTTTTTCTCCATGCGTTGAGACAACTGCTTTTTAAGTTTTTGATTAATTTCATATGATGATAATATGGTAGCAAACTGAAACTGTAAATAGTTCAAGCTTTTGTGTATATTATTTGTAAGATGGTAGATCACAGTTATTTTGCAATACATTTACGACTACCACTGCTCCGTGGCCGTTTCATTATAATTTTAAATTACAAATCTGGTCTAAGCACTCACAGAATGTCCATGTGTCCAATGTTTCAATGGAATTTCTGTCATCTTCATCAGGCACATGAAACACAAATCACATAACTTGTGGCAATTTGAGTCATGCCATGGTTGTTCCTACTTTTACACTTCCAGTGACCTACAGAGTTATTCACAACATAAAGACGATAAAGTCATTTTTAAAAACAAGTGTTCAAGTGGAAATAAACATGCCATGACTCCAGTTTGATAAGCCACAAGATTTTTGGTTTTATTTTTATGCTCTTGTGCCTCAGAACGATTACAGGAAATTAACAGAAACATCATATACATTTAATCACCACCATCATCTGCTAATGCTAAGCACGGGCAATAGTGCTTTATCATCTCACACAATCACAACGGTTTCAAATCAAGTCAGTGCTTATGTCCTAATTGTACCACTTGGTCAAACCATTGAGGTATTTATCTTGTCTTCCTCTTGATCTTTTAATATAAAATTTGCCAGCTGTTATTAATTTGTTTACATTTAATCAATTGCGGTTTTCATTTGCTTCTTGTTAGACTTGTCTTTCTGTCCATCCAAGGTATTTTTTGCATTTGTCTTGGAAACTACAATTACGCTGCCATACTATGTTTCTCAGCTTGTCTGCTTATTGTCCAGGTCTCAAACATACACATGTATGTGTTGTTTCATTGTGGCTGAAATGCAGAAACTACCAATACACATATTCAGATAAGAATTTCATATACACATATATATTTCTGATGGGAAGTAATTTAATTTAAACCCAGAAACAATGGAGACAGAATAAGGCAGTACTAAGAAAACCGTACAATTCAGCAGCAAAGTGTAACAAATGATACTTGGATAAGAAGGTCAAGCAAATAAATAGGCACAGCTTGCATAATTAGTTGTATATATACAAAGACAATACATCATGCCATGACAGCCTGTCCTTCTTTGTCCTAACTCCATTTGATGGTTTTAGAAATAACATACAGATACAAGTGGCAAAGGGGTTATGGAGCGCAGTTCGTAATCCTGAATACCAGGTTCGAACACAGCTGTGGGTGATTTGGCAGCAGACCACCTTGCTTTGGTTTTTTTTTAATGAAATGGTATGGGTGCAGATTGTTCAGAAAGCAATGGCAAACTACTGAACATAAACTTGCCCAGGAATCCCAAACAGCCCAAAAATGCTGGGGTTGACTACAACATCCTGTAAAGGATATGAAACTAAATTTTAACAAATATTTAAAGGCAAGTGGATCAACCTCATTGCACCGGGTTTATCCCATATGGCTAGGTCTATTTCTGCAGAGCTGCCTGCTGAAAGCATCAGGCAGAGCATGAACTCTGTAGCTCCAGTGATGACCCCAGGGGGCTGAGTGGTCTCGAGGTATAGTGTCCGCCTTGAGTGTGAGAGGCCCCGGGTTCAAGCCCCAGTGAGAACCGGGATTTTCTCATGTGGACTTCTAGTAACAAAATTTCCCCTGGTCTCTGGGTAGTGAGATCGGACGCCCATGTATTGTTGTGCACGTAAAAAATCCCTTGGCAGTTGGAAATCAAAAAAGAGAAGCCTAACGGCGCTGCCGGGGCAAAACTTTGAATTAAAAATCTACCCAAAGTATTTCAGGATCCTCGCCGGTGCTACGGATTTCATGCACTGAGCTGAGTTTCTCCGAACTCAGGCTTGAGTTAGGAGTAGAACGGAGCACTTATGGGTTACACCAGTGTGCCGTGATATTGATCCATGACTAAACTAAACTAAACTAAACTAGGAGTATCCAAGAAAATTGCGCTCGTGAATTGAATGACAGTCCACAAACGAACCCACAACCTGTGGAGCATGAGGCAGGCGGCTGTAGATCATCATATACTGTTTGGATAACTAAACAGAAAGCGTAATTTTCTCCTCAATGCTCTTCTCAATCTAATATTAGTGGCTGCCAAGTGTTTCTAAACCTTTTGTGTTGTTTAATCCTGATTACAATTTTTAAACAACCTCCATTACAACTATGATAACATACAGTTTTTTTTTTAAAATACTAAATATCTTACCTTTGACAGCTATGAAAAATTCAGACCAAATGATAGACAATTCTTCTGTCATGAAGAGTTAAAGAGATAGAACAAACAAGCACACATCATAGTATAATATTATTGTCTGAAAATTATAAAGATACTGTGAAGTCAATATTTTAATTTATAGGCAAAACAATTTATATTAACACTGATTATTTTGGTACTAAGAACATAATATATATTCAGCATTGGTTAATAGGGAAATAAATTCCTTAAGAAAAATAAAACCATCTTTATAAATTGCTCTAGGTAGCAAAAAAGCGTCTGCAGCCTACCTTGTGCCAGACGTATTGGTTACCCATTCCTCTGGAAAGCACAAGATTAGGCCGAGAGAGGGAACATGTCGTTTGGGCACCACATGTTTCTTTGAAGCTCTGCCCAGGCATTGTGATGGAATATTGGCCACATTCCAACTCACATACTTTGGTCTGTCAAGACTGCAAGGTGCCACTCACAGGTAGCAAAATAAATTAATGCAAAAGTAAAAAATACAATACTCTACAGATACAAATGATTGCTAAAAACAGTAACCAATAAAATGCATTATGTAATGAAGTTAACACAGATAACCAACAAATAAAACACACTTTCAATGTAAAAATACAGGGATGATTCCTGCAGCCACAAGTTAGAAAGGTGTAGTCAGCAAGTCAAGTCATTATAATCACCAAATAATTCAGGACATCAAAATTCTACTACAACTTGTCCTCATCTGCAACAAGCAATGAGATTTAAAATAAAAAACACACACACACAAACAGAAAGAACTACATAAGCTTCAGAGGTGAAAGTATGGAAATGGAATCAAGATAAAATCTGAGTAAAAAAACAATGTCGCATAAAGACAGTCACTGCATTAAGCGTCTAAAAGGGTTCAACTGTCATATATACAAGTTCAGGGTGTAATGAGATGAGCCAACCAACTCCATTCTTTACAACTTGTCCTCATCCACAACAGGCAATAAGATAAATAAAAACATAACACACACAGAAAAAAAACTACATAAGCTTCAGAGGTGAAAAAATGGAAATGGAAATTAAAGTAAAACAGGTTTACATTATATCTAAGTAAAAAACAATGTTGTATGAAGACAGTTACTGCATTAAGTGTCTGCAGGGTTAAACCTTCATATATACAAGTTCAGATGAGCCAGCTAACTCCATTCTGTCCTCACTTGAATTTCAATAAATAAAGCATCCATTTGATAAGGCTGAAGTCAACACCAGAGACATCCTGGCAAGGACAAACCTCACATCCTGCCACAATCGAGGAATGAACACCAGATAGTGTTTTCACTAACACACACATTTCTCTCATTAAAACCATTTGCAGAATACTTTCCCCATGTAATACCACATCATGGATTAATTTACTAACTCACAATGTATATACACATGATAAAAGATCTGGAATAAATAAGCAAAACTGAGCAAGTAACATGTGAATGTGCAATAATTTATAGATATGCCTTTATTTACATGTGAAACATGCACACACAGACATATATGCTCAATATCAAACTTACATTCAAACCAAAGGGGTCAATGTAAGGCCAGAGCCCTGTTGGTCCGTCTTCATTATTGCCTAATGATGAACACAGCTCCTCAAATTCAAAGGGCAGGGATCACAGGGAAAGCTACTGTTTGCTCTGAAATGAAGTTTCCAGAACTCTGGCCTTCCCTGCACAAACATGTCCTTGGCAACAACTACTTGTGCTGACCCTCTTTTCACAGTTTCCTAGCGACAACAAGAAGTGCCAGGTGGAATATCAGGGTTAAAAATAGTTTGAGGCCTTTTAAGATAAAGTTGTGCACAGGACAGACCACTGGGCGAAGACCTGTTGGCAAGTGGAATATGCTCTTGCCAACACCAACCCAAACCCCACTCATGGGTTCAGTGTATCCTATAGGTGTCACAAAAGAAGAATGAAGGAGAAGTAGTTCCCCAGTCATGTTGACCAGAATCCCATATCTTTAGTCTGTTGAACAGATGGTAACTCTGTCATGTTCACCAGAATCCCATATCTTTAGTCTGTTGAACGGATGGTAACTCTGTCATGTTGACCAGAATCCCATATCTTTAGTCTGTTGAATGGATGGTAACTCTGTCATGTTGACCAGAATCCCATATCTTTAGTCTGTTGAACGGATGGTAACTCAGTCATGTTCACCAGAATCCCATATCTTTAGTCTATTGAACGGATGGTAGCTCAGTCATGTTTACCAGAATCCCATATCTTTAGTCTATTGAACAAGTGGTAGCTCAGTCAAGTTCACCAGAATCCCATAACTTTAATCTGTTGAACAAATTGTAACTCAGTGATGTTCAGTGAAAAGTCATAAGTTTACTTCTTACTCTCTTTTTATGCAGTTTCTGATGGCCTGAACACTGTTTAACATTTGCTCCTATAGCTGTGCTCCCAAAAAGTCAGTTGATCCCTTCATAGGCTATACTTGGGTCATACTTAGGTAGCTACTTCAAACAGTCTGTGTAGCAAGACACCTGACGACATCAACTATTTCAAGCCTTGGGAGTGCCATGAATCTTCCTGACCCTTCCATTCCATGGTTGTATGTCTTGTGTTGCTGCACTGATAAATATTGTTTTAAATAGATGTTTCCGGGTCCGGTCAAAGATATGCACTACTGACGAGCTCAAATGAGAGCAAAACTCGAGTATAGTGCTTCCACATTGACGTGGATAGGCCTTAGGTTCATACCAGAATACGATCAGTGTTGCCAGTAGTGGGTTGTGCTCAATATTTAAATCTCAAATCCCGAAACAACCAAATAAATCAATTGATAAATATGTGCATGTCTGTTTATTAAATGTTGTCTCTGGTCTACCCCTTTCTCTCTTAACTGGTATCGTTCCCTTGGAACTCTCTTTGGTGTTTCTTCATGTTTTAGGATGTGTCCAAGCCATAAACATCTTTGCTTTTTGATCACTTTAAAAAGCCTGCTTTTTTTCTGTCATATTTTCCCCAACTTGTTCATTTGTCAATTTTCCAACCTAGGTAATTCTTGTCATTTGTTGATAACACGTTTTAAATGCCGTATACATTTTTCATCATGTTTATTCATCGTCCATATTTCAGAAACATATAATATGACTGGCCAGATGCACATACGAATGTTTCTTTTCCGCAGATCACACGATATATTCCTTGATGTTAGGTTTTTCTATCAATGCCCTCTTTGTGACCACAATACTTGATGACTGGCATTTCCTAATGTAATGCTACTCAACAGTCAGGTCCCTCTATGTAATAATGCCCACTACGTGACACATCAGTTGAGCAAAACTTCTAAATAATTAAATACAAGGTCGTAAGTAACGTGACGTTGTACGAGAATCTGTAGCGGTTCTCTCCATTTCGGTAACTTACGGGGTATGTGAGCCGGTCGCGCTCAGAATGCAATGGCAAACTACTGAGCAAAATCTTGCCAAGAAATCAACAATCGGTGTATAAATTAGTACCAATTTATTATAATAACAGCAAATAAAAACCTTTAAAAGTTACAAATTCACGAATATCACAATTTGTAGACAAATGAGGTGGTTTAAAATAATTAAATATGAAATAACACCCAAAAGAAACCAGAAGACAATGGTGTTTTAATTTCTTCAATTCTTCGTAATTCAAGTCAAACGTAATCTTAATCAATTCAAGACACTAATGTCAGATGACAGTAACCATAAGTAACGATGAAATACTGCAGACCTACACCATGATCCAGCTCAGATGGTTTAGTCACGTCTGCAGAATGGGAGGAAGACTGATCACTATGATAAACACCGGAGTCCAACAATCAAAAGTATAGGACAACCAATAGTTTATTGAAGCAACCATGATGAACAGTCACTGCAGACTGGACATGACAAAAGTTCACAAAAAGCCACAGATAAAACTGCCAAGGATGCTGCAGATAAAAGGTTGCACAGAAGTGAGCCAGAATAAATCTGTAGAATCAACTCAGAATTCTTCAAGGCTGGTAGATCAGTATTTGGTGGCTGATATGTGCATACACCTGAGCATACATACAAAACATTCTTGATCTTGCCAACACGCTCTTACAAAGACATTACTGCCACAGCATACCAAATACTCTAACTACACTTACTGTTGTGAAGTTTCTACAACATAGAAAATAAATATGCCAGAATTAACTGCGGTGGCATGCCTGTAAAATACGAGCAGAATCAGTTTGTTTTTTTTGCTTTTTAAACCAAGTAAACCCTGTAAAAAAACATTCAAAATAAATATACTGGAAACATATCACATATTATTATAACTTTCCAAACATGTTGAAGTCTAATGCATAGCTAGGAATTGGAGTTATAAAAATGTGAACTGTTGTAAAAATCAGAATTACCCTCCATTCACATGCCAAAAACATGATATCAGGAAAGGCTAACACCACAGTCATCCTGATTAGTCAAAACAAAACCCTGTGGGGGCTTGAACCTTAAACATTGAGTGGACAAGGTGTTGCATTAATCACTGTATTACCGTGATTCAATGAGAAAGCAGCAGTTAAATACAGCTCTGCTTGAGCAAACAACAGCCAATGCATTGATGTCATCCCTAGGATGCTGCACTGATGTCATGGGCGCTGTCAGACGAGGGTTTGACGCCTGCCTTCAGCATCTATTAAGAAAGGGAAAGCCTGACCATCTATAGCTCCATGCATTCAGAGCTACAAGACATGATGGTTCTAGCAGATCACACAACATTAGCTTCATCATTTACATAACAAAAATAAAACAATGGTAAGTGGTTCAACTTGAGTCCATTCTTGCAAATTCAATGCAGCAAGTAATCAAAAGCAAGATCTGCAGCAAGTAATCAAAAGCAAGATCTGCAGCAAGTAATAAAAAGTAAGATCTGCAGCAAGTAATCAAAAGTAAGATCTGCAGCAAGTAATCAAAAGCAAGATATGCAGCAAGTAATCAAAAGATCTGCAGCAAGTAATCAAAAGTAAGGTCTGCAGCAAGTAATCAAACGTAAGATATGCAACAAGTAATCAAAAGATCTCTAGCAAGTAATCAAAAGTCAGATCTGCAGCAAGTAATCAAAAGATCTGCAGCAAGTAATCAAAAGTAAGATCTGCAGCAAGTAATCAAAAGATGTGCAGCAAGTAATCTAAAGTAAGATCTGCAGCAAGTAATCAAAAGTAAGATCTGCAACAAGTAATCGGAAGTAAGAAATGCAACAAGTAATCAAAAGATCTGCAGCAAATAATCAAAAGCAAGATATGCAGTAAACAATGCTATTTAAGTATCCCCATACTGGGTATATGGTGCTAGTCCTATATTATTAGACCCACCGGCGCTCAATGGGTGATGTGACAAAAGCACACGGGTTGCCTGTACTCCCAGGCAATAGTTTTGTGTGCTACGAGGACCCGAAAGGGAAGCAAAGAATAGTACCACTGTAACCTCCCAATGCATGTTTAAGAGGCAACTAAGAAGAGTTTATGTGGGATGGGCTGCCTTGTCTTGAGGGGACACTTTAGCAACAAAATCCAACTGATCATAAACAAGCCTACAAAGGGCTTGGTGTGGGTAGGTTAACAGCTTTTGTTTCAGTGGGAGATGAAAGGCAAAAAACAGAATGCATTGTGACCTCTGTATCACTGGTGTATCGTGGAGCAAAGCTGAGCATTTAATATATAACAACAGTAGTATGTTACTTTGTTGCTATATGCACTCGCTAGTGTACATCGAAGTGCTGCATCCATGTAATGGCAGGGAACCAGTCCCTAACATGCTGTTACTGTGGAGGGCTACTGTACCTTTAAAAGCAACAGCAAACTACTGAAAATAAACTTGCCAAGAAATCACAAAGAGCCAAATAATACAGGGGTTGACTGCCACGTCCTGTAAAGGATACAAAATCAACTTTTTAACTGTACATTTCTTCTTCTTATTGTCCATGCCATGTGGAATTGATGATCATGTCTGTTCAGCATTCTGTCTCATGTGCTGCCAATAATTTCTGATACTGATATTTCTCCATGTGATGATGTCAAACTGTCCAGCATCTTCTCTCTTGGTCTCCCCTCTGCATCCCCTCCAATTTTCCTTTTGTGACAACATAATCCAGCTTTCCCCTTCTCATGACGTGTCTAGTGAATGTGGATTATCCTCTTCTGATGTGAGTAACCAGTTCCTTTTGTGAGTTAACTTCTGTCAAGACAGATTCATTGTTCTTGATATTCATCCCCAGTGTTCTCGACATTCTTCTATAAAACCACATCACTGCAGCTTCCACATAATTCCTCACTTGTCTCCCGATTGCCCATGATTTGCTTCTACACATCAGAATTGGTTCAATATAGCTCTTAAGAACGCTTTTCCTCACCTCGATAGACACAAATAAATTGCAGAGGATATTCTTCATCTTACGAAATGTCACCTTTGATTGGGATATTTCACATTTAACTTTCTTAATACATCTTCCATCTTCTGTTATTCATCATCATCATCATCAACTTCCACTTTTGCTGTCAAGCATTGAGGGGAGGAATAATTGGCACTCCAGTGCCCAATGGGTGGCATTGGATAGTGTCATTCCGTGTGATTTTACAACGTCTTTGATGTCGTCAATCCATTTTCTTCTTGGACGATCTCGTTCTCATTGCAAATGATCTTTGATGTAAGGCCAGTGATGGTAGTTGCTGGTGTTGCATTCTAACGAGATGGCCAAACCACTTGATCTTCTGCCTTTCAATAAACGTGGCAAACGATGTTGATCCCACTGTCTGTCTGATAACATTTCTTACATAGTCTCGGATTGTTAAGTTGGCAGCTCTTCTCAGGCATCTCATCTCACAGGTGTTGATTTTGCGAAAGTGTGAATTGGAAGTTTGAGATTGGTAGCATCTTCTGTTATTAACATACCCAAATACTTAAATACATTTAAATAGACATATATCATCACTTCAACAGTGCCTTATTCATTTTCATAACATTGATGGGGAGGCAAAGCAATATTAAGGTGAATGATTTCTAAAATATGCTGTGATCTCGAATCAGCAATGTCTAGGAATAGTATTCCTGCACTCTGTGTGATTCATCATCATCATCATCTTCTTCCACTTCTGCCGCCAAGTGTCGTGGGGAGGAATAATTTGCATTCCAGTGCCTAATGGGTGGCACTGGATAGTGTTATTCCGTGTGATTGTACAATGTCTTTGATATCGTCAATCCATTTTCTTCTCGGGCGTCCTCTTGCTCTCGTCGCAAATGATCTTTGACGTAGGGCCAGTGCTGGTAGTTATGGTGTTGCATTCTAACGAGATGGCCAAACCATTTGATCTTCTGTCTTTCAATAAATGTGGCACAAGATGTTGATCCCACTGTCTGTCTGATAACAACATTTCTTATTCGGTCTTGGATTGTTAAGTTGGCAGTTCTCCATAGGCATCTCATCTCACAGGTGTTGATTTTGTGAAAGTGTGATTTGGATAATCCAAGTTTAAGATAGGTAGCATATTCTGTTATTAACATCCCAAATACTTAAATAAATTTAAAGAGACATATATCATCACTTCAGCAGTGCCTTACTCAATCTTCATTTTTGATAAAATTGATAGACATTTACAAATGTCAAAAATGAAATGATCATCTCACCAAGTAACATGCATTCAGCAGCCTCAATCACCATGCCAAATTTAAGCTTGATTGATATGTTTCCTCTTTTCATCTGCACTGTCTCCAAAATATGATTTCCCAAAATATGGCGCATACAAGGTGTCATCATCATCATCAAGTGCCCTGCCAGCTGGCGCTAGGCGTTCATGGCTCTCCACAGATCCGGTCTTTGGTGTTCTGGATTAACTCTGCTGATGATATTCCTCCATGCCACCGTCTCAATCCGTCCAGTATCATTTTCTTGGTCTGCTTCTGCCTCTCTTCCCCTCAATCTTTCCAGTTGTCACGATGTTCTCCAATGTCTCTCTTCTCATCACATGACCAAAGAAAGCTGTTTGTCTCTTTCTTATTGTTGTATATAGTGTTCTAGTTTCATTAGCCTCTTTTAGGCAATCGTTGTTAGTTACCCTGGTGGTCTAAGGAATTCGCAACATTCGTCTTAAAAACCACATCCCTTACGGGACGCTGCAGTCAACACCAGCATTTTTTTAGCTGTACTAGGCAAGTGTTACGTTCAGTAGTTTGCCACTGCTTTCTGAATGACCGGCTCCCATACCAGTACATTATAACACAACGTGACATGGTCTGCTGCACAAATCGGTCGCAGCTGAGCTTCAAACGCCTGGTACCCGGCTCACGAACCGCGTTCGCAAGCCTTTGGCCATGGAGACTGGCCAAAGTTCTTCCTAATTTGTTCATTTACATTCCAAGATTCGCTGCCATTAGTCAAGCAATATTAAAGTGAATGATATCTGAAATATGTTGTGATCTCGAATCACAAGGTCTAGGAACAGTATTTCAGCACTATGTCTGTTTTATAACAGATTAATGTAAATAAAAGGGGGACAGCAGCAGTTATATGACAACAATGTTACAACAATCAAAAGTTTAAGTAATGCAAACCATCTTGACAAAAATCTCAATACAATGAGAAACAATTCATGTTTAACAAACTCTTAATAAATATATAGAAAAATTACAACTGACTAAAATTGAGGGAAAGAAAGCTGCTTATAATTTTTGAAATATGACATGGTGAACATACACTGGAATCAGTTTCAACAAGCATCACACTTGAAACAGTCAATGAATCACATACTAGAAACTTTCAACTCAATCACGTCATTGACATGCATTACGCTTCCAAATTTTAATGGAATAAGTTACTTTCTAGCATTAGACTCCACACTATTAATGGACTCACATCTTTAAGCAGAACAAACTTCATTATCTCCATTGAATCAGGTCTCTGACAAGGCAGTAGGCTTCAAACTACTAATAGGATCACAACTTTAACCAGCATAAACTTCTCATTATCTGCATGGAATCACATCTACAACAAACTTTCAAAGTAGTTTCCTGACAAATGTTCCACTATACACTTTTAATGGAATCAGTCCTTTAAAATTTGAGGCTGGCCAGGTGCATAGTCTGTCCCATGTGTTTCTGTTTACACAGTATTGGACATCAACTGTGGATAGCTGCAGCTTCAGCAAACTGAAGTAAGTGCCAAATTGTTCTTTAAAAAAGAAAACATGTAATTAATTCAAAGGAGTAAGTGCTTTGACAAACTTTACTTTTTTTCGTACTTGTATAAATAGTAGTAGTTTCACCTTTTGCCAAACATGGCATAAAAATGTAAGAGACAGATGGCAAATAATAACTAATGGTGATTAATACACCGATTTCATCATAAAGTAAAAAAAAAGTGACAACCATTTATCCAGTTTTGAGGTTTTGTGTTAAGTCTGTCTCAGCAGTATGCAAACTTCATTTCTACAGAACTAATTTTGCTATAAATATGTATTACATAGATATTTTTTCAAAGCTGATGTAAAGGTAACAAGACTTCATTCTCATGCAATATTAAGAGAAATGATTCATATTCTCTTTTCTTGACCAATAGATGATGTAGTCAGTATAATTCTATTTTACCTCCAAGAATATGATCATTCTCATGCAATATTACGGGAGATGGTTATACACCCATACACTCTTTACTTTACCAATGGATGATGTAGTCAATATAAGTTTATTTTACTTCCCAGAATATGATAATTCTCATGCAATATGAAGGGAGATGGTTATATGCCCATATACATTTTTCTTGACCGATGGATGCTGTGGTCAGTATAATTCTATTTTACCTCCCAGAATACAATCATTCTCATGCAATATTATGGGAGATGGTTATATGCCCACATTCTCTTTACTCGACCAATGGATGCTGTGGTATCATTCTATTTTACTTTCCAGATTATGATCATACTCATGCAATATTACGGGAGATGGTTATGCATCCAAATTCACTTTACTTGACCAATGGATGATGTGGTCAGTATAATTCTATTTTACCTCCCAGAATATGATCATTATTCTCATGCAATATTACGGGAGATGGTTATGCGCCCACATTCACTTTACTCAACCAATGGATGCTGTGGTGAGTATCATTCTATTTTACCTTCCAGATTATGATCATTCTCATGTAATATTACGGGAGATGGTTATATGCCCATATACTCTTTTCTTGACCAATGGATGCTGTGGTCAGTATCATTCTATTTTACCTCTCAGGAAATTATCTAGCACCCAGTTTATGAGTCTGACTTTTCCCTCCAGTATGGTCTTTTGGTTTTTATAACTGGGTGCTGTGGTAGCGTAGTGACTAGTACACTTACCTGTCAGCCCAGTGACCATCTGTGCAAACCCCCAATAGGGCGTGGATTATTTTTAATTGACAAGGGCTCAAGGGAATACTATGGAAACTAAAGACGGCTGGCGCGACAGTGACCACGCCCTCTACCAAGCTTTGATTGGTCTATACAAATATGAGGCTATCACCATATATCTACTATGCCACAAGGCGTGTAAAAGAGACCAACTGAATAATTTGACCATGTTAAAACCACGAAACTCTTATTAAAGTGATAAAAAGTACCCTTTACATTTTATCACTTTAATCAGAGTTTCATGGTTTTAACATGGTAAATTATTCAGCTGGTCTCTTTTTTATTGACTTTCACTAGTTCTCCTTTTAATGACTTCCACTAGTTCTCCTTTTATTGACTTTCACTACTCCTTTTATTGACTTTCACTACTCCTTTTATTGACTTTCACTAGGTCTCATTTTATTGACTTTCACTAGTTATAATTACATTTTCAGCTTCTCTATGACTTGTATATTTGTTTGCTTTTGTTTCCATAAAATTCAAAATTGTTTTCTATATATACATTTCCAGGGTATGACTTTGATCGTCTAATTAGTTATTCATTGTCCATACTTCTGATCTATATACTAGTGCTCAGTACATATAATATTTGATTTGTTTACCCTTTTCAGATATTTATATATGAATAATGATGATATGCACAAATATATTACACAATTTACTGCCTGGCATATTTTGCTGTATATCATCAGGTGCACACTACAGGAAAAAAACATGATACTGGAAGGCCCCTGTTAACGTCGAGGTTACGTTCTTGGAAAACGCGAGATTAAGTGAAATGGCATACAGTGAAACATTATTTCCCATTGAATTAAATGAAATACAGTGTATTGTGTAATGTTTATTTTGATGGTTGTTGATATTTATTGGCTAAATAGAGGTGGGTTGGGGTGAGTGGTAGAATTATTGGGATACAGAGGCATTAAAACCACGACTCGCTCCAAAACTATCATAGTACTGCTCTCACCCGCTTTCTTAGCTAGATCTTCATAGAGAGACTTTGCTATCTCTTGGATAGCCATCTTGCTCACAGGCATATTCCATTGGTTCTGGTCTTCAATCCAGATGGCCAATAGTGCTTCCATGTTCTCAGTAAAAGTGCTTCTGGTATGAGTGACCTTGGAAGCACTCAAAGGAGTTACGTTTTAGCACTCTTTGATTTTGTCAGTACCTGCATGAATTGTCCTTACCATGGTTGGAGGTAAACCATGGACTTTACTGATATCAACAGCCCAATCGCCAACCTCAAAACGACGTAACACATCTAACTTCACCTCAAGAGTAACACTTTTCCTGGTTCTCTTAAACCAGACAGCACTATCAGCACTTACTGTGTGCTTTGAACTCATAATTATGGGTGATTACATGATAAAATCCTGGAAAAACGCATTGCACAAAATGTAAAATGGCTACGTTAACGCATCATAGCAACACAGGTGACGACGTTATAGCAGAACATAGTGATGTAAAGTGAAGTTATGTCCCATTGTGACGACGACGTTATAGCAAAACGACGTAAACCGAAGCAACGTATAGTGGGGACTTCCTGTACAGTGAAACATGCCTTGCAATATACCTTTTGTATTAATTATTCAAATTCACAACAGGAAATCATTGTTTTGAATATTAATATTTGTTTCATGTTGTTGGATGTATTTTTGGCCTTTCCTATTATCTTTGCGATTTCTGTTTCACCTCTCCGTCACCTGTTATTACATGCACGAGGCACACTTAATTATAATTACAACCTTTACATTTATCTTTTCATATTGCTGGCAAATATCTCAAATCCTGAATATGACTTTGAATAAATTAAAGTACTATTTATAAGACTATAAACAAACGCATTATATAAGACTACAAATAATAAATACTATTATTTATAAGGCCATAAATAACTGCACCATTTATAAGACTATAAACTAAAGCAGTTTATAGACTATAAACAAAAGCACTCTTTGTAGACTATGAATAAAAGCACTATTTATAAGAATGTAAATAAATCTACCATTTACAAGCCCATAAATAAAAGCACTATTTATATGACTATAAATAAAAGCAAGATTTCATTAGACTATAAAATAACTGCACCATTTATAAAAGCACAACATATGCTGAAAGAACAAACACAACTTTCAATTCAATGGGTTGCAAATGGGCTACATTAAGGGTACTTAAACATAAACAAACAAATGTTTCATATTAAAATTAACTGTCTAAAGAAACCATATTTACTAATGGGTGGGGGAAAAAAAGCAACAATGCCATCTAAATTATGACACCCAGTGAATTCCGAAAGATTTCCACAATGAAAAAGGCACTGGAATATTACAAATTGCCAGCAAGCAAATGTACTTAACAATGTTATTTTGTTAAACAATGGAAAATTTGACACAAGAAGAATAAGCAATTTTTCTTATGCCACAATTGATACATTAACTACATCTAAGGGATTGTCAGATTGTTCAGTCTGAAGACTAGAATTGCCAACGTAAATATCAAAGACCGAATAAGAAATGATGTTATCAGACAGACAGTGGGATCAACACCTTGTGCCACATGTACTGAACGGCAGAAGATCAAATGGTTTGATCATCGCGTTAGAATGTAACACCATCAGTGCTGGAACGACAACTACTCCTCCCCACACTGAAGAATCACCATCATGCGCGGTCATGTTTTACCATCTCACATGATCACCAGAGTTGTGAATCAGCTCTGTGCTATTGTCTCGACCATGCTATGTAGCCAAGTGATCCAGGTATTTACTTCTCTGCCTTCCCTTAGTTCTTTTCCACTCAATCTTGCTAGCTGTTACCAAGTTCTCTAGTTTATTTCTTCTCATAACATGTCCAAAAAAATTGTGACTATGTCAAACTTTTCTAATCAGTTTTGCTTCTTGTAGGACTTGCTCATTGGTTTTTCTGTCTGTCCGTGATATTCTTTGCATTTTCCTCAGAAACCACATTTCTACTGACATCAGATGTTTTTCAGCTTGTCTGCTCATTGTTCACATTTCACAACCATACAAAAGTACTGGTCTTATGTAGCACTTCAACACTCTTTTTCTTGTTGCAATTGACATCTTTTTATTGGTCTGTTTTCCATCTTGCAAAAGGCTACCTTTGCCATAGCAATTCTTGTTCTAATCTCTTCAAGGCACCTTGCATAAGATGTTATGACTATTCCGAGAAAGTTTTACCTATTCACTTGTTTAAGAACATTCCCATTTACTTGTATATTACATTGTGGTATTTCTTTCTTCTTAGTGATGACCATTATTTCTATCCTCTTACAATTTAATTCTTACCCTAGTTGTTCCACTGTGTACAACAACCGCATCTACAAAATGTTGCACACCCTGTTCACTGTCCACAATCAATACTGTATCATCCATATATCTAATGTTATTAAAGTTACGTCCCCCATTGGTGATTCCTCTCATAAGGAATTGAATTAAGATATTTGGACAGGCTGCTCTATCATTAATCTATGTGACTGGCCGTAAACTTCATCATCATTATGATCACATGCCGTCAAGTGGCATAGGCATTCATGCGTCTCAACATATTTTGGTCCCTGTCATTGTGGATCAATTCTAAGGATGATATTCCCGCCTGCCACTGTCTCAGTACATCCTACATTATGTCTCAGTCTGTCCCTGCTACTTCTAGCACTGATCTGTCCAGTCATTATGGTTTCCAAGGCTTGTCTTCTCATCACATGACCAAAGAACTGTTTCTCACCCTCTTACATCTGTATACCAAGTTCTACTTTCATTAGGCTGGTCTCCGTGGCGAAGGGGTTATGAACGCGATTCGAAACACAGCGGTGCTGGTTTTTTTTTAAAAAGGTATAGGCGTGCCAGTCGTTCAGAAAGCAATGGCAAACTACTGAACGTAAAACTTGAACCACGAACAGCCAAAATACTAGAGTTGACTGGCACATCCTGTTAAGGACATGCAACTAAATTACAATTTACTTTCATTAGTCTTCCAGGAACTCGTTAGTTAGCATGGCAGTCAACGGTATTTGCAACATAGAATACCAGAAACCACATCTCCGATGCCTTCAAGCTCTTCCTAATTTGTTCATTAACATCCCATGATTCACTGCCATACAGCAGGACATGGTGTATATAACATTTCAGTACTCGTTTTCTGACATTAAACTTACTCCTGAGAAATTAATATGGTGGTTTTTTTCCCTTGCTGTTCCAATCATCCAAAGGATAAGGTAATGAAAAAGATAACAGAATGGCAGATAATGCCACTGAAGAGTGAAGTCGTATTTCTGCATATATATAAAGTCATGGACTGAGACAGGGTGATCAGCTTCCTTTATTGCTGTTCGGATCCGATCCGAAGAGAGAAAAAAAAGTTTTCCACCTTGATCAACCCGCTTCTTCAACCTTGGTTTAATTGTGGTGGTTCATAGCGCGGCCCTAGTTTCTTTTTCTTCTGTGCCAGTTAGTTGACTTTTCTATAAAACAGATTTCATGCCTGTGACGTCAGCTGGAGGTTTGGCCAATGCAGTATCCTTTGTGTTTGTCTCTTCTGGCTTATCCATCTATCAGTGATGGCTCATGGCTCTTTCTGTGCACATTTTATGAGGCTGGTTGGGTCCCAGGTCTGTATTGATCGAACATTAAATCTTGAGCTTGGGGATTTGAAACCCAGATCTCCGGGTTAGCATGTCAGTGTTTGGTTTGGTTTGTAAAATAAAATCCATTAATTGCACTCAGATATCTCCGTAACTGCTCCAGTCTCCTCCTATAGACCACACAAGAAGATTCTCAGCACTGTGCACGAACTCCAAATGTGCATATAGCAGTATCACTTTTTCCTTTTATTCCCCCATTGAGGCATAGGCCCTGAACCGACTCACGCCAAGTCATCCTATCTGGTGGTATCTCCTGCAGCTTCCTTCATGTCCTCCCAATATTATTCATCTCCATCTTTAATTCTCCTCGCCATGTGTTTTTAGGTCTCCCACTATTGTGTTCACCTTGAGGATTCCAGACAAAGGAGTGCCTAGTTATGCTATCTTCAAGTTTTCTCAATGTGTGACCTGTCCATTGCCGGCATCTTTTCCCCACCTTTTGATTCACTAGAATTGTACTTCTCTCAATGAGCTCTACCATGGTGATTCTGTCATACCACTTTAGTCCTAATATTTTGCACAGGCACCAACTAATGAATGTTTGTAGTTTATTATAATCTGTTTACTTTTGTCTGCCCCAATATAAAATTCCATATCTCAGTAACTAACTGAGGGAAAATGATGAGATTTAGCATATAACCTTATCATTATGTCCACCCAACAAAAAATTATTTGTTCTGGAGATTGTACAGCAGATTTCAAAGTTTGTTTATATGCAGCATATAAATTACGGGATAGAGATGAAGTCCATGTTATTAAATGTATTACCTCTTCACACGGAAACATTAGCGCTGAATAGTTCAATTTTCTCATGGGACATAGGATTGGCCTTATAACAAGTGCCAACTGTTACCTGAACTGGTGGAAAATTACTGTAAAACAAGTTTTTTTTAGCGAGAAATCACTAGTTTTTCACCAAAACATCAAAGAAATGTCACCGCTTTCCATGATTTAAGTTGCTTTTGGACCTATTCCTTGGGTGGGGGTAAATATAAGACGGCAGGAAAAATCTCACAACAATGCAACAGACGGTTTTCAAAATAATTGATCGTGAATGAAGGCATTCATTTCTGGACAGACTATAGTAATCCTTTTTCTTCAAATGTCCATGTTCGTGAATGTGCTGAGCGTAGAAAACTATTGCCACTACTATATATACTCCAAATAACGATTCACGATTCTGAGGGAGCCGAGGTAGCAAAATGGCTTGACGCTCAGCTGTCAATCCAGTGGCCATGGGTTCTTCTTCTTCTTCTGAGTGTTGTTTTGAGCATGATTGTGTTGTGCCTGTTTATAGCAGAGCTGCATTATTTGCACCTTTCGCCGACATATCCGACTTCTTCAGGCATTTGTTGACCTTCGGGTTAACCTTCCCTGGGCCATGGGTTCAACCTGGAAATGTCTCGGAAGTAAAAGCGGCCAGCATGACACTGACCGCACCCCCATTGATTGCCACATGACTTATACAAGTATGGGTCTGGCACCAAATTCTCAATGGCCGAAGGGTCCTTTACTTTTTTACCTACAGATTCAGAGACTGATCCTTTTCTTTGGTTTACAAAACATCATTTTTCAATATAACAGATATGATTGCTCCAGTTTCCTTTCACAGATCACAAAAATATAAAACTAGCCTTATTTTTGGTAACCCACTTTTACAAATCACCCAGACATATATACTAATACAATACAGCAAATAATCTTTCGTTCACAGATACAAAAATAATTTGTTTTTAAAAATAACCCCAAAAATTATGTAGCCACTGAAACTAAGGCATACAAATGTCAGAGCCTAGCAGCAACATCGTTACGGCGCCCGGCGGACAAGAGTTGTCGCGCTGGCGAGATTCTTACCTGACACGCGACCAGCGCTGACGACAGACGCACGCAAAGCCACGTGACCCCACCAGAGGCAGTGGGCAGTGTGTGTTAATCTCAGACCAAGCTGGGACTGGACATCTGAACGGACGTGTGTGTCGAGAGCAAGGCGTTTTGTGTGAATCTCCGTGGTTGTGAGCTGAACGACTGATATCGTGAGCGTCAGACCTATGAGCTGTATTGTGGTTGTGAGTTGTTATATGTTGTACATTGCTGTAACTATTGTTATGTATTTAACGTGGTAATAAATCCATAGAAATTGTGTTGCTGTGTCTTACGTCGAATCACGTTGTACTTGTACTGTCTCACATGTGTTAGCCAACGAGCCTAATAGAAGATCCTGACATGTGTGGACGTGGGTTGCTCGTCTTTATTTAAGAACCTAATATATTTAGACGTGTGTTGTTCGTCTTTGTGATTTAAAACTTTAAAACTATAATTCTTGTGCTGGTAAAATTTGTCAAGGTTATAGTGATGTACATGTGATCGGAAAAGTCTCAGTGTGATCCATTACTACATTGTCTAAATATGTTTAAGATCATTAGTAAATGTACAGTACATATTGTTTGATCCTGTAAACGTGTTAAACATTTGTGATTTGTAAAAATTGTCACCGTTTGACCTTGTCAACCTTGTGATTTTGCCGCCATTTTGACCTTGTCGCCATCTTGTAAACTTGATGTCTTTGTCCTTACTGAATGTCATCTTGATGTAAGTGATGTGTCATCAATGTTATTGAGTGTTCAAATACAGATAGATTGTTTTTGTGTATTGAGTTTGTGGAACGCAAAGAGTTTTGGAAAGAGTGTAACTTCTGTTGAAAGAAACACTGTTGACGACAAATTTACGACATACAATTATACTCGACGCCATCCAAACCCAATCAACACTTAGTGACTTGCAGGCACACACCAACAAACACACGCTAACTTATTTCTCTCCAAAAACAAAGCAGGTTTTTGCGTACCATCCATAATCCTTCCGTAGAGGTCATTAGTGGTTCTGAAGTACGACCTTACAGTTTTCTAGCCCGATTGCCCAACCATTCGTCATCATATCCAAGGGCACTTGAGTATATTTTTCTTCACTTTAACTTTACGTATGCATTAGTGGGCACGCATCGTATAGTCAAATCAATTGTAAGTTATTTTTCTACTAACCATTTACAATATATTTTGTGTGGTTGATTTTCATTTACATATTTTCTCCATCATGTCGTCATTATTTGATTTCATCGATATGGGTTTAAAATTAAAGTTAGAAGGTGATGAATTAACAAAATGGAGTGAAAAGAAATACGCTGAGTACTGTGAACGCGAAGATAGAGCAGCTGAAAGAGCTCTAAAACAGGCAGAGATTGAAAAAGCTGCCAAGCAAATAGAGGCTGAAACAGCATTAAAGCATGCCGAAGTAGAAATGGCTGCAAAGACAAAGCAAGCTGAGATAGACAGTGAACTTAAGAAAGCAGAAATAGCAGCTCAGAGTAAGAGAGAAGAACTTGAATTACAATTGAAAATTAAACAACTCGACACTGAGACTGCAATGAATAAAGAGTCAAAGAAATCTGAAAGACTGGAAAAAGAAAACCAGTATAAGAAGTACCAAGGTATCGTTCGTAACTATACCTCGGGTGACTGCATAGCAGCCTTTACCCAAAATTTTGAGACTTTAATGGAACATTACCAAGTTCCACTTTCGGAATGGAATATTTTATATATGAGGAGTCTATCTGGGGAACCTCTGAAAGTCATTGAAACCATCCCCAAAGACCTCAGAAAAGAGTACCATTACATTAAATCTAAAATAATGGCACATTTCATGTTAGATGAGGCAGGGTACAGAGAACAGTTCAGTAAACTGAGTCCAAAATCAACTCAAACGTTCTCTGACTACCTCTGTTTAGTCCGAGACATTTTCAGCAAATGGACTTCATCAGCCAAAATTAACAAAAATTATGATAAATTAGAAGATCTCATTATTCGAGATAAAGTTATTTCTTCTATCCCAACATCTTTTTCTAAGTTCTTGCAGGAGAATGAATGCACAAGTGTGGAAGAAATGGAAAGACGTGGTTCGGCCTATTATACGGCAAATAAACAGTGTTTTGCCACTGAAGCTACTGACAGTAACTGGGTAGCAGCAGCCAACTATGAGAAAAACTATAGTAGGCAAAAACCAAACAGGCCTACCTCTGAAAAATTTAGACATTGTGTTCATTGTAAAATGTCTCATTATTTGAACGAGATGTGCGATAAAAACCCAGGGTACCAAACATACTTGCAAAATATGGTAAACAGACAAGACAGAGAACGTAAATCATTCAAAAGCTTACGTAAATGTTTTCTCTGCAAGGCGTACGGTCACCATCGCATGGATTGTAAAGGCAGGCATATGACCAACAAAGCCAATGCCGCCTTGTTCGATAGTTCAGCGTCAGAAGACGAAAATACAGAAAAACATCCTGTACATGCAGCACAGGCTTGTGACGTATTTAGTTCCAACACATGCACTGTCTGTAATACCTTCTTTGAAAATGGTATCTTAACATGCGGGCACGCCATCCCTATTGCTAATGAGGAAGGTAACTTAGTAATAGACTCAAAAGGCAAATTAGACATCTATCACGGGTATGTTAATGGCAAGTTCGCTACAGTACTTCGCGACACCGGGAGTACACTTATTGGCCTGAAAACAACATTCATAACACCTACAGACTACACAGGTAGACACATCACATGTAGAACATTTTCAGGCAATATTGAAAAATATCCATTAGCTTGGGCATACATCGAAACACCATTCCTCACCGGAAAAGTAAAGGTCGCAGCACTTACAAACCCAGTGTGCGATATAATCATAGGAAATTTACCGGAGGTGAATGACAAACCTCATAACCATGACACAACATCACTATGTATTAATGATAACACATCACCACCAAATGTCATTGAAAATGTCATATCACCTGTTGAATGTATGTTAGCTAATGCAGCACTAAGTTCTCATCACATCATTGACGATATTATTCCATCATCATCTGATGTCATTGAGTGTGTGAACGCAGTAACAAGAGCTACTGCTAGAGTGCAAGATGATAGTAACCAAACTGAGGCTATTCAAATGCTTAGCCCAGAAGTACCACCTAGTGACTCGATGAAGGAAACATTCATAACAGCTCAAAAAGCTGATCCTTCACTGTCAAAGTATTTTGACCTGATCGGCAAAAAGCCAAGAGTAACGAAAAATGCTAAATGGCATTTTGCTTTATACAATGATATACTCACCAGGTACTACACCAGAGGTGACGTTACAACAAAGCAAACTGTGTTACCAACTACTTATCGTAGGCAAGCTTTACATCTTGCTCACGATATACCTTTTGCAGGTCATATGGCATATGTTAAAACCAGGTCAAGACTATTGACACAGTTTCATTGGCCAAAATTCTGTAATGACATAAAAACTTATTGCAGAAGTTGTGATACATGCCAGAAACTGGTAAAGAAAGGGAAACACCCACAGGCAAAGTTACAAGTCACTGACTTAGCCAGTCGACCTTTTGAAAAATTATCAGTTGACATTGTGGGCCCTCTTAGTCATACAACAACTAGAGGGAATAAATATATTCTAACAATTATTGATCAATGTAGTCGCTGGCCAGAAGCGATTCCGTTAAAGAACATTACTGCCAACGATATCATGGAAGTGTTCTTCCATATTTTTTCCCGAATTGGGTTTCCAGATACCATCCAGTCTGATAGAGGCACGCAGTTTATCGCTGCATCCACTCAAGCTTTCACTAAAATGTTAGGAGTGAAGCAAGTCTTCAATAGCCCCTATCATCCTCACTCGAGCGGGATTATAGAAAAGCTTAATGGGGATCTGAAGCACATGCTAGCCAAAGTAACTCAAGATCACCCCAATAACTGGGATGTATACTTACCAGCTGTTCTTTTTGCTTATCGCGAGGTACCACATTCTAGTACCGGTTTCTCTCCTTTTGAACTCATCTATGGTGCCAAACCACGCGGCCCATTAACAATTTATCACCAAATGTTAACTGATTCCACTCCAGTATTGAAACCCATATCATCATTTGTGTATGTAACATCATTGCGTGAAAGGATAATGAAATCATGTGAAATTGCTAAAAGTGCACTAAAACTATCTGGTGCTACTTACAGACAATACGCAGACAAAGGTAACAGGACTATAACATTGACAGCTGGACAGGACGTTCTACTACTACTACCTAGTGACAGACAGCTACTGACAGATTCTTGGCAAGGACCTTTTAAAGTGACTAAGACAAATCTCACCTGTTGACTACGAAATCCTGATAAAAGACAAACACAAAATATTTCACATCAATATGCTAAGACCATACTACAACAGAGACAACGAACAAGACGATACGACAGCTTGCACCGTGATAATAGATCACGAAGATGACGATTCTAGCGACGACATTCCAACACCTACATTAGACACGACAAACTGCTTGAAGGAGATCAAGATCAATCCAAACCTAAGTCAAGCAGAGACAAACAGTTGCAAACAGTTGATACAACACTACAACACCATCTTTTCAGACAACCCAGGACAAACAGAGTTAGTACAGCATCACATCACACTCACATCAAACACACCCATAAGATGCAGACCATACACCATACCATTACATTACAAGGAACAACTACATCAGGAAATCATCAACTTAGAAAAAAACAACATCATCAGACGATCCCTATCAGACTTCTCTTCACCTATGGTCATTGTACGGAAAAAGGACAACACAATACGACTTTGCATTGATTACAGAAAACTGAACAAAATAACTGTTTTAGATCTTGAACCAATGGCAAATACGGACGATCTTCTGACAGAACTGACTGACGCGAAGTTCTTCACGACCCTTGACATGTCTAAAGGTTACTGGCAGATTGCTGTACATGAAGACAGCAGACATCTAACAGCTTTCGCCACGCCTTGGGGACTGTACGAATGGTGCAAACTTCCATTTGGGCTAGTCAATGCCCCAGCCACATTTGTACGCATGACACGACTCCTCCTATCTGACATCCCTAATATAGTTTCCTATATTGACGACATCTGTGTCCATACAGAGACAATGACGGAACATATAAAGATACTGGAACAGACACTAGAACGTATCAGACAGCACGGACTGACAGTGAAGCCCTCAAAGGTGAGCATGGCTTACCAAGAGATATCATTTTTGGGGTACAGAATATCCAATGGCTTTGTCATGACAGACAACAAAATTGTCTCGAAAATTCTAAAACTGTCACTTCCAACAAATAAGAAACAAGTCCGCAGTTTATTGGGACTTATTAATTATTACAGGAACTTCATTCCTGATTTTTCAGAATTGACTGAGGTTTTTTCTAACTTACTAACCAAGAATAAACCCGAAAAAGTTGTAAACGATGAATGCCTACGAAATGCGTTTGATAAAGTTTTGGCACACTTTTCTGATAAGAATGCACCTAATCTCATCCTTAAATTGCCCAACATTCGTTTACCTTTCAGATTAAGAACAGATGCTAGCTCCATTGCGATCGGTGCAGTCCTATTGCAGGAATACAACGACATTCTACATCCCGTTTGTTTTCTATCAAGAAAACTAAGGCCCCGAGAGCGGTCTTGGTCCATTCCGCAATTAGAGGCATTGGCCTTAGTAGAAAGTGTCACAAAGCTGTCCAAATATCTTCTAGGACGTCACTTTATCATCGAAACTGACAACAGTCCATTAAGGTATATCAATTCTGCAGTACCATCAAATAACATGATTGCTCGCTGGTCCTTGAAGCTTCAGAATTTCAGTTTTGAAGTTCGCCATATTCCCGGCAGAATGAATACAATCGCCGACCTTTTGTCCCGTTGTCCGACAGACCCAGTAAGCAATGTCTGAGTGCACTGTGTAATATTACACTCAGCCCAACACAGCCACCAATGTGTGAATTTTTCCAGTCACCTACTGTGCAAGGTCTATAAGTAAAGTTGTGATACGGTTTAGAAACCGACATGTATAATATTCTTATTTTAATCAAATTATGTAATGAGTGTAGTATAATTGTGTAGTGTGTGTTAGAATGAGAACAATATTAATTGTATATAGACACCAACAACAGGGTCACAGACGCTTATCCACTTACCAGAAGCGAACTTTACCATTGTGACATTTGTGGGTGATTTTTTTTCACCGTGATATTTTAACATGTGCAAATGTGGACTGAACATTGACTCCTACACCACCTTTACAGCGAATGTAATTCAAATTGTTCGACGTGTGAACACATCGGAAATAAGAACATTCCACCATAATCCGTTGTGATACTATAACATCATACACGAACTGTGAGAACATTTTACTATCCGTTCCTAAAGAAAACCGGATCATTTGTGTTCAGAAAATGTAACATCAACCAAATTTTTCGTTTCGTGTGTATTTCAGGTATAATTTAAAAAGTATAGCAAAATTAGCAGACTATGTACAAATTGCCAAAAATTTATGACACTTGTAAAATCTTTTTCAATCTATAAAATATAATATACCAATTCGGTACTTATTTATTTTGATTAGTGTAATCTTAGAATCATATCTTGATTAATGTATTCATATTACCGACTTTTTCTCGTTAATATGAAGAAACGTCAAGCAATGACGCTAAGAAATTAAATAATTATAATAATGTATGGAATTTCTTAAATGTCAAAATTACTTCCCTTGCATTTGTGAATTACATCAAGGGCCATAATTTGAAACATATTCATTAATGTGTATTGTATAGATAGACATTTTGTTGCTCAAATATTTGGCACAGCAGGTAGGCGTCCGCCAAGCATGTCATAGAGCTGCCAACATTGCAAACCAACATAAGAGCTTCTGACCAAATGAGGGCAGAGTTTAAGTGTTTAATACGACTAATACAAAGCCGTATTTCAGTCTGGCTAGATGGTTGTTGCAAAACAATCATATTATTACTTTTTTTTCAAATAGCTGCGAGGTAGATGCGTGAAGCTGGAACTACTGATCTGACTGGGTATTATTGCAATGAAGGTAACCAGGCATCAGGGGGATGAAACCTGAATTGTGTTAAAAGTTGTACTTCATTTGTCATTTCGATGCAACTTACATTTTTTGTGTATATATTTCTATGCCTTATATGTATTTTCATGCATAACACTGGGAAAAAGTAGTCTCTGACATGAAATTAACACTACCCCAGTATATACATACATCATGAATGAAAGATGGCATCTTTCATTGAAGTACCCGGGGAGAATGTCAGAGCCTAGCAGCAACATCGTTACGGCGCCCGGCGGACAAGAGTTGTCGCGCTGGCGAGATTCTTACCTGACACGCGACCAGCGCTGACGACAGACGCACGCAAAGCCACGTGACCCCACCAGAGGCAGTGGGCAGTGTGTGTTAATCTCAGACCAAGCTGGGACTGGACATCTGAACGGACGTGTGTGTCGAGAGCAAGGCGTTTTGTGTGAATCTCCGTGGTTGTGAGCTGAACGACTGATATCGTGAGCGTCAGACCTATGAGCTGTATTGTGGTTGTGAGTTGTTATATGTTGTACATTGCTGTAACTATTGTTATGTATTTAACGTGGTAATAAATCCATAGAAATTGTGTTGCTGTGTCTTACGTCGAATCACGTTGTACTTGTACTGTCTCACATGTGTTAGCCAACGAGCCTAATAGAAGATCCTGACAACAAAATAGTCTAAAAAAAGATGCAATTATTTTAAATGCTAATCTCCTATAAACATTTCAAGGAAACAAAACTTGCATTGAAGTGTAGTTAATCTGTACATGGATGATAATAGCTTTTATTATTAATATTTAAAATAACAATATATTTTTTTTACATCTGTGAAAATGATAACTTGTTCATCTTCACTGGAAAGTAACAATAAAGTATCAACAATTCACACAAGCAATTGTAATAAACAAATACAGTAACTCATGCCTAAGCACAAACCTTTTTTTCATATCTACAAATTAACAACCTTTAACAAACATTTTTTTCTGTAAATAAATCGTAATTTACAGCATAAATGTAACAACTGTTAGCTAGCATGATAACTGCATAATGTACCTAATACTACAAAACACTGCCTCCACCTGCCTAAAGTGATCCAAAAATAGACAAATATGATCTTTATGCATACGTAAAATTGCTCATATTCACATGGAAAGTTCTCATGTTTGAAAACGCATCAATGTTGTCAAAACAAAAAAACGGGAGCAGTTTGGATGCAGAAGTAGTTACAACTGGCCAGGGTAAAGTTAACCTCACTACTTAATGTTACTGCATGTTAAAATTACTTGCATGTCCTTTACAGGGAGTCACAATCAACCCCAGAATTTATTGGCTGTTTGTGATTTGCTGGGCAATTTTACGCTCTGCAGTTTTCCATCACTTTCTAAATGGCTGATGCTCATATCATTGTGAAAATCAACACAAAGATCCAAAATCAAATCACCCATGCCTGACTTTGAACCCGACATGTCAGGACTGTGGAACAGAGTTCCCTATTCCAAAGCTACAGGCAATGATTACTGCAGGGTCCTACTTATTTTTCCACAAACATGATATGACTTAAGAGAAAGACAAGAGTCATAATGTGAGGACTGCTTTAAACTAATGTCCAAATATAAGGATTAGATGGTAAGAGAAATGCTGACAAACTAGAGACTACAGTGATGCTGTCAGAATTAGACAGTAACAGAAATGCTGACAAGAGACAATAACGATTGATACAGTAAAAATTAGACAATAACAGAAAATATTGACTAACTAGAGGCCACAATTATACAGTAAGAGGTAGTGAATTACAAAGTGCTTCCTAACACAGCACTCATAAAAATACTAACTAGAGACTATAGTGATTGATACAGTAAGAATTAGACAATAACAGAAATGCTAACTAACTAGGGACTATGGTGTTGAGACAGTAAAAATAAGGCAATAACAGAAGTAAGGACTAACTAGAGACCACAGTTACACAGTAAGAGGTAGTCAATTACAGAAGTGCTACCTGACATAGCACTCATAAATATATGAAAATATAGAAACATGCCCAAGACATGACCTCCTGACAAGCTACAGTTGTCTCAGTGTCTCTCACTGGCAATGGAAATGTGTGCGTAAGATTAATTGGAATAATTACAAATTGTGAGGAGAAAGAAATGAAGAAACATGCTTAGTAATTGAAGACATATAGGAATACTTTTCACTGAGACCTGCCATTATCAATGCCTCTCCTTCTGCCAGCCACATTTGACGATGTTTTTACGCTGATTCCAGTTAGAAAGACATCAATGTGGTGGCTTTATATTACAACGGGCATGTCAAATCTGTGAGTTGCATGTTTTGATGCTGATAAATGTGATCCTCACATAAGGTTCAGAACTCCGAACACATGCAGTATTAATGTTGATTAGTTTTACTATTTAAGTCACTAGGGACACTAACTGAGTCCAATGCAGTGGCGAATCTTTAATATAAGGAAACATTTTTCATACTGTGTATTGATTATAATCTTGTTGACACAGTGACAATTCTGGAAGTATGATCTTCCTGATATAAAAGTTCAGAACTCTGAACTATAATGTTGGGTGGTTTCACCATTTAAGTAATTAGGCACACTTAGGAGAGTTCAATGCGGTGGTGAAGTTTTAAAATATGGGAACATTTTGCATACTGCTGCATACTGATTATAATCTTGTGGACTCGGTGACAAGTGTTGAAGTATTATCTTCACAGTGAACTGGGCTGAAATCTTGCACAAAGGCCACACTGGATTCTACCCATTTCTCTGTAGAAAGTTTATCAAGTACTGGAATCTGTGAGACTGACAGAGGCTTGTTGTCAGCTTGTGGAGAAATGCTGCTGGATTTCTGTAGCACAAGGTGAGATGAAATGGATAGCTCATCTCTGGCTGAGACAGATTTTGTCTGCTGAACAGGAAAGGCAATTAGGGTGTGTGTTTGTTCTTGTATATCTAAGCTTGACATCTGCTGGTTCAAAGACTGCTGGCTTGGTGGCTGCTGCACCGGGTATTCTAGATGTGATGAGCTTTCCCCCGATGATCTTGTAGACAAATTTGATCCTCTTCGCGATGGTGCCATGGAGTGAGACAATGGAGGGAAATCATCACCATCAAGGATCAGTGTTGGCTGAGACAGCTGTTTTGGTAAACTAGGCGACTGCTGGGTGCTGCCAGTGGATGGTGTAGACAGTCTTGCAGCTAAAGACTGATGTGGTTTTGTAGGGGAAGTGCTCAGATGAAAGCTACTGGTAGAACAAACAGGCAAATGGTGATCTGTTTTGGGACTACATATAGATCTGCTGCTGTTCACTGGAGACCATACACTCCCTGGTGGTATGGTTGACTTCAATGAAGGAAAGTCTAGTGATGCAGTTGAAGGTATACACTGTGGCACTGCTAGAGAGGAGGGCGGTGATATACACAACGATACAGGTTTCTCGAGCTTCTTCCACTGACTTGTCATTGGTACATGTTCACCAGCATGAGTTAGCAGTTTGGAGTCTGCAATTTTTGTAGAAATATTTCTAACTGGATTCAAGGATCGTACATCAGTAGCTATCTTTCCTCTTTGCTGCTGCTGCAAAGTATGTCTTGGAATATTAATATACCTCACATCTGCGATGGTAGACTGTGCTCTGTCATCACTAACCATTTCAAAGCTGACCTCTCGTCCACCACACTTTAAATCTCTTATTTCATTAAAGCTAACATTCAGTGTTTCTACGCTTTCATTAGATGATTGCTGATCTTCATTAAAGTCTACATGACTTTCCAGAATTGAGCTGCTGTCTGAAGGCAGATTATCACAACCACCCACAGCTCCCAAGGCTTCCCAACCTTCAGGATGCTCACCGTGACCCTCCTGGCACTTACGAAGCAGGTCAACATACACCTGATCTCCCGGGTCAGTATCCACAGCTCCTTCATAGCTTTCTGTCTTGCTACCCTGACGAGACATTTCACAAATCATGCTCTCTGTTGCCGATATCCCCGCATCGCTGGCAACTTCGTTAGGATGCTGCTCTGTTTCCAGAAGTACCTAAAAGACATCAATTTAACTCATGAACAAGTCTCTAAAGTGTCTTCATGTGAGCTGGTTGGGAGCCTAAGCTCCAGAAAGAGATAAGGTAGAGGCGGCAGAAGAAGATTAAACATATGCCGTGTTGCTTGATAAAGAATTAATTAAATGTAAATTAACGTACCACAACTATAAATTCAACTGTTCTTTAGTAAATATTTAGTTTGTATTATACTTCTTGTATACATTTCTAATTATACTAATAAAAATACTCTCCTTGATAGTAGGTTTTGTCTGTTTCCAGAAACTATAGATGCTTACAATCAGTAACACGCACTTTAACCCTTTACCGGGCAAATCGCCCGTTTCCGTCCGAACCCTGGTATGGGCAGACCATCTGAAACCGCCAGTTACTATTATGCATTGTAAAAACGCGATCTCGCAGCTTTCCGGGGCTTCCAATCGTCTACTTTCGTTTTCGCCGATAGCTTGACAACGTGGCCGCCATTTGCGAGTGCGTACTTTGAATTTGAATGGATTTTAAAAATAGTTTTGGGAGGTTTTACGCGTTGTATTTCAAAATGGATTTCGATGATTCTTCAAGTGATAGCGGAGATTTCGCTGGGTTCAATTTAAGTGACATTTAAGTGTACGAAGATGACTGAATTGCAGCTAGATATCAGTGATACCAGCGTGGGCAGTGTACATAGACACTTTGAAGACTTTGAAGAAAGTGATTCTAATTCTGAAAATGTGTTTGTAAATTGCCGTATAGATGACTGACAATCACCAACAATGTGTCATATTTTGTAAATATTTGTGTTCATGTATGGATTAGCTGCAACCTTCACGTGAGTAAAATATTCTGCATGCTTTCCCATTCATTTTGCTGTTTATTGACTAAAATCTGTTGACTAACAACTTATACGTGATGTTTTTACTAACGTAACCCAAAATTTTTCCGAACCTGAAAATTCTTCTTGCCCGTTCAGGGCTACAAAACAAACGTCTGCCCTGTAAAGGGTTTAAAAAAAAAAAAAAAAAAGAACATGTAAATAACTACAAATTAAAACAAATCAGAGTAAAGAGAGACATAACAGAACAAGTAAGACTTCTTGAACATGTAATAACAGTTGATGGCAGAAACTGAAAAGAAACAAAAACATATAATAGGAAAGGTCAAGAACAAGAGTGTTGACATAATTTTAAAATATGTTCATGATGCTTCAAACAAAACTGTTGTGTAGATATGTGGGCACAGTTAAATTAATTTTTGTACAGAACCAAGGAAGGAAAGTGGACACGAATAGAGAAGCACACCATACAAGTTTAAAATAAAATAAATAATACACAATCAAGCAAAAGTTCATGCTACATATCTCCTTTATTTTCTGAGGACTTTCTTTCCTACTCATCCACCATTTCAAGAACCCCTCCTATTCCTCCAAATTTTGAAGATCTCTCCCCTATTCCACCTTTTAAAAGCCTCTCCCCATGCTCTCTACTTACTGAAGGCACCCCACCTACTCTTTTCTTTTTGTAGACACCCTACCTATTCCTTTAACTATTGAAGACACACCACCTACTCTTTAACACATTGTAGACACCCCACCTATTGGAAACCCATCTCATATTCCTTTACTTTTTGAAGACACCCCTCCTACTTTTCTACTTTTGAAGACACTCTCCTTCATACTGCACTAAGTTTGTAAAGACATCCCAACCTATGATCTACTCATTTAACACCATTTCTAACACTTTCTGCTTACTGAAGACACCCCCCCCCATACACATTCTAATTTTGAAGACACCCTCTATTATTCCACCACCTTTTGAAGACACCCTCTTCTACTTCATTTTTAAAGACACTTCTACAAGATGTGGACTGAGGTTGTGGAATGCCTTATGGAGCTACCCAGAAAGGTTAACCCAGTGTTTCCCAACCTTTTTTTGTGCTAAACCCCCACCCAAGCCTTTCTAACATTCTTATGCCCCCACCCCCCGCCACATATACATTGTTTTTAATATTCAAAAATTGAAACGTTCACTAAAGAAACTTGAATGAAACTTAGGAAGAAATCACTAGGAAATTATTGAGCAAACACAGTAAGTAAATTTTCAAAACACATAATGGAGAACTACAATATACAAAACACTGATTAGACCAGTTGTGCTGTATGGCTCTGAAACCTGGAGTACAACTAAAGGAGATGAAGCCTTGTTACAAACCTTTGAGAACAAAGTCTTAAGACGCATCTTTGGGCCCATTAGGGATACACAGGGCCCATTAGGGATACACAAAGTGGAGAGTGGAAAAGAAGAAGCAACAAAGACATTTATGATCTGGTATCATGAAGGCTAATAGACTGCAATGGCTGGGGTATATAGAAAGAATGGAAGATAATAGGAAAACAAAACTCGCTTACACTCAAGAAATAAATGACCGTAGACCCTGAGGTAGACCAAGAAGATGGTGGAGAGATAATATTCATACAGACCTACAAGCACTTGGAATCAGCGACTGGCAAGAGAAGGTCAACCATAGAGACGAATGGATCGGCTTGTATCTGCAGCAAAGAACCTCAATGGCTCGGAATGATGAAGAAGATAATGGAGAACTGCAATTCAAGTACACAATAATTTTAATGAAAGATTTTATTAGTAATTATTTATTATTTAAATTTAGTGAGATCCTTGTGCTTGATGCTTGCTGCAAAGAGATTTTATGTCAGGTTCCAATTTAGTTAACTTCAGTCTCAAGTCTCCCCGTTTTGTTATATCCAGCTGATTTCTCCCATTTTCGAATTGCCCCCCTTAACAATCGAATTGACCCCCTGAGGGGCATGGGCCCCACGTTGGGAAACACTGGGTTAACCCAATCAACAAATGCCCATAGAATTCTGATGTGTCTTCCAAAAGGCGCAAATATTGCAGCTCCGCTATAAACAGACACAATATAATTACGTCAACAAAAAAAAAAAAAAAAAATACCAGACAAACAAATAAAAAGATGCTGCACTGTTTCCGGGGCTACACCAGAATGGAATAAACATTCACAGGACTTAAGAAATTGACAATGCCAACAACCAATGCACAAACCTTTTTCAATTTTAAGCTTTCAATGGCTTCAGCGACCTCTGACACGGAGTTTGGAGCTTTAAGTCCCAGTTCTGCCAGTTGTTGCACCATGTCCGAAGAAAGTGTGATCTTCTTGATCTAATGAAAACAACAAGAAAAACATTAAGTCTCGCCCTTGACGTAATAGCACATGTATGGACTATGCTTGAGTTGGAAGTTAGTGAATCAACAACAAAAAGAAAAGAAACAAACCAAGTGGCAAAGACCATCTTTGCAAGAACATGACTGCATATGATGACCAATGAGTAGAGAGTAAACAACTGATGTAACAAGCAAGTAAAATAATGCCATGAGGTGTACAGGGCACATGGTGTTAACCCCGATATTTGTTTTAATCAACTGCCACTTGACAGGCCATGATGTCAATATCATGCCAGTCCGCCTTTACTACTCAGAACATTCCCTGGTACCAATTTAAGTTTGGGTCAACGTGTAAACCTCGGTCAATGAAAGAAAATCCCTGCCTCAATTGCAACACATGACCACCAGGCCAGCATACTAGCATGCTAGCCACCTCGCCACCATGGTATCTTATAAGTAGTTCTCAAATTTGAAAGTAACATGCACAAGAAATTTTAGTTAATCAAATATAAATTGTTTTTTCAGAGCACATGTACCAGGATATAGTTCTGTATCCACCATTATGCAAGGTATCAGTGGAGGAATTCCCACAGAATATGCGGCTATATAATATATCATCCTGCCTGTGTTACTAGAGCCCATAAAGGAAGCATAGAATAATAGCATTAACCTACCAACATGTTGTAACAGATGACTAAGGAAGGTAGGTGTGAGACCTAATCTTATAGAAAACTTTGGTGGCAAAATCCAACTCTGAATGGATAAAAGTGCTCGCTCTTAAACTTTAGGTATGCGGATGCCGAGGCAGCGGTTTCAACCCCAACACCAGTCAGTTGGGCTAGAATGTTGACTTCTTGTCCTTGATTTGGGGATGTAAATTACAAATATCTCTGAAGTGGGTTCACCTGATGGCAAGGGATACTGGTAATTGGGCAAGCTAATCCAAAGGCAAAAATCAGCCCAGTGCATTAGAAGTAGTAGGACATGTATGGACTTCACTTGAGTTAAATATGAGCGAACACAAAGTAGAACAAAATCCAACCAATAATGACTAAGTCTACAAAGGGCTTGGTGAGAGTGGCTGAGGCTGTATGCTCCATTGGGAGATGAAAGGCAGAAGGAGATGTAATGTCTGTTTATAGACCACTATGTGAGGGTCAATAGAAACATCACAATAGATGGACACAAATGGATAGGTCAGTTTAAAAAATTAATGGATGTAAATTGTAACTGTAATATTAAATTAATAAGTCAACAATATTAATTGTAGATGTGGGTTTTTTTTTTTTTAAGTAAATGTTGGTGTGATGTTAAAACAGCAAATAAAAATTACAGGTCAACTATACTGTTATTTAATTATCAAATAACAGGCACAGAAATCAGAGTTTGGATCATCTTCATTCAGTAGAAACCAGCACGGCCGAATGGGTTGTGAGCACTCGCTCTTAAACTTCCAGTGTGCAAGTGCCGATGCAGTGGGTTTGACCCCTACACCGGTCAGTTCGACACTGTTGTCGACTAAAATGTTGACTTCTCATCCTTGATTTGTTTTTTTTTTTTTTTGGGGGGGGGGGGGGGGGGGGGGAAAGAAGGGAACACAGATACCTCAGAAGTCGGAGTAGGTTCGACTGGAGTGGTCACGTGCTGGTCAGATGAAAATGTAAAACACTGGCACTAATCAAGACTAGTGTCTCGCCCCAGGAAGGTTAACCCGGTCAACAAATGCCCGCAGGTCGGATATGTCAGCCTAACGGCACAAGAATGCAGCTCTGCTGTAAACAGGCACAACACAATCACGTCCAGAAAAAAAAACTCTGGATGAATGCAGAAGAAGAAGAAGAAGAAGAAGAAGAAGACTAATGTCTTCATTAACACACAGCCAAACAATGTATTTACATGAACAAATAAACAGACAGACAAGCCATTTAGTTTTCAAGTAAGAAACTGACAATCGTATGTGCCAGTGCTGAATACTCACCGAGTTCTGTTTACGAGGGCGTCGATTTTTCTTACTGGGTCTTTTAGCTCCCTGAGAGAGGTCCTGGCTCTCGCCGCCTTTCTTTAACAACACATACTGACCATCGTCAATTTCTTCTGCTGGCTCAGGCTCTTCTACATGCAGTAAACAACAACATATTCATCTCTTTTAAACCAACAGTGGAAGATAACTTTGAGTAAATATATATTAGACATAGTTTCAGTAAATGTATACTAGACATAGTTTCAGTAAATGTATACTAGACATAGCTTCAGTAAACATATACTAGACATAGTTTGAGTAAATGTATACTATTTAACACAACCTTGGCAAACTGTACAGTTTTACTGAAGTTTGTGTTCATGGATGACTCTTATAAAAAAGGGAAGCAGCAGAATCTACATTTCACACCCTAATGGCAACACAGAGACACCCTCTCTTGTGGCAGGAGAAACAAATGTACACCAACTGCAGAGCATAGGCAGCAGTCCTTCTTGCAGCTATGCTGACTTTTAAAAGTTGAGGGTCTTGCCTATCCACTGTCAAATCAGTAAAAGAACTGTTTTATTCTCTATGCTGGGTAAGAGCTTGCTGCGGGGGGCATTGTGAGGAGCTGCAGTTCTAGTACCAAGTGCATTGCGCAGGCTAACATGAGCTAGGATCATTGTCAAGGCATTGTTGATGTTGATTATGTGGTTGTTTCGGGATTTGAAATTTAAATATTGAGCACAACCCACTACTGGCAACACCGATCGCATTCTGGTATGAACCTTTTCCCATTTATTTGGATGTTACATTGTGGTATTTCTTTCTTCTTGGATATAGCCATAATTGGTGTTCTTACAATTCAATTCTACCCCTCAAGTACGTTTCTCAAACTTTATGCTTGCTTGCTTGCGTTCGCTGGCTGTGAACTCCAGCGCGAAGTCCTGTATGCCGGATGAAGACATCCTGTTGTCCAACATCAGTGTGATGTCATACAGGACCTGAGGTTTGCATGAGTATCCGTTGTTCCATGTCTGGCTTATTGGTGTGCAGACTGGTGGTTCCTCGCCGTGCAGGCAGACACTCTCCGACTTTGGAGGAATCAACGATCCTACTGACTTTAGCCAGGACCCCAAAGGGACCTGTCGCACAGGACGCTCGGCGAGGACATGTCAATAGGTCTTGGCCAGTATAGAACCCAGTCCTGGTGCCTTGGAATCACCTCTGCGTCCCTCAAACTTTATCATCAGTAACCCATTTTGATCAGTCAGAATTTTTCACAACACGCTTTCTTTTATAGATGCTGAGACTAGCCTGGGTCATAGCTCCTGCTGTGAGAAACCCTGATCTAATATATATGAATGTCTAACATTTCACTTTCCTAAAATAGTACCTGCTAAAGGTATCCCTTTCTGTCATCTCTTCAGACATCATCATCATCATCATGTATCATGCTGATAAGAGTGGGCAGTCATGTTTCACCATCTTACACGATCACCATAATCATGGATCTGCTCAGTGTTCTTGTCTCGGCCATTCCACATGGTCAAGCCATCCAGCTATTTATTTCTCTGCCTTCCCCTTGTTCTTTACCCCTCAATTTTGCCAGTTGTCACCAAGTTCTCTAGTTTATTTCTTCTCATCAAATTTCTCCAATCAGTTTACAGTTTTCATTTGTTTCTTGTAGAACTTGCTCATTGGTTTTTCTCTCAGACATCAACTGTTTAGATACATTCTCCTGATTCACACACAAACTCACCAATGCTTGATGTCGGAGACAGGCTATCCAAGGAGGGTTCTTGTACTGCCAGGCTGTTATAGCGACCCAGAACTCTTATAAGAGAGTTACACCAGTTCAAATGTTTCTCGTACGTTTTCTCTATCTCAAGATCAGTTCTGCAAGCAATGTAAAACAGTGTTCACAAATTTAGATCAAGATAGCGGTCTTGTACATCAGAAATGTAAAACCATGTTCATAACATGAGATCAACATAGCGGTGATGCTCAGAAGAAATGCAGTTAAAAGTTAGTTAGTTGCATATCCTTTACAGGACATCGCAGTCAACCCCAGTATTTTTTTAACTGTATGTGATTTCTTGGCAAGTTTATGTTCAGTAGTCTGCCATTGCTTTCTGAATGACCAGCACTCATACCATTGTATGAAAACCAATGCAAGGCAAGAAATGCAGTAATCATAACAAATTGTCCATATGTGTTGGTATACCATGAAAATGTGCGTTAACATGTACAACTTGTACACACGACCTCCAGTTTTCCACCTGAAATTAAGAATACTACAGAGATCAGCATGGCCGAATGATTAACAGCGCTCATTTGTAAACTTCCGGTGAGCTCATGCTGAGGTAGCAAGATCAGCCCCATCATCGGTCAGTTGGACTAAAATGTTGACTTCTTGTCCTTGACTTACGGGACGTAAATTACAAATACCTGTGATGTCGGAGTGGGTTCACATGATGGTGAGGGACACTGGTAATAGGGAAAGCTAATCCACAAGCAAAAATTAGTCCGGTGCACTAGAAGTAGTAGCACATGTATTGACTATGCTGGAATTCACAGCGAGCGAATGGGGAAAAAAAAAATACAGAATGCTCGGTATCCTGGCCACTACCCAAGAATTCAGGGAGCCATACAATATCACGAGAAACCAATGGTTCTTGTAAAAATTCTGAAGTCCCAGTAACTTATAAAACCTAGGCTCAATTTCCTGGAGCAGTAGAATCTTCCCTACGAGAACTCTCTGAAGTTGAGTCTCATAAAATGAATGTCTTTAACAAAGGAAAGGAGGCGAGCTGGTCACCTCTCCCAGCAATGGCATTTTCTAGTCAATGTGAAGGTTTAACACCGCAGTCCTGTTCCTGCAAATGCTATGGATTACCTTTACTTTGTTGTGATATCGTGTTATGGAAACTGCAGTAGCGCAGTGGTTAGCAAGCTTGCCTGCTGACCCAGTGGCCATGGGTTCGAATTATTATCAAGGTTAACCCTTTACAGGGCAGATGCTTGTCCGTTTTTTAGCCCTGAACTGGCAAGATTTTTTCAGGTTCGGTAAAATTTCGGGTTGCGTTAGTAAAAACATCACAAATAAGGTGTTAGTCAACCGATTTTAGTTAAATAAACAACACAATGAAGGGAAAAGCATGCAGAATATGTTACTCACGTGATTGTTGTCAGTAATCCATATATGAACACAAATATTTACGAAATACAGCATATTGTTTGTGATTTTCCGTCATCTATACGGCAATTTACAAACACATTTTCAGAATCATAATCACTTTCTTTAAAGTCCGACTCATGACTGCTAATGCAAAGTAACGCTTTTCACTGATATCTAGCTGCGATTAATAGTCAACTTCATGCCCTTTAATGTCACTTAAATTGAACCTAGCGAAATCTCAGCTATCACTTGAAGAATCGCCGAAATCCATTTTGAAAAACTAAGCGTAAAAATTCCGAAAACTATCAAAAAATGTCTGTAAAAGTCCGTTCAAATTCATAGTAGGCGCTTACAAATGGCGGCCACGTTGTCAAGCTATCAGCGAAAGCGAAAGTAGCCGTCAGGAAGTGTCGGAAAGCTGAGAGATCACGTTTTTTACAATGCATAATAGTATCGGGCGGTTTCAAACGATCTGCTCGTTTAAGCGATCGGCCGTAAATGGACGTTTTGCCCTGTAAAGGGTTAAGTTGGTTGCATATCCTTACAGTATCTTATACAGAATTAGTGTCAAGGTTAAGTTGGTTGCATATCCTTTACAGAATTAGTATCAAGGTTAAGATGGTTGCATATCCTTTACATAATCCTTTACAGAATTAGTATCAATGTTAAGTTGGTTGCATATCCTTTACAGAATTAGTATCAAGGTTAAGCTGGTTATATATTCTTTACAGTATCAATTACAGAATTAGTATTACGGTTAAGGCGATGTGCGGCAGTAAAAACATCGATTTTTGGTAAACTTGGCTATTTTTGGAATAGTTCATTTTTAGACACATTATCATGTCTTCTATCAGATTCTGTACTTGTTTTTGTTTCAAAACTGTTATTTTATGCAATCTTCATAATTTACTGAACCCACCCTCTGTGTAAAATCGTATAATTATTGAAAATTGTTGCGAAATTGACGGTTTTCAAATCCTAGCAACGATATTTAGGAAAACACGACACGCTCGTGTAAGGTATCCCTGGAAAGGTCGTGAACTTCCGTAACTGTTCGTAAAACTACGAGTTCGTCTAATCGGAAGCTCTTCTGTGTACATCGGGTTTATTCGTGTCTATCATCTTCCGGAAACTTCCATATATGGAACATCGTTAGCAATCGCGTTCGCCGATGGCTGAAATTGATCACGTGGGTTTCCAAAATGGCGGCTTTGTGTTGTTTACACCTGGCGACGTGCTGAAAGTTCATTGTTGACGACAGACTGACACGCATTGAAATATGCCTCGTTCTAAGAAATTTAACATAAAGTCATCTACTCAACGTAAGTAATCTCTCAGACTACACCTCGCAAATGCTGGTAAGCAGCGAAAAGACTATCAGAACGTTGTAAACGATACAGACAATTCTGAAACTACTGAAAGCGACCCAGCTAAAGTGCGCACATGCCACTTCCAAATCCAAGTGTTTTGACAGTGAACCTGAATGAATCAGTGCTATCGTGTTCTTCTCAAAGTTGTGGAAGTGATTCTTTTATTACCCGAAGCCAATTTAAAAGAGATACGTATAAATACACAACATCCACTAGCAGCAAGTATGATTCTGGTGACGACAATGGATATCAAAAACGGGAACACAGAGCAATAGTTGATTGTTCAGAAATTGAGGCAATAATCAAATTGTTATGTTGTCCAGTTTGTAAAAATGATAGTCTTATTTTGAAAACTGACAGCAAGAAACCAAGGGATTAGCTGTGTATGCAGAGGTTTACAGCTCTTGTTGTGAAGCTTTGGTGGGAAGATACCTATCTGCAAGAAGTAATGATGGGGATAGATCTTTTGCTGTCAACAGCCAGTCAGTATATTCAGCATTAGTCTGTGGGATGGGTGCAATGACATTCAACAATTTTTGTGAAAACATGAACCTGCAAGGTCTTCATCACAAAACATTTCACAGCAAAGCGAATAAACTATATTCAAAGATAGAAGATCTGGAGGACACTGTTTTTTTCTCAAACCGTAAAGTATGTTCGACAGGCTCATGCACAACAGTCAGGCATAACTCTACATGACAATGATGTGCTAGATATTAGTGTCAGCTTTGATGGCACTTGGCTGACTAGAGGCCACACATCCCACATTGGAGTTGCTGTGCAGTGGATGTTCTTACAGGACTTTGCATAGATGCCCATGTTATGTCCACATATTGCCAGGTGTGTGAAACCACTGGTAAGACACATTCCAGGGACAAACCAGATGAATTTGCAGCATGGAAGGCAGAACATCTTCTAAACTGTGACAACAATTTCACAGGATCTGCTGGAATGATGGAGGTGAAGGCTGCAAGGGTGCTGTGGCGACTGTCTGTGGCCCGTCATAAACTTCGCTACACGTCAATACTTTCTGATGGTGACACCAAACATTTGCGGAACTTACCAAGATCAACCCATATGGGGATGACATTCAGATAGACAAAGAGGAGTGTATCAACCATGTCAGTAAACGCCTTGGAACAGCACTGCGCAAACTAAACTAAACTACTTAGTAGATGTGTGTCAGGACAAACTCAGAATTCAAATGAGTGAATTTGACACAATTTTTACACAGCTTGATATGGGCTCGATGCACTAAGACAACTTTGCCTCTCGCAAGCGCGTTCAGTTTGCAGTTATAACTGCAGCAAGAGAGTTCAACTTTGGAGCTGCTGCTGCCCAAGACACTGCCCAGTTTTTGGACCTTCTACAGGCCTGCATATGCAGAGACTAGGAACATTTAGGATGCAGAAGCAAGTAAGAAATAGTCTGAAGTACAAGAAGGACAAACAAACTAAAAGACGCGACACTGTACGAGCGGCCAAACTGAAGAGACAAGGTGAGCTGCATGCTCTGGAGGGAGGTCCTGCATATTCAACAGGACAATTTTAACACTCAAGATACAGTTTTACACTTTTTTTCTCTGTAAAAGAATGCATTAGTAATAAAAAACAAAAAATAATTAGTTTTTCCCCGTTTTCTCATTTTCGCCAGTTTTTTATACATAAGTACAATTGTTTTAAAAACTATTCATTAGATTTCACTCAAACTTTGCAGAGATATTCTTTATTATATCGCTTACATTGTGAGTAGATTATTCTTCAAAATTACATTTTAGTTTTTGTGCTACACTAAAAAAAAAAAAAAATGTCATGAAAAATGTCATTACCATTTTCACATTTTGAAAAAAAAAACTGCTAAGAGATATCATTAAAATATTCTACTAAACTTGTAAAGGGTCTATTTACTTACACATAAAACAAAGAATTTAGCCTGTACATTAAAAATAAATGTTTTAGAGGTACATTAAGAAATTCAAGATGGCCGCTTGTTTATCTTGGTTTCCATAGCAACCGTTAAGTGCAAAGTCAATTTGACAATATTTTATCGATCAGCAGTCTTTAATATCAAACCCTATCCCATAAAAGAACATAGAAATTAAGTATTATGGAATAAAATTTTTTTAGGTTAGCATCGCCTTAAGTTGGTTGCATATCCTTTACAGAATTAATATCAAGGTTCAGTTGGTTGCATATCCTTTAAATAATTAGTATCAATGTTAAGTTGGTTGCATATCCTTTACAGTATCCTTTACAGAATTAGCATCAAGGTTAAGTTGGTTATATATTCTTTACAGTATCCTTTACAGCAGTCGTTCTCAACCTTTTTTGGCCCGTGCCCCCCATCACCATATTTTTAGGACATCATTCCCCCATCACCATATTTTTATAACGTTATCCCCCCCCCCCCTCCTTCGATTTCCTCCCTAAAAATTCCCCCCTGCCCCTACACAGTATACGTAATAATTGAAACTAAATTTAATAGCACATACTTCTTCTTCTTCTTTCGTTCGCTTGAAATATGTCTATATCTGCAATGTCGTCTCTTGCATGAATTGAACTGTTTTTTTTCAGTTCACACAGTGGTCCATAGAGTTTATCTTCCACTGTCGTCTCTCTAGGCCAGAAGGTTTGCCTAGATATGTTATATTTTGGGCAGTCTTGGAGTATGTGCTCTGCTGTCTGCGACGCCAATCCACATGTGCACATGGCTGTTTCACCAATCTTGAATTTTGTATACATGTGGTTGCGTAATCTATTGTGTCCTGTTCTGAGGCGCAGAATAATGACTTGTTCTGGTCTGTCCATAACGTGGTAGTCATCTTGAGCAGGTTTTGGTGGCTTTCTGACTGATTTGATCATTCTTTTCTTTTGGTGGTATGTAACGGGCACATCAGGCTGTTCTTCTTTGGCTCCTTCCTTAGCCAATTGATCAGCTCTGTCGTTTCCGGGTACTCCACAGTGGGATGGTATCCACTGTATGGTGACTTTATGCTGACTGCTAAGTTCAGAAAGTAGTGTCCTTAGTACTGGCAATTTCCCAGAGAGGAGCGCCTCGAGTACTGATTTTGCATCTGTTAGTAGCACCACAGGTTGTGTACCATTGCTGTTATTTAGTAATTTCTCTGTTGCTATCTTGATTGCCTCAATTTCGGCATCATAGTTATGGCAGTACTTTCCTGTCGGTACTCTGGCTGTGTCCCTAGTATTATTTGGGTATTCTATGTACACTCCCGCTCCTCCATTTCGAACAGCATTTTGTGCTGACCCATCTGTGTAGACTCGGATCCAGAGATCCTGTGGGTATTCTTCATCAAGGAAGCTGAGAGTGGCTGTTCTGCGCTGCACACTGTTCTGTTCTTCCTTGTCAAATATTCCTCTCACTTTTGTCTGGATTTGTAACGATAGTCTATGCTCATCTTTCCATGGAGTTCGCTCTGGAATAGTTGTTAGGGGATACCAACTGTGGGCAGATCAGTGGTTTCTCTGCAGAGTCGTTTGGCCTGGTGGATAAAACTACTTCTTTTCAACCGCCCCATAGCTAGGTTTTCAAATCTGTTCTTCATAGGGTGGCCTGGCAAGCTGAGGAACTTTTCTGCTTGTATTAGCGTTTTCGTATCTCTGCGCTCACTCAGTGCCTGTGTCCTCCCCATCTTCTCCATTTCCACTATAGGGGTTGATCTCATCCCTCCTGTGGTGACTCTAAGTGCTTGATTTTGCACCTTGTCCAGCTCTTGTAGTGTGGTTTTTGATGCTGAACACCACGCAGTTGACCCATATTCCAGGTGTGGTCGTATGCTCTGTTGGTAAACTTTGCTAAGTATTTTCGTACTGGCTCCCCATGTGGTTCCACTTAGCTTTCTCAGGATGGCTATTTTCCTTCTGGCTTTTGCTACTGCTTTGTTGATGTGCTTTCTCCATGTCAGCTTGCCATCAAATGTTACTCCAAGGTATGTTGGTTCTTTATCTTCTCTTAGGGGTGTTCCATTTATCTGGATGATCCCTGCCTTTTGTTTTGGAGAGAGGGTAAATAGGGTGGTGCTGCACTTGTCAGTGTTTATGCTGACACACCATCTATTTGCCCATGCAGCAAATGTATCTACAGCTCTTTGTAGCAATCTGGTGGCCACTGATGCATATTCATTTGTGCTCCATAGAACCAGGTCATCGGCGTACATTGCCGCTTTAATTCCATGCGGTAGGTGAGCAACAAGATCATTGATGAAGATTAGAAAAAGTGTGGGGGACAAGACTCCGCCCTGGGGGACACCGTGACGCAGTAGTACTTTCTTGCTCTTGAGTCCGTCTATCTGTACTCGGGCTCTTCTGTTGTGCAAGTATGCTTTCACCCATTTGTACATTCTTCCATTGACTTTGCAGTTTCTCAGTTTCTTCATCAGACCTTCTTTCCAGACTTTGTCAAAGGCTTTCTTCAGATCTATCCATGCCGCAAGCACCAGCTTCTTCTCTTGGAATGCATCCTCAATTTCTTGAGAGAGGTAGGTTGTCTGATCTTCCGTAGAGTAGCACTGCCTAAAGCCAGCCTGCTGTGGCACAAGGATGTTTTTACTTTCAATGTACCACTGCAGTCTGTGATTGATGATGCGCTCCAGTGTTTTGCAGAGACAGCTGGTGAGGCTAATTGGTCTGTAGCTAGAGGCAATGGAACCATCTTTCCCTGATTTTAGGAGGGGTATCATGATTGCTTCTCTCCAGGCTTGTGGAACACTGCCTAAGGTCCAGCTGTTATTGAAGATCTGCAACAGCTTTGTTTTGGCCTCTGTTCCTAGGTTCCTGATCATTTCATTGGAGATACCATCAGCTCCTGGTGACTTTCTCATTTTCAGTTTTGATATGGCTAGCTCCAGTTCGCTGATTGTGATGGGTGCCTCCAGAACCTCATGTACTATTTCCTTCTGTCCTGTATGTTGTCGTTTCTCTCGAATCTCTTGTTGTTTCTCTGGACTAATTTTGATATTGCTATCTTGTGCGAACGAGTCCGCAAAATGGTCAGCTGCTTGCTTTCTTGTTAAGATTTTTCCATCTTTATGTAGCGCAATTTTTGAGTTTCTCCCTGTGCCCTCGTCATTAAGCTGTTTTATTAGCTTCCACAATTTCCTTGTGTCTCTTTCAAAGTTCAGAGACTCCGTTTTCTCCTGCCAGCTTTTCCGTCTAGCCTGCAGCTTGGCCCTTTGAAATTTGGCTTTTGCATGCTGGAATTTATTGTGGTGCTCTTGGCTGGGTGTGGCCTCTGCTTGCTTTCTACACACTTCAACATCATTATGCAACTGTTCCAGTTCACTACTCCAGTAGGGTTTATATTGTTTACGAGCTCCTCTTGGTACTGTTTCTCGCGCTGCCTGTAGTATGCATTTCCCAAACTCTTCAACTACTTTATTTATGTCTTTCTCAGTGTTCAGGTTTCTAACCAATATGCTGGTGCGATGCTTGTACATTGCCCAGTCTGCTTTCTTGTAGTTCCACCTCGAGAGGGTGCTGCTTTCACTTACAAGCTCATTTTCTACGGTTAGAAAGACTGGCCGATGGTCACTGCCACCAAGTTGTTTCCCAACAATTCGTGTAATGTTCCACTCCAGGTCTGGTGAATGAAAAGCCAGGTCAGGTGTAGTTGTAGAGTGCCATGATCTCGAGTAGAAAGTATGTGGGTCGGACGGCTTGTTAATCAACATGAATCTATTCTCATCCTGCCAGTCTTCCAGTCTCTCTCCTCTCTGGTCCATGTGATCATAGCCCCAGCTCTGCGAGTGGCTGTTGAAATCGCCACACACAATCATTTTTTCTTTTAGTGGTAGTGTGTCCAGTGCCTGTGGGCGGTCACTTGGACAGTAGTAATTGATCAGATGTAGATCTGTATTACCTGTCTTAAGTTTAAGTGTCTGATACTCAGCCCCTTCCATGTAGACTTTGATTTGGGAAGCCATGATGTTATTTCTTACAAGGGTCAGTATCCCACCTTTTCGCCTGTCCTTTCGGTCAGATCGGTAACACTGGTAGCCTCTGATTTTGAAGGCTATATTTTCATTGAGGTGAGTTTCTTGCAAGCAACATATGCTTACTTTTTCTTGGTCCAAGATTTTTTCTAATTCTATTTTTTTGTTGCTGACTCCCTCCGCATTCCAGTGCATTATTTTAAGTCTTCGTTTGGTAAGGCCAGTCATCCTATTCTCATGTCCCCTGGCTCCACAGGACATCTGAGAAGGACCTCCAGTAGTTGGGGTTGGACCCTTTCGAGACATAGGGCCCGGCACTGCACCTGCCTGGGGGTCCAAAGCAGGGCGAGCACCATAACGATTAGCAGTAGTCGACATATTCCATTTTGCGTGATTGCGTGGCATCCTGATTTCTGTGGTGCGCCTCTTGGCTGGTTGCCTCCGACTTCAGCACCTTTCTTTGCTAGAGCAGACTGTGGTCTCACTCGAGTGTAGATGTGTACACGCGCACACACCTGTCTGCGCATGCATGTACGTGCATACACATCTAGAGCATACTGGTTATTTTCCGGCGCCAGAGATTCGCCGTCGCCCCTTCTCCTGTTAGTTTAAATAGGTCCGCCGCGTGAAGGCCAGGAGTTGGACTTTTGCTGCATAGGTTATGTATTCACGAGCCATTGAGGTATTTAAGCAATGTTGGGCGCTCACCCCAACACCGCGCCTCGGCTACATACAGCAACATTTGGAACCCATAGCACATACTAAAACAAGTCTAGACATCTACATAAAATGTGATTTACGGATCTACTTACGTTGTAAAATGAATTTCAGAAGGGTGATACATACAGAACCGTAAAGTATGAAGGGAAAAACAATATCAAGTAATCGGTTCTTGTATTAACACAATCTAGAAATAATCTTAATTCCCTCCTGGAAACCCTAAAATTCCCCCCTGGGAGGGAATTCCCCACTGGTTGAGAACCACTGCTTTACAGAATTAGTATCACGGTTAAGTTGGTTGCATATCCTTTACATAATCCTTTACAGAATTAGCATCAAGGTTAAGTTCGTTATATATTCTTTACAGTATCCTTTACAGAATTAGTGTCATGGTTAAGTTGGTTGCATATCCTTTACAGGACGCATCAGTCAACTCCAGAATTTTTAGGCTATTTGTGATTCCTGGGCAAGTTTACGTTCAGTAGTTTGCCATAGCTCTTTGAACGAGCAATCAACATGGGTAACCACCACATGGTGGTATGCATGATTACAAATTGCATCCGTAACCCCTTCACCCAGATTATCAAGGTAGATTTTAAAACTTGACCTAGACTTCCAGCCTAAAGCAAGTACCAGGAGATGTCTTAGGAAGTAATGGCGACTGCCATGATATTGACCTTATCACCGCCAGAGAGCTGATTGGTCTATAAAAATAGTGAACCAGCACTATACAGCTCACTACATCTAAAGGCAGGTAAAAACAAGGGTATTTACTTTACGGATATCTGGCTATTGTATCTTGTTATTATGTATAAATGGAAGAAATGACAAAGTAAACAGTAATTCACACTTACAGCTGCCGTCTCTTGTCAGCAGTGACTGACTTCCTATAATCGTCTCTCTTTTTCCAGCTGCCTCTTCTTGGCTTGTCTTTACTATCTAGGTGTTCGTCAAACTGCTTTTTGTAATTTGACACCAGCTGCCGTTTACTTTCATATAGATCGTCAATTTCTGAAATTGAAAGAATTTACAAAATGCATCTCTCTCTCTCCCCGTGTGTGTGTGTGTGTGTGTGTGTGTGTGTGTGTGTGTGTGTGCGTGCGTGCGAGAGAGAGAGAGAGAGAGAGAGAGAGAGAGAGAGAGAGAGAGAGAGAGAGAGAGAGAGAGAGAGAGATAATGTAGGCATAATCACAATCTGTGTGCTATGGGAACCACCAAAATTCCTACACAGACATTTATTGATAGAGACACAGCACATACACGGATGTTCTGAGTACTATAAGAAGTGATACTATTTAAACAGACACCATCAACAATACAATGCATGATTTATTGCCCGGCATAGTGCGCTACATGCCGTATTAAAAAAAAATTTAGTTGCATGTCCTTCACAGGACGTAGCAGTCAACCTCAGCATTTTGGCTGTTCGTGATTCCTGGGCAAGGTTTATGTTCGGGAGTCTCAATGGTGAAGTGGTCAAGCCGTCTGCCTCGGGCTCAGAAGGTTGCAGGTTTGATTCTGGGCTGCATCCTTCGGTTCACGGGTCAATTTTTTTTTTACTCCTAAGGGGCATCGCTGGAGCTACGGAGTTCATTCCCCTGTCTTCGACACTTTCCGCGCTGTGGAAAGAGACTGAGCCGTATGGGATAAAAACCTCGGTGCAATGAAGTTGACCCTGTCGACTTTTAAGCAACTTTTTTTAAAACATTCAGTAGTTTGCCATTGCTTTCTGAATGACCGGCACCTACACCTTTTTTGAAAAAACCAGTACCACTGTATTTCAAACCCGGGTATACGAGGTTACAAATCGCACCCGTAACCCCTTCGCCACAGAGACATATATCAAATAAGTCAATAAATGAATAATACTTTGGCTAAAATACTAAGTACATAGTGCCACTATTTCCTGGGGGAAAATGGATGAAACAATTATATCAACAATAAAAAGATCCAGAAATAAATCCTTACGCAATTTCAGCAATGAAAATGTTGTTTTGGCAGCTGTACTTCCTTTCCTTAACTTGTCCTCATCTGAATTTAGTTTTCCGACTGCCTGAAAGTAGCTCTTCATAAGAAAGACAGAACAAAATCACATTCAGTAAGTGGGCAACAGGGAAGGTTTGAAGAGAACATGAAAGCCATAATGAATTGCTTCATCAAAGCTTTGTTACCACAACAGTGGTCTGGGTTCACTCACCAGCGGTCTCAGTCTTCAGTATCAGATCTCTTAATGGAGAGTAGACCCTCAGCCAGCTCACGTCAAGCCCTTTGCAGACCTATTTGTTTATTACTGGTTGGATTTTGCAGTGTTTCTTTTCTATGGGATGAAGTAGCCCAACCCTCCTTAGTTGTCTCTTATGACATGGAAGGTTAAGCCAATCACTGAGCTTCTGGCATTATTGACCTTTAGTCCAGTGACCGCCTGAACCACACATCCTGTTATTTCCAGCCACTGATAGTCGCTCAAAGATGTATTCAGCCAAACAAGGATACAGAAAGAAGAAGAAGAAGAAGAAGAAGAAGAAGAAGAAGAAGAAGAAGAAGAAGAAGAAGAAGAAGAAGAAGAAGATAATTTATCTCATGAATGTAGCATTGTAAAGTCAAACATCTCTCCTCTTTCTCAGAAATATAGCATAGTATTACATTTCAAAGTACTGCATACACCTCTCTATTCTCTCATAGTAAAGTGCAACTCACATCTCCCTCCTCTCTCACTGTAAAGTGCAACGTAATCTCACACACCTCTCTCATAGTAAAGTGCAACTTACATCTCTCTCCCCTCTCTCAAAGTAAAGTGCAACTTAATCTCTCTCCTCTCTCACATAGTAAAGTGAAACTTAATCTCTCTCCCCCCTTTCTCATAGTAAAGTGCAACTTACATCTCTCTCCCCTCTCTCATAGTAAAGTGCAACTTACATCTCTCTCCCCTCTCTCATAGTAAAGTGCAACTTAACATCTTTCTCCCCTCTCTCATAGTAAAGTGCAACTTAACATCTTTCTCCCCTCTCTCATAGCAAAGTGCAACTTACATCTATCTCCCCTCTCTCATAGTAAAGTGAAACTTACATCTCTCTCCCCTCTCTCATAGTAAAGTGCAACTTAACATCTTTCTCCCCTCTCTCATAGTAAAGTGCAACTTAACATCTTTCTCCCCTCTCTCATAGCAAAGTGCAACTTACATCTATCTCCCCTCTCTCATAGTAAAGTGCAACTTACATCTCTCTCCCCTCTCATCTGGCGCTGGAGGTCTCTTATTCCGTTAATTTCTTGCTTAAGAGCCAAATACTGCCTGTGAATGAAGACAATATAATACAGCACTTACTCATAAGGCTTTAAAAGCAGAAGATTAACTTAATTTCACAGGGTTATAGTCCATATGGCCTGGCCTCTTTCCACAGAACGACCTGTCAACAGCGCCGGGCAAAGTCAATAGTTTCAATGTCGACCTCAGGGGTCTCTGAAAAGCCACTGCACCCATGGAAAGAATAATGGAGTCTGAAAATGAAACCACAACCTTCAAAGCAGGAGGCTGGCAGCATGATCACATGGACACTTACTTGTATAGGGTGTTTCACATTTTATCACAGCATGTAATACTATCAACGGAATAAATGTAACTTTTAATATAACAGACAACTTCCACACTGAATTTTGTTGTTGTTGTGCATATCCTCTTTACAGGACATTGCGTTCAACACCACCATTTTTCAGCTGCTGTTGATGTCTTGGCAAGTTTTACGTTCAGTAGTTTGCCATTGCTTTCTGAACGACCGGCTCACATACTTTCCCGTAAGAAACCAGCGCGATGCAGCTGCCGAATTTCATGCAGCTGTGTTTCGTACGTGAGTATATGGGATTACGAACAATGTCTTTACACCCTTCACCAGGGAGACAGGCACCACACTTAATACAAGCAAAAATAACATCCACACTCCATATAAGCATATGTAATATAATAGATAGCCTCTAAAAATTATGAATGCAATATTGCTAATGGAACAAATGTAATATAACAAAACTTCAATGCTCCATGTTAAAGTATGTATTACTATTAATGGAAGAAATGTAATATAACAGATAACTTCAATACTTCTTTTTAGAATATTTATAATTGTTAATGACTACAGGAAAGAGGCAATCAGCATTCTTTGGTCATGTAATAAGAAAAGAGGGACTGGACAAATGGCAAGATCAGTGAGAAAAGAGGCAGAGGTAGATCAAGAGCAATTATGCTGGATGGACTGACACAGTGATGTGGAAGAATATCATCAGCAGGGTTGATCCAGAGCATCAAGGACCGACATCTGTGAAGACATGAACAACTACACCAGTTGACAGGGCTCGTGGTGATGATAATAATTGTTAATGGAGCAGATATAAAATAACAGATGACTTAAGTATTTCATTTTGGGGTATATATGAAACAGATATAATGAAATTGATTGAAAACAATAAACTCCAAAACTTCACTACACTAAAAACTGTACAGGAATGTTAGGAACCTGAAAATAACCAGCCTCTCTTATTACAGACATTAATGTGGAGGTCTGAGTGTACATGAGAAAGAAGAGGATGTCAGGAGATGTACTACTTTTAATACTTAAATCACAGAAGGATAAGGATAATATTTCAGTAGAGGGCCAACATTTCAAAGTGCTCATGCTAGGAGGCCAATGTTCTCTGCCATTCACATATCAGTTAAGTGAAGTATCAGATCAGTAAGATTATCAGTTAAGTGAAGTATCTGTAAGATAACCACAGTCTGCCTGTATATTTGTTTAAAAGACATACACAAGTGTTTTCTTGGATCTTTTTAGTCTGTCAATCTCACAAACGATTTTCTTCTCCTCTGCTAGCTTGAAATGTTGAACTTGCAGATTATATTCCAGCCGTCTGAAATTGTGGAACAAACCACCAATGTCAATGTAATTACAATCAACTAAAAAGAGTAAATCTTGGATAAATAAATTGCTAAGTACATATATCTTCACATGAGAGGACAAAACACATATATATATGAGAGAGAGAGAGAGAGAGAGAGAGAGAGAGAGAGAGAGAGAGAGAGAGAGAGAGAGAGAGAGAGAGAGAGAGAGAGAGAGAGAGAGAGAGAGAGAGAGAGAGAGAGAGAGAGAGAGAGAGAAAAAACTATGTTCCTAGTGGTGCTATAAATATCTCTGAAATTTCCTATCACTGATATAACTTTAAAAACCAAAGAATTAAAAGTCGAGAGGATCAACTTCATTGTCCCATATGACTCGGTCTCTTTCCGCAGGGGGGCCTGAAAAAAGCGTTGCACAAAGCACAAAGTCCGTAGCTCCAGCAACGACCCCCAGGAGTCTCAGAAAACAATGCACTCGTGAACCAAAAGACGTAGCCCGTAATCGAACCGTTTTCTTTCAGTTTTCAGGTTTTCTTTCAACAACTAACTACCAAAACAATGCATCAGACTAATACTTACTGAATGGCCACATTTATCTTCTCTTCACTTTTATAACTAAGAGAAGATTCTAATTGTCCAAGCTGGCACATCTGGAAACAGAAAAAAAAAATATACAGTACTGGTCAGAAGCTGTGGCTTGGAGGTTTATAAAACGCAGTTTCACAATTCCTCTACATACTGAGTATACAGTTTCTTCTTCTTCTTCTGCGTTCACCTGGAGAGTTTTTTCGGACCTGATTGCATTTTGCCTGTTTGCAGCAGAGCTGCAATACTGTGTAAGCAGACACATCCAACTTCTCCTGGCATTAGTTGAAGGGGTTAACCTTCCTGGGTGAATATAGAGTTTGAAATAAGCTGCAGGCAATTTGGGATCAGACTGCATAGCATTGATTTTGATGGTATGAGGTGTTGGCCATTCAGAAAGCAATGGCAAACCACTGAACGTAGCATTGCCCTGTGAATCAGTCACAAACAGGCAATGAATGCTCAGGTTGACAGCAATGTCCTGTAAAGGACATGCAACTAACTTTATATAGCACAAACATCATGGACATTTTGCTTATAATCCTGGAATTGGCAAACTTATTAGTGACGTTCATTTGAAACCCGTACCAATGGCTTTATTACAAAAGCATGAAAGAAACATTAACAGGTGTGGTAGAATCAAACAAAGCATTCATTTTTAATTAATTATGCACCACGGGTTGGTCAGAAGAAGTCGCCATAGGCATTCAGGCACGCATCCCATTGCTTAGGTAGGCGGCGAATGCCGTCCGCAAAAAAGGATTGTGGTTGCTCACTGAACCAAGTGTTTACCACGCTCATTACATCTGCATTTGTGTGAAATCGCTGCCCCTTGAGAGCTTTTTTAAGAGGTCCGAACAAATGAAAATCACATGGTGACAAATCAGGACTATAGGCTGGATGTTGCAGAATTTACCAATTCTTCCTTGCTAATGCTTCCTGCATAATCTTTGCGACATGCGGATGAGCAATATTGTGCAACAAAATCACACCGCGAGAAAGCATGCTGGTTCGTTTATTCTTGATGGCTTTTTGCAGCTTGTCTAGTGTTTGCAAGTAGTGGGTAGAGTTGATGTTGACACCAGGTTCTTTAAAGTCGGCCAACAATAGCCCTTCAAGGTTAAAAAATGCGCTCAGCATAACCTTAAAAACGGAAACCTGTAACTTGAATTTTTTGGCTTTTGGTGATCCAGCATGCTTCCATTGCATGCACTCTCTTTTGCGGCTCAAAGTGGCGACACCATGATTCATCGCCTGCCACTATGAGGAAGAAAAATGCCTCACCCTCCACTCTGTAATGCAGCAAGTGGTTCAAACACCATCCCATGCATTACTCTTTTTGGTGGTCGGTCAACATCCGTGGTACCCACTGTGAACACACCTTCCGATATTGCAGTTTCTTACGAATGACTTTTGAATTGTCCTAAATGACACATTAAATTCTTTCGCTAGTGAACGTATGCTTCGGCAATGGTTCATCTGTACAGCTGCATCAATTATGGCAATGTTTTTTCTGTTGCAACAATATGCGCTTGACCCGGCCATCGAAGATCTGTCGTGAACTGACGTCCTTTCCGAAACATTCGTGCCCAGTCTGTCACTGTTGTCTTCAACACACATTTGTTACCGTACACTGCCTGCATTCTTCGATGAATGTCCACTGGTTGACATCCTTCAAATGAAAGAAACTGAATCATCACTCTTTGAGCTTCTTTGGACGGATTTTGGATCAACCTGGTCATTTTCTCAACGGTCAGAAACAGAACCTATGCATCATGGGACAATAAGCACATGCTCTTTTATTCATTGGTCAGTACTTATCACACGACTATGACATGATCATGTTCAACGTACGAAAATTACACGCGGTGTGGCACCAAGGGATTTCAAATGAACGCCCATTATAATATAAATGTTTGTCCATTGTTGATGACAAGAACCATCATGTTTCTTTGTCTTGTGTCTTTCTCCATCTTCCAATGGAGAATAGGCCCTCAACTAACTCATGCCAAGCCCTCTGTACGACTGTCTTCATTATTACTTCATTTTATGGCACCGTGGCGAAGGGGTTACAGGTGCAGTTCACAAAACACAGCTGTGAGCGATTTGGCAGTAGACTTCCTTGCGTTGGTTTTTTTTAATAAAATGGTATGGGTGCTGGTCATTCAGAAAGCAATGGCAAACTACCGAGCCTAAACTTGCCAAGAGATCACTGCCAAGTAGCAGGACAGAGAATATGATGCAATAGTAAATTAGCATTGAAATCGCGAAACCAATGTCTAGGAGTATCGAATGGGCTGACGTAGAACACGTCAGGAGAATTGTTAATAACAACAAAACATTTGGATCACAGAGCTCCCCCAGAGAAGCAGCACGTTGAAGTTGTCTGGAACTTAGAAAGATATTTACTGGCAGGACAGCCGTACTCATGGCCAACATATATGAGAAAGGAGAACCAGAATAGTATGGCATCTTACATAACAAACTAACTATATTTGACAGATTCGGAATACCAGAATGAAACTTAGAATGCCACCGCAGGACATTTTGGCAACCTTGCAAAGGACAGAAGGACTGCGATACGGAATTGATAGTTCTTAGTGGCTAGGCTGGTCAACAGTTGATGATTTATAATTAATGTTATTATGACCGTCCCGTCTGGAAATAACAGACCCGGTCGAAACCTAATTATGTTTTCATGAAGTTTCTGATTGATCATGCAGCACTGAGAATATGGGCAAATAAACTTGGCCTCATCAATCTGCCGGCCTTCGAGTCCTTTCATTGATGTTCAGTTGATGCTTCGTTGACATTGCTGGATTGTTTCTGCAAACCCTAGACCTGTTATATTTGAGCTGATTCTGTTGAAGTTATGCAAGACACAACTCAGCAATCACAAACAGCGTAACAACTTGAAAGATCACTGAGAAAAGAGTCAACAAGAACAACTGTCAATGAACATTATCTGACACCTAAAATATGTCAAATTGTTCATAAAAAGTCCTCCAAACAGCAATAAGAACAGTCAATGAACATTATCTATCGCTGATCTATCGCAATATTTCATCGTTGTTCATAAAAAGCCTTTAAAAAAGCACCATGAACAGTAACTGACACTGTTAAAGTACTTCACGAGTATAAACACGACCAAAACTGAAGTAATGCAAGTTAGCAGATCGCCTGGTCCACTAAGTATACAGATAAATAGCACAACTCTGAAACAAGTTAAAGAATTCAAATATCTTGGAAGTATGATCACAGAAGATGGAAGATTGGACAGAGAAATCGAAATCAGATGTCAAAAAGCTAATGCGCCTGCATATCAACTTTCACCCTTACTGAAACATCCACATATACCCATGTCCGCAAAACGACAGCATATTCACACCAACCCTATGCTACCAATCTCAAACTTAGACTTTATCCAAATCACATTTTCACAAAATCAACACCTGCGAGACGAGATGCCTGAGGAGAACTGCCAACTTAAAAATCTGTGACCGAGTAAGAAATGCTGTTATCAGACAGACAGTGAGATCAACACCTTGTGCCACATTTATTGAAAGACAGAAGATCAAATGGTTTGGCCATGTCGTTAGAATGCAACACCATCACTGGTCTTACATCAAAGATCATCTGCGATGAGAACAAGAGGATGTCCAAGAAGAAAATGGATTGACGGCATCAAAGACATTGTACAGTCACACAGAATGACACTATCCAATGCCGCCCATCGGGCGCTGGAACGCAAATTATTCCTCCCCATGACGCTTGATGGCAGAACTGAAAGATGATGATGATAATGATGAAAGTACTTCACAATTATTCTGTCAATCCAATTGGGTATGTGTTCTACCACCCTGTTATTCAACTGTCTCTCTGTATTGCCAATGTAGGTGGACTGGCACATGCATGTAAATTGATAAATACAATTGGATTTGGCATACAGAGGGACAGGTTCTTTTACTGCTGGGTGGGGATAGCTGTAGTTCTGTTATCTAATATCTAGAGTTGCAGCACAGAATGTTCACCCGATTGTTGCAATGAGCCTGTCCTGTAGACATTGCATTATGCCATCCCCTCAAAAGGTTAGTTGGTAAACAACTTGAGTTTGGGGAGTGATGTTTCATTGGGTGTGGATTTCTGCTGTTGGCAGTGGTACTTTATAATTCCAGTGGAGAACCCATTAAGGTGTAAGATTTTCGTTAGTTTCAAATTCCTCTGTCAGCGTGTCCTGGGTGTATATTTTCCTGGCTTGGTCAAACAGGGTCTGTACAACAAGGACAACTGTCAAAGAACATTACAGGAATGAATAACATGTTGAATGTTTCACATTAATTCCAATACAGTCAATACTTACTTTTTCAGGAATAATTTTTTTGAGTTTATCTAATTCAACATCCGTCTGTTTCCTCTTGGTAACTGTTGCACTTCTCTCAGCTTTCAAATTCTTCAACTCACTGGCAATGTTCAAAGTGCCACCAGTTTTCTTATCTTTCAATCAAGGAAAATACCCTTCTCCAATAAGTTCAACAGAATGATGGCAGTGGTGGTGGAGTAGTTACTAAACTTATCTACCACAACAATGGTCAAGGGACTGGGGGTCGTCGATTGAGCTATGGAGTTTGTGTTTTGGGTGACCTTCTGGCAGGCCCTTCTGTGGAAAGCGACGGAGCCATAAAGGATAAAACCCAGTGCAATTAAGTTGATCCCCTCGTCTTTAAATCTTGGTCAAGGATTTGGTCACTGGCATTGGCAGGGTTGCATTTTGTTCTGAGTCTGGGTCTGAGTCTGATTCACTGACTTACCATCTTTTACCTGGAAAAAGCTAATAAAACTTGAACTAAATATACAAATATAAGAAGACAACAAACATCACTCTTTGGTCATGTAATGAGAAGAAAGGCATTTGAAAACATCGTGAAAACTTGAATGAAAGGTGGGAAAGACCAAGAAAAATGATAATGGATGAAGTGGGGAGGTGGCATGGAGGAATACCATCAGCAGAACTGATTCAGAACACCAGGGATAAGGAAATCTGTGGAGATGTGTAATGCCCTACACCAGGGCACATGATGGTGATTTTTGGATTATGTGAAACAGGATAGAATGGAGCAGGAAAAAGACTTCTAAATATACATGAAACAGTGCTGTTCTTAAACCATACAGAAGAAGCAAATGCTCACGACAGTGAAGGAGAAACCTAATGCTATCTAAAGAGGCAGAGAAAGTACTAAGAGAGGAGTAGTGAGCTCTAGAATAATAACAGCAATGTTTAGAACCCCCCCCCCCCCCCACCCACACACAGAGAGAGAGAGAGAGAGAGAGAGAGAGAGAGAGAGAGAGAGAGAGAGAGAGACAGAGAGACAGAGACAGAAAGAGTTTAACATGAATGTTATCATGGATCATCTCGATAAAAGAAATGTGGATCTGTAGGAGAATATATTATGATTTGATACATCCAGTTATTTAGGCCCTTTACAGGGCAGACGCTTGTCCGTTTTCTAGCCCTGAACGGGCAAGATTTTTTCAGATTCGGTAAAATTTCGGGTCGCGTTAGTAAAAACATCACAAATAAGGTGTTAGTCAACCGATTTTAGTTAAATAAACAACACAATGAAGGGAAAAGCATGCAGAATATGTTACTCACGTGATTGTTGTCGGTAATCCATATAAACACAAATATTTACGAAATACGGCACGTTGTTTGTGATTTTCCGTCATCTATACGGCAATTTACAAACACATTTTCAGAATCATAATCACTTTCTTTAAAGTCCGACTCAGACTGCTAATGCAAAGTAACGCTTTGCACTGATATCTAGCGCCGATTAATAGTCTTCGTGCCCTTTAATGTCATTTAAATTGAACCTAGAGAAATCTCGGCTATCACTTGAAGAATCGCCAAAATCCATTTTGAAAAACAGCTTAAAAATCCCGAACACTATCAAAAATTGTCCGTAAAAGTCCGTTCAAATTCATACTGTCACGTTTACAAATGGCGGCCACATTGTCAAGCTGTCGGCGAAAGCGAAAGTAGCCATCGGAAGTGTCGGAAAGCCGAGAGATCGCGTTTTTACAATGCATAATAGTATCGGCCGCTACGATCGTTTTATAGCATCGACCGGAATTGGCCGCTGTGACCTGTAAAGGGTTAAAGAGAAAGAGGCTGAAAAAAATAAAGAAACAGTTCATGTATGTCCATGTGAATGCAATCAAGCATAAAAGCTGGCTGAGGAGAAGAAACACCAAAAGCTGTCTTCTCCATGAATGTTCCACATGGGAAATGACAAAGATCAGAATTGACAAGCCAAATCGACCAGTAGAAAGCATTGTTATAAAGTTGCCAGCTGTCTGTGTGTAAGGGAACCAGAACCTTTTGGTCATGTGTGTACTAAAAGAACCCAACATGAAACCTTGAACTAAAACCTGCATTGTATTTTAGAAGTACTACATTCAATCGTATAAGCTGAAGATCCATGTATGCAAGCAAACATCATCATCACATCTCATAGTAAAATAGTTTTATTGTCAAGTACATCATATGATGTTAGTTTTTACCAGTGTAACCAGATGTACATCTGGGTATTATATGACACAGATGGAGAAATGGTCATTGGATGAGTGTTGAGGGGATGTCCAGAGTTTTTGAATGGGAGACAATTATAGGGACTTGCACCCAGAGTAATTCCCAGCAGACGTTATTAAAGCCAATATAAACACATTCGACACATTCAAATGAGTTACTGCACAAATTATTTGAAAGACTGAAGAAATGCCATCACACAGGAGATGAGGATATCTAGAGAAACTAAAAAGAAAGGGCACCTGCAGGGGTTCAAAAATTACACAGGAATAATATCATACTCAGTTTCTGGGAGATACTCAGCAGGATCATTAAGGAGAGATTAAGAGATGCCATTGTCAAACAACTAAGGGGCTCTCTCTCTCTCTCTCTCTCTCTCTCTCTCTCTCTCTCTCTATATATATATATATATATATATATATATATATATATATATATATATATATATATATATATATAGAGTCAGGTGCTTTGGTGGTATAGCTTGCCTAACAAAGGCAGGATTATCTTTTTCAACCTGGACAGCTCTGGGGTGGATCCAGCCTCATAAAAATGCATACCAGACAAGTTTTAGAAGGAAAGGTGATGAGAAAAGAAACTGGACACCCTACCTCACATGTCACTGCCTAAAATATGTGAAGGCCTAGCACTTCACACCCCAATGGCAGTATCTGCTATGGGACTGCCTTGTCTTTTATATAAACTGGGAACCAGACACATGCAGGGAGGTAAAGTATGACACTGTTTTAGATGTTCAGTCAAAAGCTAGGGAAAGCAAACTTAAAAACAACATGCTTGTGAAAGTCAGGTGTACTGAGCCACAGGCTTGACAAAATGACACATCAAAACTCATGCGATGTTGTATTAATGTTAAATGAACAGTAAAAATCCAGAGGGGAAAAGAAACAGAAGAAGACATTAAAAACACACGGAGAAGAGAATTATAAACAAAAGTTAATAATGTGGGTAGGATATGGCCTAAGCTGCTTGGGACAGCAAAGGATAGGAGGGCTTGGAGTGAGTTGTTGAGGGCCTATGGGGGATAAAGGATAAAAGAAAGAAGACAAACAATAAAAAGATCATCATCCAAGGATACACATTTCTCCAGTTCTCCCTCCTTCTCTCTGATCTGTGAGAGAAGCTTATCGAAGTCTTCTTCAAACTTCTTCTTGTTCGGAGGACGGACTTTGTGAATTTCTACAAGACATAAACAGGACATGCAAGTTAACAAACTCATAAAGTATCTCACACAATCACTGAATAATGAAAATAAATCAGGGAACAATACACATTTTGTCTAACACCCTTCCTGATGTGCTGAAATATTCTGAATTGGCGGTCATTTCTCATAGCTGCTGTTTGCTGGAAACATATGTTCTGTATTATTTACAATCTTTACCATCTGTGTTTGACTATTCTACACTGGTACCTTGCCGCAGGCAATTGTTACGCTGTTCTTCAAATAATACCTCTCCATAACACAAAGCCTGGATTGAATTGTAGAGACCATGTGCTGCATAAGGAGCATGATCTCTCTCGGCCTGCCTAGTTTACTCCAGAGGAAAGGTAACACCAATACATCTGGAACAAGACAAGCTGCAGAAGCTTTCTGCTAGCACCAAATGTTGGGCAGCTCACAGCAAACCTGACACCCCAGATTTGGGCAGAGGGACACAACTGGGAGGGTACAAGTCTTATCCTGGTGCAAGGAAATGCAACCTAAAGACTAAATGACATGGTTGGGCAGACCAGGCCCTAAACCTTAGTCGGCAACTGGTCTAAGATAAAATGCTCTGATAGGCAGACAGTTACAACATTCTTTTGCTGATCTGGCAGCTTCTGCAGCTTTATTCTAGCAATTTGGTTATTTCCCCATACTTCATACTGTCAAATGCTTTTGTGTAATCTATGAAGTATAAATATAAATCTGTTTTTACTTTTATAGCTTTTTCTAATGATATCTTGATAATATATATAGCATTGTTTGAGCCTTTTCCTTTACAGATCTATATTGACTGTCAACTCTCAGCTTTTTTATTTGACTCAAAAGATTCATTGTGAGGTAATCATAACATTATAAAGTATTAGATTTCTTTGGAAAAGCTATAAATATGGATTTTAATAATTCAAAAAGGAATGTGGAATGTAATCATTACTACAGATGTCAATTCAAAATATTGTTATTAATTTACAACACCTACTAAACTTAAAATATGCAAAAAGAGTACATAGTTTGATTTAATATCTCTAAATTTGTCAAAAACACATTTTTAAAAAAAAAGTCAGATATAGCGGAAAAAATGAACTTGTTTTTTCTGCATGACTCATTGGAAGTACGATCATTCAAAATTGTGCAGATACTGTGCTTTTAAGCTGTAAGTTATGTTATGTAAGTAAAACGTATATGAATGGATAATGATTCTTATAGTAATGTAAGCAATCTCTCTTTGACTGTTTTTACCAGGTTGTTGATAATCAAATGTATATAGTAAGGAAGTGGTAATCAAATAATTAAAGCCTACCTAAAACAAACCTTTCTTTTAAAGAACAGTCAATATTAAAAGTCTCCAAGTGTTCCAAAATACCAGACCATCCATTACATTTGTAAATGAGTTGGATATAATCTCTAGGCGGGAGCCTGTCCTACTAACAAGCATACCCGCCCTTGCAGTAGATGGTGGAGAGGCCTCAAGATATAGAGGTTGGCAATAAATATGCCCAATAAGCTGCTGTGGACCAATAAAGGTAGTAGCCACTGTGAGATGATGGAGCAGGTATCTGTATAAAATACCTGTAAACTTTATGACATGGTCATCAGCAGATAACGTGCCATATTAATCCTCTCCCCTCTGCCACACTGCAGAGTTTGTCTCTAGTAGTTAAATTGAGAACAAAGCCATGGGGAAACTACCACTGTACATTCCTATGATCTGACAGCACACAATTTTAGATAAATGGACGCTCAATAGGAACCGCCTTCCCGCTATGGAAAGTCATGTGCACCAGATGATTTCAGTGATGACAGTCAGCATGCAACTGAATGCAAAAGATTTATAAACCTTAAAGTAGGGACGTGGGATGTTCACACAAAGAGCACGCCCCGTAAATGAGAGAAAATCATGCAAGAAATAAAATGCTAGACTATTTACATCATGGAACATGAATGAACAGATTAGGAAGTGCTTAAAGGTTGTTGTTGTTTTCTGAGAACTATGTTGCAAATACTCTTGGACTGTCAGAGCAACTAACAATGAGCACCAGGAAAAGGCAAATCAAAGTAGAACATTTTTAATTCACTGCAAACAAACAGCAGAAGTTATTTTTAGCACTGACCTAGATCTGGTGGGATTGTCTATTTTCAGAATAGGGATATCGGGATTCACTTCATTGTCGATCAACAAGTGAATTTTCAGCAAGATGCACCAAAAACCGCGCGTCATTGTCTTTGCAAACTGTCCCCCAGATGCATCAAAGATGAGCGCAGATAGATGGGACTTACACAAGATAAGTAGCACTAGGTATACACTCCGACGACAGTGAGTGCCTTTCGGGCCCAGAAACATTTATTGCATCCATTGATCGGTCTAACAGTCCATATAACTGGAAGTATATTAACATACCCCTACACCCACTATGGAATCTCCCTGATGTTACGAGATTTCCTGGGAACTCCCGGGATTCCTTTGTTTGCGGTGAAGTACCTAGAACATTACATACAAATATAAGGAGACAAATCATGTTCTCAGGTCATGTAATGAGACAAAAATCACTGGAAAACATGACAACTTGAAAGATCAAGAGTAGAAGAGGTGGGAGAAAACAGACAGAAATGATGCCTGGTGGACTGCATTGGTGGCCTAGAGGAATATCATCCACAGAACGAACTGATCCAGAACATCACGGACCGACCTGTGATTTGGCATGAATGCCAACTTCAGTTGGCAGGGCACATGATGGTGGTAAACATTTCATCTTAAGAATGTGTCAGACCAGATGGAATGGGACAAGAATAACTATATTTGATGTTAGTTAATTAGTTAGTTAGTCGACAGATCATCCTCATTGCACATCGATCCATTCAATCCATAAGTGCTCAGATCCCCTCCTCAGCAAATCCTGCATCGTGTAGCGGCTAACAGCAACAGTTCTGTGTTGGTTTATCAATCTTCTTTGGCTTCCTGCGTAGTGTTCTTGTTTGGCCACACCTCTTTTAATTTGCTGTTCTCGCATTCTGACTATGGTTGTAGATTCACAGTCATCACTTGGTTCTCGCAAAAGTCTTACTTCTCATAGAGCATTCAGAATGTCAGCCTGGTCCATGGCGCATCCGCCCTCCACATTAACCTTACCTGCGAGCTTGTCAGCCCGCTCATTTCCCTGTACCCCCGCATGCCCTGGCACGAAGATGAAATTAATCTTTGTCAGCCGAGACTATCACACACGCTGTGAAAATTTACTCAAGGATTGCTTCGCTCAATGCACGAAACTCAGTAGCATTGGCGCAGATCTTGAAGAGAAACTCCTGGTTTTACATCCTGGCACACAAATTACATGTAGGAGATGAAAATATCCATCACCTACACGTAAAGGGAACATCATCTTGACCGGAAGTGACAATTATAAACTTATCCATTCTGGGGAAGACAACATACTCACCAATAAAAAAAAAACCTGTCAATTGTAGTGAGAAAATTAGTGTTGAAATGATATATATACATTTAGAATCTAAACCAATCAATGCCAGTCCCCCTGGTGAAGAGGTTATTGACTTTCTCTGTAAGCCCGTATATCCATGTGGAGTGACGCAGCTGCGTGAGATTCGGTAGTGGATCGTATTGCGTTCGTTACTTATGGGATATGTGAGCCGGTCGCTCAGAAAGAAATGGCAAACTACTGAGCGTAATTTTGCCAAGAAATTAACAACAGCGATAAAATGCTGGTGTTGACAGCGATGTCCTGTAAATAAAATATAAAGGGGGGGGGGGGGGGGTGGGGGAAGAAACCGTTCAATAAATGTAAAACATGAAATTAAGCAGGTAAGCTGAGAAACAACTACTGGCAGCAGAAATGTGGTTTCTGAGGGAAATGCAAAGAACACAATGACAGAACAAAGCTATGAAAAAGGTAGTCCATCAAGAAATAGATGAAAACTGTAAACTGATTAGAGAAATTAGACATAGATAGAACTGATTTTTTGGGAATTCTTTGAGCAGAAATAAACTTAAAAACTTAGTAACAACTGGCGAACGTGAGGGGAAAAGAACAAGGCAAGGACAAAGATATTTACTGGCATGGCACATGATGATGATGATACACTCAATAGAATAGTGAGCTGGGAATCCATACCAGAAAGAGATAATATATTATAACTAGATAGAAAGCGTGTTGTTCAAGGCATAAAGATCAACAAACTGTGGTCTGATATTTTATATAATGTTAAGGGTCTTGCTAAATTGGATCTTTAGCCAACTATCTACAAAATAGTGATCTTCAATGCCCAAACATTGATCTGCAATGTTCCCTTTCCCTTGGCAGATAACAATACATTAATCTTTACTGATCATTTGACATAATATTATTGCAAATATAAATTGTGTTGACATTTTGGGTCTTAGAAATACTTCCAACAAGGGGGTCATCTTGTGCCTTGCAAAGTAGTCCTTCATGTCTCTCCACAGATTTCGGTCTTTAAATATGATCATGGCTCATTGAAGGGAAACTCCCAGCTGCTTCTTCAAGTGGTGGAGGACGGGCTGCATGTAGTTGTGAGGGAATGTGACTCTGGGGTCTGAGTTCAGTATCCACTGGTAATTAGGTATGTTATGTAGACAACAACTGCAACTGAGGAGCAGGGCACTCATTTGTGCTTGTCATTGTCGTGAAAGTCAGGAAATTGCTGTCAGAGGCAGAGGTAACATATCCCAGGGTGGAGATGCAATATTCACGGGAAACGCCTACACTATAATATTTAATAATATTAATAATTATTTATTATCCAAATCATTGCGCTAGTTTCCATACAATGGTATGAGTGCCGGTCAGTCAGAGAAAGTAATGACAAACTACTAAAAATAAACTTGTCAAGAAATTATAAACAACTAAAACATGCTGGGGTTTACTGCGACGTACTGTAAAGGATATGCACTTAAATTTAAATTAAAAAATAAAAGGCTATTTCAACTTTCATTCATTTTCATCATCATCTAACTAAAAAATGCTATTCTTTCTTACCGTCCTCGATTTGATTTTGGGAGGAGGAAATATCCTCCTCTTCTTCGTGATCTTCAGACATAACTGATACAGCTCAATTCAGATACATGGGTATGCACCTTGCAACGTGAATTACAACTGCAAATAGTCACTAGGAAATTACACGTTCTCAGTCAGTATCTGTTTTCGTTTGCACAGGGCAGCAGCCATGGGTGCAACTTTAACATCCTCTTGTGCAGAAGAGTGATCACGTGATAAGAATACCACATTTAGCTCATGATTAGTTCATGTGACCAATCTCCTTTGCGTTACTGTTAATAGAGATGTTAGCTGGCCGGGTGTCTAAGTACACTTGTTACTTCAGGGAGTAAATCAACGAAATTGAGAAGTAGTATTTATAAGCTTTATTACAACATAATTACAAGTAACAAAGTGAAAGCTGCGGTTAGAGTTAGAGCTTTCGTCAAGCACACACACAGACGTTAAACATACATATCATATTATATACTGATACAACTACATAACAAATATACAAATAGTATTTTAATAAAGTATTTAGTTGGTGTAAATTATTTCCTTCCGGGAGACGCTGTCGTCATTTGAAGGCGGCCATTTCGAATCTTGAATGTGGAGACAATAGTAAAGTAAAAGACGCTTTTACACGCTTTGAGGCTGCTGGACCCACATTTTTAGACCAATCACAGAGAACACGGTGGGTGTTGTGGACAATATCACGTCAGCTATTTTTACTTCCCAAAACATTTCCCGGTGCCATTTTAGACTTGGTCATTTTAAAATATCCACCTCGAGACGAATTCGAACCCATGAGCATTGGCAATCGACTCACGGCTAGGCTATCGCGGCTTCAGTGGTCACTACAGCTTTCAATTTGTATATTTTCTAGTGTCCTCTAATTTCTGCCTGCTTCTTATACTTCTGTCAGTGCTCATCAAAACTTGTGAATGTATTTGTCATTTCAGCTGCAGCCTAAAACGCGTCTTCATGTTAGGACTGTAGCACGCAAGTAGGTAAGTTGTTAGGACTGTAGCACGTAAGTTGGTAAGTAAGTAAAGAACCTTAAAGTGCATCCCGCATATGGTACTAGACACATCTTTTAGACCAATCAACACCCAGTGTGTGATGAGGTCAGTACTACGTCGACCACCATAATTCCCCAGACATTCTTGGTACCCGGTTCAGGCCGGGAAGTGTCGCCGTATACACCCACAAATCCCCGGGGACGATATCCTCCTGGCCTTGTATGCTCAACGAAGACACGGTTAAACGCATAAGTAAAACAAAAAGTAAAGGTAGTCGCACAGCAAATATTCCTCTTGGAGTGTAACGTGTTAGGTCTTCACATAATATTTTAGATCACGACACATGAGATGAGATGGTCGGTTCCTTTCCATGTGGCCTTCCTTTCCATTGTCTACCACTACTAACACTACTTCAACAACAACTACTACTGTTAACACTACTTCAACAACTACTACTGCTAACATTTCTATTACTAATGGACGAGGAGTGGGTATCCAGTAAAGAGAGAGGAATAGCAAACAGAAAAGAGGGATAAGCCACAACATACGGGATGGCCTGAATTCCATGGTTCTCATCTCTTTACCTACCTGAATTATGGCTTCATGTAACAGTCATGGTTGACTGGATAAACACAGTGAGAGAAACTGAACATGGGTTTATGGAGCTCATAAACCTTGGAATGTAATACGTCTAGGCGAAAGTCACGCCGATTGTCAAACCACCACTGACTTGTGGACATTCATGCAAAAACAAAAGGGACAACATAGCCAGGCATAACAAATGCAAGCAGAGTTCATAAGCTTAGAAAGACAATCAGCCTATGGGAGAAGGAATCAAGGAAAAAACAACATCAACTGTCAAAGTATGGAGATGTTGGTCTAAGTGGAACAACACTAGACAAGTGACATCTACGCATCATAGTAATAGTGGATGAAAAGCAACAGATGCTAGAGCAATATCAAGTTGTTATTATGGGGCGTAACTGCTTAGTGCAGCACCATGACTACTATCACGTAGGGATTCACCCAATGCAACTGGAACCACACATTCTGACTCTTCTGAATTTACAAGAAAAGACCATAGATGTGCAACTAGTCACAGTCAAAAAATAATATACTAGAATTCAAAAGGGGTGAGATAGAAAGAAACAAAAATTGTTTATGAAAGGTAATGACACGGATGTTCGCTGTATACAAGAAAGCACACATCTCACTAGCGCATATAGAATCCCCTTCAAAGGATATGAAATCTTCTGATAAGGCGGAGAAGACTGTCTTAAAGTAAATGTTCTGATTTGCAATCAGTAAAGCTTTTCTCAGCCCGGGAAACTCACCGATCTCAGCTATACGACGTAGGATTCATCTCCGCAAAATGATATAGGATTTATCTCAGCTAAATGACATAGGAATCACCTCATCTAAATGACATAGGAATCATCTCAGCTAAATGACATAGGAATCATCTCAGCGAAATGACATAGGATTCATCTCAGCTAAATGACATAGGAATCATCTCGGCTAAATGGCATAGAAATCATCTCAGCAAAATGACATAGGAATCATCTCAGCTAAGTGACATAGGAGTCATCTCAGTTAAAGGACACGGAGATCATCTTAACTAAATGATATTGGAATCATCTAAGCTACATTACATAGGTGTGATATCAGCGAAATGACACATGAATCATCTTAGCTAAATGACATAGGAATCATCTCAGCTAAATGACATAGAATTCATTTCAGCTAAATGATTACGATTCATCTAAGCTTTTTGACATATGGATTATCTCAGCTAAATGGCATAGGAATCATCTCAGCCAAATGACATAGGAATCATCTCAGCAAAATGATATAGGAATCATATCAGCTAAATGACACAGGGATTATACCAGTAAAATGACATAGGAATCATATGAGTAAAATGACATAGGATTAATCTCAGCTAAATGACATAGGATTCATCTCAGCTAAATGAGGATTCATCTCAGCAAAATGACATAGGAATCATATCGTCAAAATGACATAGGAATCATATCAGCAAAATGACACTGGAATCATATAAGCAAAAAGACATAGGAATCATATCAGCAAATTGACATAGGATTCATATACTTGAGCCTGAGAGTCTCTGACAAAGATCTTACAATACTGATATATACTAGAGTTCAGCGTGGCAAAATGGATAAGAGCGCACGTGCTGATGCTGAAATAGCGGGTTCAACCCCTACACCGGTCAGTTGGACTAAAATGTTGACTTCTTGTCCTTGACTAGGGGACGTAAACGACAAGAACCTCTGAAGTCGGAGTAACTCACCATCGTCTGGTGGCGAGGGACACTAGTGATAGGGAAAGTTAATCCACACGCAAAAATCAATCGGACGATCCACGCCATAATACTTTCAGTCCTAGAGAACGACAAGCAATCCCGGCATAGCCAAAGCAATTGAAGATGTTGGGAAGGTCATCGGTCGAAATGTATCCCAACAACTAAGTGACAATGACCAGTGTATCCCAAATTGATAGTGACCACAAACCAATTGTAATAACTACGGAGTGACCAAAGGATAATCCTGAAAAGGCCTCCTTCCCACAGGAAAGAAAAAAAGTAAAACACGGATATGAACCCAGCAGATAAAAATGTTCATCTCCTCAACAAAGTAAAAGCCGTCTATACCAAAGACAAGAAGAAAAGTATTAGAGAAAACGGATATGGAAAGACTGCCTCACTCCATTTAGAGAAAGATACCGCGAGACTAGGAGGAGTTAAAACCAAGGGAATCATAGCATTGCTTTTCCTAAATTGGTCCTTGACGTTCAATTATTCGCTGCAATACCTCAAAACAGGTTCTATATAACATTTCAGTTCTCTTTTTCTTACATTCAGCGACAGTGACGTACTGCATACGATACTTTTATTTTCTGGTATTCAGCTTTTGCTTGACCTATTCTGCTACGAATCTCTGATGTTGTAAATGCACCAAGGTATTTAAATTTATCATCATGGTTAATAATTTCCCCTTCTATTGTTTTGGACTTCCAGTCCAATATGGCAGATAGGCGGTTGAGGTGCAAAGGCCTCTGGGGTGTTTTCGCTTCTGGCTACGCTTTCAATCAATCAATCTTGTGCCATGCCTGAAAGCGTGGGCGGTCATTGACTCGCCATTTCACTCGATCACCAGAGTCGTGGATCAGCTCAATGTTCCTATCTATGTTATTAACAACCAGACAAAGACATCTCTAAATTCACACTGATCACATCAACTTCACATCGATAACATGCCAGTAGAAAGTGTAATTGAGCACAAAACATTAGGCCTCATCATTGATAGAAACCTAACCTTTAATCCTCACGTTCTAGCGCTCACTAAACAAACAGCGAAAAAAGTCTACCAACTCGCCAAAATTAAAAATTTCCTTGATGAGGACACAAGGAAAATATTCTATACGTATCACATACAAACACATTTCGACTACTGCTCTACAATCTGGGACGGTTCTTCCAATTCAAGCACTAAGCGACTTTACTCGCTCCAGAAATGGACCATGAGTTTAATTTATAGCAAACACTTATCTGACAATCCTAGCCTGCATAAACGCCTTCAGTTACTACCACTCCGCAAACGTCTGCTTTTCAATAAGGCCAAACTAATTCACAACATCCTACATCGAAATGCCCCAAGTTACCTTTGGCCATTGTTTGAATATAATGCTAGACACAGTAAACGATTAAATATATTACACATTCCAAAGCCTAGGATAGACTTATACAAAACAAGCTTTAACGTACTCTGCAGCTCAGCTGTGGAACAATCTTCCACATGAAATAAAAGACATCACCAATCCGTATACATATAATCGCAAATTATTTGAACACTATCTCAGTACGGATTACCTTCCCCTTAATAATATAATAATAATAATAATAATAAAACCCTAGTATAACAGCCAGTCCCCTTTTGGTAGGCCAGTATATTCCACATAGCTAATAACAAGTGCCACACCAGTTATTACTATTACTGAGTCGTGTAGTATTGATTTTTCATTTTCCACATGCCTTTATAATGCATATCTTTTATATTGTTGCTGTTTTCAGTTAGCCTTGAATGATGTGTGAATGGTATAATGTATGAAAGAGAGTGATAAAATGGGCAGAATGTTAGACGGGCCTGCGTGCCCAATTCTTAACCCTTTCAAAATAAAGTTTTGTTGTTGTTGTTGTTGTCTCTACCATGCCACGTGGCCAAGCCATTCAGGTATTTCCTTCTCGGTCTTCCTCTTGGTCTGTTCCCTTCGATCTTGCCATCCCATCCATCCATCCATCCATCCATCCATCCATCATGTGCCATGCCGGTAAGCGTGGGCGGTCATGCTCTGCCATCTCACTCGATCACCATAGTCGTGGATCAGCTCTGTGTTCCTGTCTTGACCATGCCACGTCACTAAGTTCTCTAATCTATTTCTTCTCATAACATGTCCACAAAATGTTGACTGTCTATGTCTAATTTCTCTGATCAGTTTACGATTTTCATTTGTCTCCTGTAGTACTTGGTCATTGTTTTTTTCTGTCTGTCCATGGTATTCTTTGCTACGCCTTGCTTACGCATTTTTCTCATGTTCGACTGGTAGTACATGGTTCCACCGTCCAGCTACTGAGCTGAGTGCTTGGAATTACACTGTGAGCTGTGGGTTTCGCATGGGGTGCTTTTAAACCTGTCCACGGTTGTTTGCATTGTGAATTGCATGTTCAAAAAATGGCGTCGGTCAGTTGTTGAACTAGCTAGTTTTGCATTATTCAGTAATTAGTGTGAAGCTGATGTATTTCTAGTGGCTGCCTCTTCCACATAACATGAACGGTAATTTTCGTGGTGGGCTGTTGTGTTGGCATTCTGGCAGCGGCTTATACATGTACTTGTCTGTGAGTGCTGTTGGGTTGTCGGTGTCGGTGCTGCTGTCTGTTCCACACTTCACATGGGACTGTGAGGAGTATTTTGTGTGATATTCACTGGCACATGAACGGAGCATTATGGGGGTGACCCTTTGCGGCGAAGTTGTAACCGCGACTAACTAACCTTCTATTGTTATCCAGCTATGACCGATACAATCACTGGTCATCACAATTCTCACGTGAACTTGTGGCCAGACAGAACAGAAGTAACAACTTCAAGGTTAGAAGCTAGTTAGCGTGAACGACTGTAGTAGTATTTCTAAATATACGATTCACAGTAATGTCTCAGCGCCCGGCTTTAAGAGGGTACAAACGAATGCGTTTGTGCGCGCGAACGAATCGACATATTTTTTCAATGGCATTGAATGAAAGACATGAAAAACATCTGATGGCTGTAGAGATGTGGTTTCTGAGGAAAATGCAAAGAATACCATGGACAGCCAGAAAGACCAATGAACAAGTCCTTCAAGAAACAAATGAAGATCGTAAATTGATTAGAGAAATTAGACGTAGACAGTCAAAATTCTTTGGGCATGTTATGAGAAGAAATGGATTGGAGAATTTGAGTGACAACTGGTAAGATCGAGGGGAACAGACCAAGGGGAAGACCTAGAAGCAAGTACCTGGATGGCTTGGCCTTGTGGCATGGTCGAGACAGAAACACGGAGCTGATCCATGACTCTGGTGATCGAGTGAGATGGCAGAACATGACCGCCCACGCTTACCGGCATGGCACATGATGGATGGATGGATTGAATGAAAGAGGGATGCGACCCCCCCCCCCCCCCCCCCCCCCCCCCCCCCCCCCCCCCCAAAAAAAAAAAAACAAACAAAAAAAAAACAACAACAACAAACAAACAAACAAACTTATCCCTACAACATTGTGACTTTTGAGACTACAAATTATTTGATATCTTACACTATGATCATTATTCAGAGTCGAATCGTCTCACCCAACAGCGCATATCAATTGTCTAGAGTCAACCCGTCTATTGCGACAGCTTGTCATAGTTGACAGAATGCAGCAGAAGATAACATAGCACTGCAGAATTATCATCATCATCGTCATCAAGTGCCATGCCAGTTGGTGTTGGCGTTCATGGCTCTCCACAGATCTCGGTCTTTGGTTTTCTGGATCAACTCTGCTGCTGATATTCCTCCGTGCCACCATCTCAATCCATCCAGCATCATTTCTCTTGGTCTGCCTCTGCCTCTCTTCCCTTCGATCTTTCCAGTTGTCACGATGTTCTCCAATGCCTCTCTTCTCATCACATGACCAAAGAAAGCTGATTGTCTCTTTCTTATTGTTGTATATAGTGTTCTAGTTTCATTTGCCCCCTTCAGGCAGTCGTTGTTAGTTACTCTGGCAGTCCAAGGAATTCGCAACATTCGTCTCAGGAACCACATCTCTGTTGCTTCTAATTTCTTCTTAATTTGTTCATTTACATTCCAAGATTCACTGCCATACAGCAAAACTGGTTCTACATAGCATTTCAGCACTCTCTTTCTTACACTCAGTGATAGAGACCTATTGCACAAGATACTCTTCATTTTCTTAAATGCAGCCTTTGCTTGCCCTATTCTGCTCTTAATCTCTGTTGTACATCTTCCATCTGATGTTATAAATGTCCCTAGGTATCTAAAATTATCCACTTGGTTAAGAATTTTTCCTTCTATTTCTATGTCACATTTTGGTGTCACCATTCACATTTTGAATTATGGCAGAATTATGGATGGATTTTTAAAAATATATATATAGAATCTTTGGAAGTCCCACCACAGCAGCCTAGAAGCGTCGGCAGTCGCTGGCGGTAGAGCAAGACTCCATGCGTGCGTGCTTTCGCAGCAAAAGAAGAGAGAAAGGAAGAAGAACCCAGTCTGGATTGTGGAATAGCTCGAAGAAACGCTGGCTTCCCTTGAGTGCGCACAGGGAAGCGACACCTTCAGCTGCGGACAGGGAACGAGGAAATCAGCACAGCGGCATCGACGTCCATCGTGCTATAGCAAACCAAGATTGGGGAGGCGACGACAGAGGCAGGCCGGAGGTAGGGAGGAGGGGGAGGTTGCGGGATTGCTGATCGTGAGAGATAAGCAGATTATGACGTACCAAGTGCGCGAAAAACCTCTTTGAAAAGGGTAGTGTGGCTGTCGGGTAGACACACATAGCCACAACAGTTCACGGGACAATTTCAATCATCAGTGAACAACACGTCCGGCGTACAGGGTTGGGATTCGCAACAGGAAAAATCACACACACGAATCATGACCTAGGCACCTTTCAATCCCAAGTGTGCAAAGAAGATAAAGAGGAGGAAACATCCGTGGAAGAGATGGAAAAGTGGTATTTCTGACGATCATAATCCCCTGTTGTGCTTGCTTCACGGTGCAGTTGATACTGCTATTAGACGGCCATCAGAGACTTGCATTGTATCTAGGAAGAAATGAAGTACACGCAACCCAAAGAATGGTGTGAAAGCCAGTGCGGCTCCACTGGGAGGAGGGTAATGTAATTGATCGATTATTTAGGGTTTACAAATGTGGTGCAATATGAAGTGCATTTGGGACAGCTGCAATAGTGGGTTGTTACAATAGTGGGTTATTACATAAGTGGGTTGTTATTGATGAAACTGTACTAGTCACAACCAGATTGCTGTGCCGCGCGTGTGTGTGCTTATTATCAACTGTTCTGTGCCCCGTCTGTCGAGCTTTACATACGTTTGCCCTAGATCCGTAGAAAGAGGTCGGTGACATGGTACAAGACAATGTTCTTAGAATTAAAGGCCATGGCGTAAAACTTGTCAAATCACACAACTTGTGCTGTCTGTCTGTCTGTCTGTCTGTCTGTCTGTCTGTCTGTCTGTCTGTCCGTCCGTCCGTCCGTCCGTCCGCCCGCCCGCCCGTCCGTCCGAATGTATGTCTGTCTGCCTAACTCAATCTGCGGGCGATTAGGCAGCAGACTGCCGTGCATTGGTTTTCACACAATGGTATGAGTGCCGGTCGTTCAGAAAGCCATTGCAAACTACTGAACGGAAACTTGCCAAGAAAATACAAACAGTCCAAAATTGCTGGCGTCGATTGCGACGTTCTATACAGGATATGCAACTAACTAACATTCATGAAGTGAGGGTGTCATCGCTGGAGCTTCAGAGTTCGTGCTTTGTGCGATGCTCTCGGCAAGCAGTTTACTGTTCTGAGGAGAGACCGAGCCAGATTAATAAATACCGGTGCACTTAAACCGATTCCTTGGCCTCCAACTTCTAATTTTGTTTATTTGCAATATTGTGAGAGCTACTTCTCTTTAATTTTCCATATTTCTATGCACACGTCCCGTGGCTTCATGCGTCAACAATATTTTAAGGATTATGCCCCTTATTTATGCATTCATGTTTTATGAGAGTTGGATTTTCTCCACGTAATTCCAGCAATAATGTCTCCATCATCTGTGACAACTTCTATTGTTTATTAGTAATGGCTTTGGCGTTTTCAGCCACCAGTGTCAAGTGTTCGTTGATAATCAATAAAATTTCCCGGCTGGGGACAGTGCTTCTGCAGGATGCATCTGTTACTGTTGCCTATGTGGATTATTTGATATTTTATTTGTCCCCGTCAGGCGGTTTGGTCGTCCCCGCTTGAGAACTCGATTTGTCTGGCAAATATGATCGATTAAAAACCAGTTTTTCTAGTGGTTCCAGTACACCGAGGTTTATATAGTTTCTGGCCCTTGCTGTAAACTGTAGAACGAATAGGTTGAAAAGGGTAACGTAAACTTGAATCCATACAGTTATGATCCTGTATATCTAAGGACATTTTTTCACATTAGGGTATTAGATGTATTATACCAGTGCTATGTTTTTTAGTCCGAACGGCACTCAATGGGAGATGTGGTCAGTATCACAAGGCGGCCTTTCCTTCCCATGACATTAAGTGATATCAGTTTTAGGCTGGGTCGACCTGGGGAAACATAATCCAATCCTCGATCGGGGATTAGACTACATAACCACCGGACCCATAGGCCAGTTGTCTAGCCACTGCGCTGCAGCGACCTAATTGTTCAGTATTTCACAAACGTTCGAGACTACTTGAGACTACTATTGCCTTTACTTGTTCTGGCTCCGACTATTTGCATTAACTCATAACCCCAGACATGTTCCAATTCCAATTCCAATTCCATTTTCAAAACAAAAATTCCAGATTCGCCTCGTTCAACCTGCGTCTAACCCCCCTGCGTCTAACCCAGACATGTATTACTTTAGACATACAAGACAGACAGATAGACAGGCAGGCAGGCAGGTAGACAGGCAGACAGACAGACAGGCTGGCAGACAAGTAGGTAGTCAGAGACGGGCAGGCAGTTAGACAGACGGGCAAGAAGACAAGTAGGCAGACAAACAGACAGACATACAGGTAGGCAGGCAGGTAGAGTAAGCGAGTATTTCTGTTTCAGGACATTATGCAGTTAACGTTCCAGCGTTTTACGATGTTCAGATCGTG